>CM077471.1:2810084-3005605 GCA_039654755.1 Calcarius lapponicus
CTGGGCATTCCCAGGGAATAACACAACCCCTTGCTCCATGAGCCTTGGGCACGCTCCTAGTCCTAAAGCACAAAGCCATAAAGGTTTTCAAACAACTCCCACAGGAGCAGATCCCAGTGGGACAGAGTGCAAGGGAGGCATTTCATCGGCACCTTGCAGAGTTCAAAGCTGTTTCACTGCTGTTGTGCTCCTTCTCCAAACTGCTCTCCTAATGTAAGTGGCTCTGCTCTTGCCCTCGTAGCTGTAAATCAGAGGGACTTGCTCAGGAAACAAATCCCTTGCTTTTATTTAACCTCTGTAAAGCAGCAAGGAAAATTTTAGTGCCTCAGGAGGGCATTTGTCCTACCCTCTTCCAGTCACAGGTGGAAAGTGTGGTGTGATCACCAGGAGCCTCTTTGGCTACAGAAATCCCACGCAAGGCACCAGGGTTTTGTGTGACTACAGCCACCATTTCCCCTGCATATCTGCTCCGTTTGTATTTAATCAAGCTGTGCATGGTTAAAAATCCTCCAGAGCATTAGCAGGTGCTTAGTGGTGCTGTGTAAGTGCAGAGCTAAGGAATAACGTGCTGTAAGCACAGCTAACATAAGTGTTCATGGCTCCCTGTGGGGCTGAGGATGGCTGCAGAGCAGCTCATCCACCCCGGGCTTGCAGATGCCCAGAGAGGTTCCTACAGCCAGGCAGGGAATGCCTTTGGTCCCTCCGAGGATTTTGCTCCTCCCTGTCCTCCCCAAAGCTTGCCCCCAGCACATTAATGCTTTACAATGTGCTTCATGCCACCCTGTTCCTGTGTGAAACTGCACCGTGCAGTGATTTTTTTTTTTCCTGTTTTACACAAATTCAGTCATCACTTTATCAGCATGGAATAGTTTGGGTTGGAAGGGACCTGCAAAGGCCACCCAATCCAACCTGCCTGCAATGAACAGGGACAGCCTGAGCTTCAGCTCTTCCAGGGATGGGGCATCCACACCTCTCTGGACAGCCTGTGCCAGGGTTTTATCAGCTGTGGCATTCACATTCTCTGAAAAAATCCCTTTGCCCGGGGTTTTTCTCCTGGGAAGCTGAGAAAGCCTCAGAGAAAGGAAAACAATTCTTATCTCAATGCTTCTCCTGTGTTGTGCTCATGTGGAATGTGTTGGGAGATTGTTCCCCACAGGTGATTGTTTCATTGGTTTCATGTGAATTATTTTGATTCATTGGCCAATCAGGGCCAAGCTGTGTCAAGACTCTGGAAAGAGTCAGGAGTTTTCATTATTATCTTTTTAGCATTTTAGTAAGTATCCTTTAAAGAATACTATAGTATTCTTTATATTTATCCTTTAGTAAGTATCCTTTAAAGAGTACTATACCAAACTATGCTAAAGTTTGGTGTAGTATTCTTTAATATAATATAGTGTCATAAAATAATAAATTAGCCTTCTGAGAACATGGAGTCAGATTCATCATTCCTGCCTTCATTGGGACATTTCCCAGCAAATACAATAATCACCCTCATTGTAAAAAAAATTCATCTAAAAACAACTTCATGAACAACTTCTGAGACAAACTCATTGAGCTACGAGGACTTGCCATATCTGCAGCACCAATACTAATACTGTTAGCAGAGTAAGTCCTTCAGGACTTGAATTAATTTCTGTTCAGAACTCAGTCTATTTTCACCATGGCACCTGTGTTTGCAGAAACCCCAGACTGGTTGCATCTCTTGCCTCAAAAAAAACCACTTGATACAGGAGCAGATTTTCGAGGGTTGGATCCGTCATCTGTAAACTAAATGTGCACAGGAGTGAGTACCTGCCAGAGGAAACAAATATATTTCTCCCTGTTTTGCACATGACCTTTCCACCACACCTCCCAGCAGGGAGATGTCAGGCCTCCCTCCTCCCCAGAATTAGTGACCCACAAGGAATGAGTTACTCAGGGCTGAGCCCACGGCTCAGAGCAGACCAGGACGGCCTCAATTGGATGAAGAAGGAAAACAACCTCCACTGCAAAAGGTGAAAGTGCAGCCCTGGCATTTCCTGCCCTTGGCAGCCCATAACAAACCAGTGTCCTCAGTGTCACCTTCTCAGCCAAAAGGGCATTTCAGCACTTGGAACCCTCCTCCTCTGCGTCCCCAAAAAACCCCAGAGGGTTATTTGCAACATCCAGCTCTCAGGTTGGTATTCAGCATTGGAGTGGGGTCACTCTCAAGTCTTGCTCAGTTCATGGATACCCAGCACACCATTCCCACCTCTGATACATGTTGTGACTCTCTAGCTCATGTTTTTAATAAAATCCCAGATGATTTTGCAGCTACTCCATGCACACGAACATCTCTTACTGGCCTGGCACCTCAGGCCAGATCCGTAAAATAGCAGTTCCACAGAATTTTCAAACAGGTCAAATTGCAGGTGCCTAATGCAATATTCCTAACTTCTCCTTATTTCATCGTCTTAAATTATTTCAGGAGCTTTTTTTTTACCCAGCTTCAGCTGCTGCTGGCAGGTGAACACATGAGAATCATCATAATTGTGCTAAAAGATAAAAATAAGTTTCTATCCTCTGTGGCTGCAAACTTCTGGAAACCATCAACAAATGAAAAGTCTCCAGCTGAATTTTCCTTAAATTTCACTCCCTCAATGGCCTTTCTCCTAGCTTAGGACTCAGAGCTCAGCTGCAGTTTCAGATTCATTTACACATTCTGGCTTCATTGGGATTTTTCATTGCACTGGAAAAGTGATTTTTAATTCTAAACCCCTGCAAAATCACATGCACTTTGTAGTCTTTTCTGCTATTTCCTCTCCAAAAAAATAACACTAAAAATAGAGGGTAAGAGGTTTTCACAAACACTAAAGGAAAAAAAAAAGCTTTGCTGAGGCTATAGACAATAAAGAACCAATTAACTACCTCATCAAGAAACTGAATTGCTGGCCATTAAAAAAAGATAGCACCAATCTAAACTCTGCCACAGTGATTAGAAACTTAAGGTACAGTATATACATTTTCTGCTCAGCACTTAACCTAATGGTTATAATGAGGATATCTAAGTGACTGAGGATGTTATTTGGTCAGAGGTCACCACAGAGCCAGACAGAATAAAGCATAACTAGAAAATATGGGGTATTTTCACATCATGTTGAACAAGATGTCTTCCAATACAAATAGAGGAACAGAAGAAAAAAAAATTGCTACACCATTTAGAAATTCTTCGTGTTAATGTACATTTAAATAAACAACAAAAAGACAGTGGTAAAAACAAGGATTCGTGAGTGATGAAGTGTGGAGTATAAAACTTGATATTTGGGAAGACTACATAAAAAAAAAAGAGAGAACATATCTGAATGTAAGATAGAAAAAGAACCCCCAAAGGGGAGGAGGAATTATTCACACTGAGGAACTGTTTGCATCTTCCAGCTCTGCACCTGCAGAGTTTTGTGCCTGGAGGACACACAGAGCTTTCCTTCAGGGCCATCACTGTGGATTCCAGGGGAGGGAGGGAGGAAGGCAGGACAGAGAGAGAGAGAAAGAGAGAGAAAGAGAGAAAAATAGAGAGAGAAAGAGAGAAAAATAGAGAGAGAAAGAGAGAGGGAAAGAGATAGAAAGAAAGAAAGAGAGAGAGAAAGGGAGAAAGAGGAACAGAGAGAAAGAGAGAAAAGGAAGGAAGGAAGGAAGGAAGGAAGGAAGGGAGGAAGGAAGGAAGGGAGGGAGGAAGGGAGGAAGGAAGGGAGGGAGGAAGGAAGGGGAGGAGGGAGGGATGGAAGGAAGGAAGGAAGGAAGGAAGGAAGGAAGGAAGGAAGGAAGGAAGGAAGGAAGGAAGGAAGGAAGAGGAAGGAAGGAAGGAAGGAAGGATGGAAGGAAGGAAAGGAAGGAAGGTAGGAAGGAAGGAAGGAAGAAGGATGGAAGGAAGGAAGAAGGAAGGAAGGAAGGAAGGAAGGAAGGGAAGGAAGAAGGAAGGAAGGAAGGAAGGAAGGAAGGAAGGAAGGAAGGAAGGAAGGGAAGGAAGGAAGGAAGGAAGGAAGGAAGGAAGGAAGGAAGGAAGGAAGGAAGGAAGGAAGGAAGGAAGGAAGGAAGGAAGGAAGGAAGGAAGGAAGGAAGGAAGGAAGGAAGGAAGGAAGGAAGGAAGGAAGGGAAGGAAGGAAGGAAGGAAGGAAGGAAGGAAGGAAGAAGGAAGGAAGGAAGGAAGGAAGGAAGGAAGGAAGGAAGGAAGGAAGGAAGAAGGAAGGAAGAAGGAAGGAAGGAAGGAAGGAAGGAAGGAGAAGGAAGGAAGGAAGAAGGAAGGAAGGAAGGAAGGAAGGAAGGAAGAAGGAAGGAAGGAAGGAAGGAAGGAAGGAAGGAAGGAAGGAAGGAGGAAGGAAGAAGGAAGGAAGGAAGGAAGGAAGGAAGGAAGGAAGGAAGGAAGGAAGGAAGGAAGGAAGGAAGGAAGGAGGAAGGAAGGAAGGAAGGAAGGAAGGAAGGAAGGAAGGAAGGAAGGAAGAAGGAAGGAAGGAAGGAAGGAAGGAAGGAAGGAAGGAAGGAAGGAAGGAAGGAAGGAAGGAAGGAGAAGGAAGGAAGGAAGGAAGGAAAGGAAGAAGAAAAAGAAGAAAGAAGAAGAAATGAAAGAAAAGAGAAGAAAGAAAGAAAGAAGAAAGGAAAGAAAGAAAGAAAGAAAGAAAGAAAGAAAGAAAAGAAAGAAGAAAGAAAGTAAGAAAGAAAGAAAGAAAGAAAGAAAGAAAGAAAGAAAGAAAGAAAGAAAGAAAAAGAATTTGAAGAAAAGAAAGCTTGGGGGGACGTATTTCTACCAGCATAACCCCTCCTTGAACAGCACAACTCTCAGAAATACGGGACTGGAGCCCTTTGAAGCTGCCTCAGCTTGCAGCAGCAAAGATTAAAAACCCCAGCAGTTCCCATCCATAACTCTCCCTGTTTGGCAGGGGCATCACAGCACTGCAAACACAGAGACAAACAGAAGGTAGTCAGCTTAGTAATTTCCCAGCTCTGCAGTGAGCAGCATGGAAAATAGGTGAACCTCTATTTCATCCTCCACATCATAGCCAAGCTCAGATCTCCAGCAAGACAGGATTCAAGTGTTTCCCTCCCGTGAGGTGGGGAGGCCCTGGCACAGGGTGCCCAGAGAAGCTGTGGATGCCCCTGGAAGTGTCCAAGGCCAGGCTGGATGAGGTTTGGGAGTTTTGGGATAGTGGAAGGTGCCCCTGCCCATGGCAGGGGTGTGGAACAAGGTAATATTGAAGTTCCCTCCCAGCCCAAACCATTCTATGATTAACTAAGTTGTTGCAGTTTTTGAAAGACAGGGATAGGAATGCAACGCAAGGAGGGTTTTAGAATATATATTAAAACACCAAGTGGAGGGTGTCACAAAGCTAATGAACTCAAAAGAAGACATCTGAACAAGCAGTTCATTACCTAGATTCCTGCATGCTCAGAAATCATAGATCATTTGCTTTCACCTAAATGTCCATTATCTCTGGTTTGTTTGGGTTGATTTTTGACGTGGAAAGACATTATCCCTGCTAAGATCTCCTGACAAAGATTTAATGCTGCCATTTGTCGTGGTTTTAACTCAGCCCCACACAGCCTCTCACTCACTCCCCCCCAGTGGGGTGGGCTAGAGAACTGAATGGATAAAAGTGAGAGAACTTGTGCATTTAGATAAAGACAATTTAATAAGGAAAGCAAAACCACACATGCAAAACAAGGAGTGCACGCTTCACTCCCCATGGGCAGGGAGGTGTCCAGCCATCCCCAGGAAAGCAGGGCTTCATCACATGTGGTCACCAGAACTGATGCCTTAAGGGGCTGGAACAGAGGCTAGATGGAGTTAAGAGGAATAAAGAGGATATTTATTGAAATGCACTTCACTATATATATTTATAAATTTTATATATTTTAATGTATTTATTTATTAGGATATTTATGTATTTATGTATAAATATATTTTTATATATTATATCATGTATATTTATATATTTCTTTATAAATTCATTTATTTACATTTATTTTTTACATATTTTATATAATTTTTTATTTATGTATTAGAATGCTTATGTCATTACATATAAATATATATTTTATATATTATATCATGTATATTTATATATTCTTTATAAATTTATATATTTATATATTTATTTACATTTATTTTCATATGTTTTATATAATTTTTATTTATGTATTAGAATGCTTATGTCTTTACATGTAAATACATATTTTATATATTATATCATGTATATTTATATATTTCTTTATAAAATTATATATTTATATATTTATTTCTATTTATAATATATGTGCCTTCAAAGGCCACACCCTGGCAGTACCAGAGCCACAGTGGTGGCTCTGCCCAGATGGCTCCAAGATGGGAGCAAAGAGGTCACCAGATCTCACATTTTTATAAATTTTAATGCATTTGTACATAGGAGTTAACTGTCCAGTTAATAGCCTCAAATTATGAAGTTTCATCCTCCTTGGCTTGCTTGCCCTCCTCTTTTCACATTGTTTATGCTTTTGTGGCCTGAAGTTTGAAAAGATTGTCCTTGAGTCTCCAGCTAGAACAGGATTGTTTTGTCTTCCCCACCCTGTGAAAAGAACCCAGTAACACCGATATAAAGCTAAAAGCTGCACTCCAAAGCAGAACAGAAACACTTAAAAACCTAATGTATCAGGAAGACAAAATCTTCACTCTGAATGCCCCCTCCTTCTTCTCCCTACAGCTTTATATCACCAAATACATGGTGTGGAACATCCCTCGGGTCACTTGGGCTCAGCTGTGTCCCCTCCTGGCTCCTTGTTCTCTCCTCACTGGTGGGGCAGTGCAAGGAGCAGCAAAGCCCTTGGATCTGTGTGAGCTCTGCTCAGCTCTTGGGGAAGATGAAACAGGAAAGCCTTATCAATATCATTGCCTGGAAAAAGATTTGGAGAATATGGAAACTATAAGCAAGACTGAAATGAAAGCAAGCTCTGAGATACCTCAGTTACTGAACAACTGGAAAACAATGGTGTGGCCAGCTGAAGGTGATCCCCTTTTGATGGAACAACACCCTCTGCTTGCAGACAGCTCCAAGAGGCAGAGCAGACCCTGCCAGCTTGGCAGAAGGGGCCCAAAGAGGAGTTTTTAGGGTTTAAAATGTAGCACAGTATGGTAATGTAATGATTCTATAGGCTGTATGGAAATGCTGTAGGATTTGTATCTTGTATTAGTTTGGTTAGAGAGAATTAGAATATTCAGCCCAGAAGAAGATTTATTGTATTGTATCGGGAACCTCTCTTACCCGCTCTTACTCTTCCTTGCCCTCTCATCCTCTTTACCACGCTCTTGCCTTCTCTCTCTCTCCCTCCCTGGAGCCTGCTCTGAGCTGTGCCTGGCAGCTCCAGCAGGGCCCTGCACCCAGGCCCTTTGCAATAACCCACAAGTTCCACAACCTGGCTGCAGAGATCTCTGCTCTCCATCTGTCCTGACCGTCCTACCCCCATCACTCCTACACTCAGCAACAACAAAAACCTCCCTGTGTCATCAACACATCCAAAACACAGCCCCACACCAGCCACTGGGAAGAAAATCAACTCCATCCCAGCCAAAACCAGCGCACCATTTTGAAGCCTTTCACAGATAAGGAAATATCTCCTTCATCTTCTTAACAAAAATCTCTCCCCCCCTCCCCTGCTGACAGAGTGTAATTCTCCAAATCTGCAGCTGCAGTGAAAGCGAATCTGATTTTGACTCAGGCTCCAGATGGGTCTAGCTGTAAAGATATTGTCATGTGAAAGATTAGGCGCTAGCTTAGACAAAGAGGTGTTCAGCTGCAAGCTTAATAGCCTCTGAAACAGCAACTGCCACCAAAGAGCTTCCAGGTACTGCTATTGCAATCCATAATAACCACAGGATTGCAACAGATGATGGAAAGGCTGGAAACTCCCCGTGGGATTCAGGGCTGTGCACAGAAAGCTGCTGAGCCCAGCCAGAGCTCAGAGCGCTTGCAGGGCGCCTTTGGCCACGCAGGGACACTCGGAGTGGAGCTTGGCCCCGGGGTGCCAGAGGGGTGGCAGGCTTTGCAGGGACCCCTGTGCAGCTGCTCCTCCTTTGGGCAGCTGCCAGCCCAAAGGTTTTGGGCCTTTGCCTCAGTTTTTCCATGCTGAAGCTGTGTTCAGCATTCCACAGCGAGCAGGGATCAAAATCCTGGAGGCTGCACAGGTCTCCAGCGAGTACCCCTTGTACCAGAGCTGTAGGTTTTCCTGCCTGTTCTCTCAGTTTCATCCCAAATTAATGTGTTGGTGTTTTCACACAGCTGGATGCAGCATCCATCCCTGTGCAGAGCTCACAGGAAGCACTGGGGCTTGGGGAGGGCTTGGTTTGGGGTTTGACCCTCCCAGGTGGAACCTGTGCTGGGGGGTGATGGAGCTCAGGGCTGTGCCCCTGGGACAAAAGGCATGGAAAATGCAGGAGTGGGGTTAATCCCCATCCATCCAAGCCACTGAGCACCCACTGCTCTCCTCACAACTCTGATCCTTTCCTCCCCCACACTGAAGGAATTGCTGGGGAATATGGGGGTGTGTGACTGCACTCACAGGGGTCCCAGGATGAGGGAAGAGACCAGGATCTGACTCCATGGTTCAGAAGGCTGATTTAATATTTTATTATATATATTCTATTAAAACTATACTAAAAGAATAGAAGAAAGGGTTTCATCAGAAGGCTAGCTAAGAATAGAATAGGAAAGAATGATAACAAAGGCTTGTGGCTCGGACTCTCTGTCCAAGCCAGCTGTGATTGGCCATTAATTAGAAACAGCCACATGAGACCAATCCCAGATCCACCTGTTGCATTCCACAGCAGCAGATAACCATTGTTCACATTTTGTACCTGAGGCCTCTCAGCTTCTCAGGAGGAAAAATCCTAAGGAAAGGATTTTTCATAAATGATGTCTGCCACAGGTGTGGATGCTCCCGTGCTTACAGAATCATACCCCAAAAAGCTGGAGTGCAGCCACAGCCCCCAGGGCACAGGGAGCAGCTGATCTCTGCCCTCAGGGGCCAAAAAGCCAACAAAACTGCCTGTTCCCAAAGAGGAAGGACACTTCAGGAGGTCTCTCCAGCCACTCTGAGACACAAATGGAAGGCAAACCAAAGCAAGCCCTCATTTCACCCCTTCTCCTGTTGCCTTCCAGCCCTTGGGGCCCCCAGGAAAGCACTGGCAGACCAGCAGCTCTCTCCAGGAGACAGGTCAGGACTGACACCCATCACAAGTCTTCATACACCAAGCTCTGGAGATTTTTTTGGAGCTCCTACATGGCCAAAGCCAATTAAGTGAAGGAGAGATGGAAAATCAGCAATTACAGCACCAGACCTGGGATGGAATTGTCACCTCCTGCCCAGAAACCGCAGTAATCCCAGTTTGAGAGCTGGGGAGAATCCCAGTCTGCACAATGAATTGGCCAAAACCAGTCCTTCCTTCCTCCCACTCTGTGGCAACACAAACCCAACCTTTTGAAAACACCTTTACTGTTTGTTAGTATAGAAAGTTTAACATTTTTAGTAATTAGGGTTTTAAAATTTCCCCCTCCTGTTTGAATTATGAATATTGCTTTGACTGCTCTGACTGCTCTAAGATTGTTAAATCTCTGTTGCATATATTATATTGTAATAATATTGTATAACTATTATATATTTTATACAATATTGTAATAATATTGTATAAATATTATGTTGATATATATGTTTATTTTTAAAGTTTTTTTATATTAGCTGATTAAATAGATTCTTAAATTATGTGTGTTTTCTTTAGTTTGGGGTTTTTTATATTTTTTACCAAAAAAAATTTAATTTTTTTTATATTTTTATTTTTTAAAGTTTTTTTAATATTAACTGATTAAATAGATTCTTAAACTATGTGTGTTTTTTTAGTTTTGGGGTTTTTATATATTCTTTGCAATTGTTGCATGTTTTTATGTATAGATATTGAATGGTTGGAAAGGTTTATGTAATATATTTTATTAAAGTCTTTATACTTATCTTTATGTATTAATAAAAGAAAATTAATGGAAAACACATGGAAAACAAATGACCAGAGGGAAGGGGGTGTTAGTTTTCACCTCAGGTTAATGAATCTGTTCTGCTGGGTAAGGAGTCATACATTACACATGGAATTGTGGAGTTCAGCAGAATTCCCTGGCACAGCCATGCAGGTAGAGCTGGGAACCACTAAATTAACCCTGGCAACCACTGGCAGCAGGCAAACACCATGGCTTTGGGAAAGAACAACAATAAAAAGACAATCATTATAGGAAATGCTACAGCAGAGCCAAAACATGCAGAGCTTAAAATGAGGCCTGTTTTCCCTGTTATCCATCTTACTTCACATCCAAGAGGCCAAAAAGGATCAGGCTAAAGGTACACTCTTATTTTTTTTCTTATTTATTTCTTTTATTTCTATTTTATTTTATTTCTATTTTCTGTTTTATTTCTTTTCTATTATTTCTTATTTTTTTTTTTTCTGATGGGTCACGCAAGTACAAATTACCGTGAACTTACAGCACACCAACACGTGCACAAGTGTAGCTGAGTGATTTTTATACAGACAGCAGGAGGAAAGTTTAGCTTCCCTAAGTTCACTTTAGGAAACCAGAGCACAGGTCTGATGAAGTGTGGGATAAACTTTGTGCAACTCTTCTTTTGTTGCAATAGGTGATGAATAGGTAATGGGGTTTAAGGGCTCTGGAAAGGTCACCTGCACCATCTCCTTGCCCTGAAACAGGAGCCATAAACCATCTCCATGCCTCCCTGTGTGCACACTTTTATATTTGTGGAGCATCCAGCACAAAAGAGCTCCTTGCTGATGGACACTTGGATGATTTAAGCGTTAAATAACAGATAGGTGCTATTTATGTGGAAATTATTTGTGTTGGGACAGAGACGAGAAAGCAGCATTTTCTCCAGTGCCTCTGCCTGCCTCACCTGCACTCTCACTGCTCATCCATCTCCCAGGATTGCCTGGAACATTGCTCATGTAGGAGCATTTTCAAACAGCTCACATTTTCTTTAGAAAGTCAACCTGTTCAGTAATGGCTCATTCTGCTCCTCCCACCCCCTGCTACAACGCTCTCCTGGGACCAAGAGGGGAGAAGATTCAGCCTGCACTGGAAAACAGCTTTATGTGCATTAAAATATCACCACTTGCAAGTCTGATGCCACTGCAACCTGCAAAGCCAAAAATAGCAGGTTTTTTCCCAGGGGAATAGAGAAGGACGAATTCCCAGCCTCCCAGAAGGGCTCAAGGAATGCAGGTGCAGTCCTGCAGTGCCACAATCTGCAGCAGCAAAAAAGTTACCAGAAGGATGGAACAACATTGGTGGAGGTCATTAGATTTTATATCATGTCCTTGTACACCTGTACAGGGGATCTGCAGCTCAAAGACTGAAATAAAACATTTTTCAGAGATCAAAGTGATAATCCCATGTCGATCATTTTCCAAAATACTGAATGAACCTGATGAAGCATTTGGTGGTGTCAGGGACCTCTACGGGGTCCTTGGGTAGGAAACAAAGAAATCATCGAATTATTTGGGTTGGAAGACACTTAAAACCCATCTCTTTCCAACCCAGGGGCACATTCCCCTAGGAGCTCATTGCCCAGAGCCTCATCCAAAGTGGCTTTAAACACTTCCAGGGATGGGCAATATTTCCCTGCAACCACCCATCACCTCAAATTTACAAATAAAGACCTCAAAAATCTTTACATTACCTCCTTTCCCATGAATATCAGAATCCATATATCCATTTTCAAAAAAAAAAAAAAAAAAAAAGAAAAAGTTTTTCCTACCCACAAAGGTGCAGGATTCCTGGCTCTGCCACAACCATCCCTTACAACTCATTCAAACCATTCCAGCCCGGATGTGCAGAGGCTTAGACATTTCCAAAGTTATGCAAAGAATTGGGACCACCAGGCAATCAGACATCTCCAAAACCCCTCTGGTGTCTGGCAGGGTTAGAAGATGATGGCAGGAGTGCAGCCCATCCCTCCCAGAGGTTAGAGAGGACAGGGAGTTGTCACAGACTATCAACAGGGCTGTTGGCACTGGGAAAGGTGATGGAAAAAAACAAGGATGAGGCTTGCACAGGCTTTTCCTCCCTACACTGAAGGAATTGCTGGGGAATATGGGTGTGGATGCCCCCATGCTTACAGAATCATACCCCAAAAAGCTGCAGTGCAGCCACAGCCCCCAGGGCACAGGGAGCAGCTGATCTCTGCCCTCAGGGGCCAAAAAGCCAACAAAACTGCCTGTTCCCAAGGAGGAAGGACACTTCAGGAGGTCCCTCCAGCCACTCTGAGACACAAATGGAAGGCAAAGCAAAGCAAGCCCTCATTTCACCCCTTCTCCTGTTGCCTTCCAGCCCTTGGGGCCCCCCAGGAAAGCACTGGCAGACCAGCAGCTCTCTCCAGGAGACAGGTCAGGACTGACACCCATCACAAGTCTTCATACACCAAGCTCTGGAGGTTTTTTGGAGCTCCTACATGGCTGTAGGAGCAGCAGCCAGGCCCACAGAGGGATGTGCCGTGTGACTGTATCACCTTTTGGGAAGCTTTTACTGTTCTCTGCCCCAGGAAACCTGGAGGGGACAGGGCTCCTTCAACACCACAGCAACTGAGCTCAAGCAAGCAGCCAGATTTTTAGGCAGGAAGCAGCCAAAAGAGCCCCAGGAGTTAAAACCAAGTTACTAACTCCAGCTATCATCTGCCTCTCGGTGCCATCACAGCAGCACACGTGTTTGCCTTTTTGCTGGCAAGACGAGAGCCTCAGAGAAGCCAAGCAGAGAGAAAAGTCTTTCACAGAGCAGAAAAAGCTCTTGGATGGCTTTCAGTGACCTCCCCAGCCCTCCCAGAGACACTCAGGAGTGCACACAGCCCCTCCTCATCGCTGGGGCTGTCACCCTTTTGGCAGCCCCTGGATCCAGGCTGATGGGAAATGCAGTGGATGCAGGAGGAGAGCACAGTGGCAGTGCTGCAGAGCAGGAGCTGGATGCAGCAGCGGCAGCGGCAGCAGCAGGAAGCAGCGAATTCCCATTTAAATGAAATGCCAAAAGGCAGTCAGCGAAAGTGACATTTATGGTGTTACTACAAATGCATTCAGTGGGAAGCTGAGTAGCAGAAGCAGGTTGGGGGGAAAAAAACAAGCTGTAGTGAAAACTGCCATCTGTATATTGTGCCCCATTTTTAATATTCTGTATTCTCATAAAAAGTGTTGTTTCTGTCACTATTCAATCTCCCAAACTCACATGGAACACTGTTAAAAGTCAGCAGTGTGTGAAATGGTATTTTAAAATAAATGAAACCCGCTCGCAAAGCTGCGGAGGAATATTGCAATGCCAGGGTGCTGACAGACAGGCATTGAAAAGTAACAACCGTTATCATCTTAAAGCAAAGCGGATTAAATAAAAACCCACAGCTAGTGGTGCATTACCAAGTCTGATATTGACACAGCTGCCGTGGTGGTTATTTTTCATTGTCTCATCAAGACAAAGCATCACGGGATATCAATCTTCCCTCTGTCAGGCCATGCCTGCTGTAAAGTTTTTCGTTTACATTTTCATTATATCCCTTTTATCTCAGCTGCCAGCAAAAAAATATATATATGTATTTTATATATATACCCACACATATCTACATATATATATATGTGTGTGTGTGTGGGTGGGTGTGTATCTGTAAGTGTGCATGTGTGGATGTACTTTTGGGAATGCTGAGACTGGTTCACCTTCCACATTGCCAAACCACAGTCTCCAGCCAGGAGGATGCTCCCAGGATAAAGCAAACCTCAGCTTGGTGAGCTGCAAGGGCTGGGTTACATCCCCTCCAACTGAGGGTAGGGCAGTGGTGAGCTGGCAAAAATTTGACATTTTCAAAAGTGTGCCAAGAAATCCAACCCACACAGCTGCCAGTGCTGGTGAAAACACCCTTCCTGTAACCATGTTCTGCCACATCTGTTCTGCTGCCAAGATCAGTTTGGAGCGTGGAGGAGGAGGAGAAGGAGAAGGAGAAGGAGAAGGAGAAGGAGAAGGAGAAGGAGAAGGAGAAGGAGAAGGAGAAGGAGAAGGAGAAGGAGAAGGAGGAGAAGGAGAAGGAGAAGGAGAAGGAGAAGGAGAAGGAGAAGGAGGAGAAGAAGAAGAAGGAGGAGAAGAAGAAGAAGAAGGAGAAGGAGAAGAAGGAGAAGAAGGAGAAGAAGGAGAAGAAGGAGAAGAAGAAGGAGAAGAAGAAGGAGAAAAAGAAGAAGGAGAAGAAGAAGGAGAAGAAGAAGAAGGAGAAGAAGAAGGAGAAGAAGAAGAAGAAGAAGAAGACGAAGAATAAGACGACGAAGACGAAGAAGACAAAGACAAAGAAGAAGACGAAGACAAAGAAGAAGACGAAGAAGAAGACAAAGAAGAAGAAGAAGGAGAAGAAGAAGAAGAAGAAATTGTAATTCTCATTGTAATTCTCCTTGGAGGGCACTGGCTGTCCCATCAATATTAGGAGCTGTTACATTTCTCCCTAACTTTGCCCGTTGGTCTCTGCATCTGATCATTCCGTGCACTTCTGTCCATCTTTAACTTTTCCAGCCTTGCAGCACCACAGCCCAAGTGTTTTCAGGTGAGCCTTGCCTTGTCAGAGAACTCCCCCCCCCCCCGAGCATCCCAGGGCTCACCTGTCCTTTCACTCCCACTAATAACCCTGTTTTTTCAAGGTATGAGACAGAGCCAGCTGTTTGCAGCTGACCACAGCATTGCTCAGAGCAACAGGGAGTGCATTAAAATTCAAAAAAAAAAAAAAAAGAAGAAGAAAAAAAGTGTGTTCCCTTATTCATAAGAGAGCTCCACCTTCCAAACCCATCCCAAGTAGCTGATGTGGCTGCTCCCTGTGCTCCTGATTTAATTAAGTGCAGCCTACGACATTTCTGTTCCTGCGCCTCCTCAGAGGCGGCTCAGCCCTGCCCGCTGCAGCCCTTCAGGAGCAGAACTCTGGGAAACGTAGTCCAGAGAGGGAACACGGGGCTAAAGCAGCCACAGGAGGCTGGTGGTGCCCGGGAGAGCTGCAAAACGGGCAGAATAAAGAGCGGAGCTCCTTGGGAAGGCGCTGCAAACAGGCAAGTGTGGAAGGGACCGCCAGCAAGACGCCAGCGCCTCGCTCCTGTGACCCTCTGATGCAGAACAACCCCCCCTCCCTTTCCTCAGCTCCCAAATCCCCTGCAGTGTTGGGCACACACCTTTGCACCAGCCCACGGGTGTTCTCTCTCTGATTACAGCCCCTTGTGCTGAGCAGCAGGAGGGAAATTTCCATTACACCTTCCCCAAGCCAGGGGCTCTCTGCACTGGCCTGGATGGGTTTTCCCCATCAGGGATCCTCCAGAAAGCTCATCAGCATCACTGGCACTTGTCCTGAGGTCAAGCTGAAACCAACAGTGCAAGGTGAAGCAAACACAGAATTCAGAGAATCACTGGGTTGGGAGAGACCTCCAAGATCATCGAGTCCAACCCAGCCCCAGCACCTCAACCAAACCCTGGCACCCAGTGCCACATCCAGGCTGTGTTAAACACACCCAGGGACGGGGACTCCAACACTTCCCTGGGCAGCCATTCCAGAACTTTATCACTATTTCTGTAAAACACTTCTTCCTAATATCCAGCCTGTATTTCCCTTGGTGCAGCTTGAGGCTGTGTGCTGTGGTTCTGTCAGTGCTGCTGGAGAAAGAGCCCAGCCCCAGCTGAGCACAGGCCCCTTTCAGGAGCTGCAGAGAGTGATGGGGGCACCTCTGAGTCTCCTCTTCTCCAGGCTGTTCAATTCCTCTTCCCACCTTCCCTTCCCTGCCTCAGTTTCCCCAGCACTGAGGACAGCATCCCTGGGCCCTCCAGGATCCCTCTCTTCCAATTTCCCCACTGGAAAGCCCCTGGCAGAATCCCACCCAAGAGCTCCACACCCTGTGGGATGCGTGTCCTTGGTCCTGCTGCCTCTCCACCCCCCAATTTTTCCTTTTTCCACACAACACCCAGCCTTCCCAAGGTGTTTTCATGGAGAGGATCATTTAGCCCTCCAAAAGGAAAACTCCTGGCAGTTCAGCAATGCTCCAGCCCTCATCACTGCATCCCTCCGGGGGTCAGCTGTGTGCGTGTCCACTCCCAGCCCAAATTCCACCCCAGGTCCCGCCCCTCTGCAGCCTGGAGCAGCATCATTCCCACCTTCTGCACAGTCCTGGGCACAGCAAAGGGTTACACCCGCTCCTCCAGCAGCGCTCCCTCTCTCCCTCTCCCTCTCTCGAGCAGCAGCAATTGCCATTCTGCATCCTTAATAGCAGCGTAATCAAAAGTTATGATGCATTTTTCAGTAATCACAAGAAATGATCCCCACTTAGCGTTAAGTAAAGCAAATTTGCCACTGGAAGGATGAAGGGGGAAAGAAAAAAAAAGAAGAAGAAGAAAAAGGAGAAGTCAAAAGCATTTCAATTTTCATTTGAAACGAATGAGTCAGAGTCAATTTGGTAAAGCAGTTAACAGCAGCTGTGCTCCCCTTCCCAGCCCCTTAACAGGTACAATTTGCTTTTAACAAACAACCTCGCAGAGGTCTCTGGCACCATGTTAACACAGTGGCATTCAACCCCTCTTGCTGTTGTGTATTTAAATTGGGTAATAGAGTCAGGCAGAGGAGATCCACCATGAATCTTAAGAAGTGCAATTTGACAGCATCTGAAAACAACAACAGAAAAAAAAAAAGTGGGGGGAGCATTTATAAAAAAAAATAATAAATGAGTTTGAGAGCAGCTTTTGTTGGGTTATTACAAAGCAGCATATTAAAAACAACAGAAGTTCCAGAAAGCCCCAGCATGGCAACAAGATCCCAGCAAGTTTGGTCCCAAACCTGGGGTTCTGAGCACTCAGGGCACCTCCCCAAAGAGCTCTGCAAAGCAGGGAAGGACATTTGGCAGCCTGGGTGTATTTGGGGTACTTTGCCCCACACCAAGAGCTTCAGAGGAAGGCTGTGTGTCAGAAAAGAAGAAAAACAACAAAACCAAAAAACACAGCAGAGCTGCACAACCCATGCTAAGGTTGCCCCAACCCTTCAGGGCACCCCACAATCCCATAACCTGAGCAGCACTGGCTTCCAGAGAGGGGAACCCCTGGGCTGGAATGAAAAGTAGAGATATGTGATGAGCCTTCACCACCCCCTGTTATCCCTCCTGACCCCAGAGCAGCTCTGTCCTTCCCTCACCTCAAAGTCAGGCCCCTGACAATGCCCTGCTCTCACTTTTGGGCCAGACAGTCATCGTCTCTCATTCATTTGTTCTTTGAAGAAATCTCATTTCATTACTTTCCAGGCTCCTGAGCTTTGTGGGGTATTACAGGAGGTCAATGAAAAATTCATGTTCTCAGTCAGTAATTGGCATTTTTGTTTCCTTTTTTTTATTATTATTATTTTAGAGGAAGGAAAGCAAAGAAAAGGATGTGAGTGGGGCAGACAGCAATGTGAGTGGGTATCTTCTGCTGGTTATTAAGATAAAGTCTCTCATATTGCTCCTGGCCACTGTACTCTGGTGCTTGCTCCAAGCAAGCCCTGTAATCCTGCATATTGAAATCTGCAAGCATTCCTGGTACTTTCATTAGAGGGACAAGTAATGAAAGCAGACTGGACACACACAATTATTACAGTGTAATCCTCTGGAAATGAAGTCAATGCAATCACCCAGCATTCTGCTTTCTTCTCATTTTTTCGACTTCAAGTAAGTGCTTCCCAAATTCCAGCTGAAGTTACTGTTACAATCAATAGCACAAGGGCTCTCAACATAAGACTCAATTAATATGATG
Source organism: Calcarius lapponicus (assembly GCA_039654755.1). Lineage (NCBI taxonomy): Eukaryota > Metazoa > Chordata > Aves > Passeriformes > Fringillidae > Calcarius > Calcarius lapponicus. Next base: position 2,827,877 of record CM077471.1, read on the forward strand.
CTTGCAAGTGCTCCCCTATTGATCCCAGGCTGGTCTGAAACCCCAAGCAGCACTTGCACCAACTGCAGCATTAGCAAGGAAGACAAATGCAAAAGTGGGGGATGCCAGCAAACCGAGAGGAGAAGCAGACCTCTTTAAGGATAACCAAGGAAAAGAGAAACCCCTGAAAGCACAGGGCACTCTCCAAAACCCAAAATCTGCCTGGCTGCAATCCACTCTGCTGGATTTGCCATCCACGAGCTTGAGCCCAGGATTTCACCTACCCAGCTTGATGCCTTTTTGGGTTTACCTAAAAACAGAGGCCAGACAAAATTAAGGGAATAAAAAGCTGTTGTATTTACTGAAGGTATGTTTCGGGCAGACAAAGCCACCCAGGGGTTACACTCAAAATGGACCAAAATGGTCACAGGTTATCAGACTTTTATAAGTTTGGTCCATTTGCACATTGGGGGTTCATCTTCCAATTACAGCTTCAGGTAATGAAGTAATTTACCCCAGGTTTGCTCCCCCCAACTCACTTTTGTTTTACATTTCTCAGGGCCTGAGGCAGTGAGGTGTCCTTGATTCCCAGGCCTGGAGAGGAATTGCTGTGTCTGCCCAAAATCAGAAGCCAGCAGCCAGCACAGTACACGGAGATAGAGCTACACACTAAAGAGCACAGGGTTACAAACAGATGAAAAACACAAAAGCCAAACTCCTGAGGCATCAAACTCAGGGGCAGAACCCCAGCCCAGCCACCCTCAAGGCCCCGTCCCGCGGGGCCGCGCTGCCGGCGGCGAGCTCGCTGTCAGCCAGCAAACAGATTGCTGCAGCCAGCAGCACCAAGGCTTGCCATGATCACAGCCATCAATGCAGCGCCTCGGATTCACCTCCAAGGCCCCACGCTCGGTGACAAATAGGGACAGGCTTCCCCGCCTCGCCGAGCGGGGCCTGCGGCGCCGACCGCCCGCGCAGGGCAGCAACGCAGGGACCAGGACAGCAGCGTTAGCTTTGCCCAATTATCCCATCATAAAAAACCAAACAATGTTACAGGTAGTAGCAATTTTAATTGAATGTTTAAAATAAAAAAAATATAAAACTGGATACAATATAATTTGATTATAATAAGGGATAATTTGGTTCCAATAATAGCGCATAAGCAAAAGATAACCGCGGGGTATGGAGTGCAGAGCTTTTTGAACCCTTGCCACCTCACGTATGAGCTTGCCAAGCAAAATTACCCCTTTTATGCCATGTGTTAATGCCATCTCCTCCCATTTTCGGTTCGTCATGTTCCTATCTCCGCCCTCATCACCACCTTTACCACGCATGTGCCATCACTTGGTTTGGTGGTCCCACAAGTCTTTTGGGGGTCTTCTGATGAAGATTTTCGTAGTCTTCCTCTGTGTTCTTTATTTCACCTTTGGGTTACACATGCGCACCAAGCCAGTACAATGCAAGCCAAGACTAGCATACCACTACATCTTAATATCAAAGCAATAAATCCCTTATAATTAGCAGTTTCTGGGACCCAACCAGGTTTTTCTCAATTTTAGTAACTGTATGGTTTTGCTGTTTCCTGTTGTCCTTGGGAACATCTGCCGGGAATGGGGGGGTGGAGCCCCTCCTCTCCCTCTCTTCTTTTGGGCATTACAACTTTTAACTGTTTTATTTATTCCAAATATTAATTACTGTATCAATATCGATTACTGTTTCAATTTTATCAGCACGAATCATACCTATTTACCACAGCAGCATCCCCCCAGGGCTCTGGGGACAGCCCCGGCAAGGATAGGAGATTGACAGCTGTCAATCACAGGTGCTGGTCCCAGAGATTGTGCCCCAGCAGGTTGTTCTCAGTTGGAGGATGTAAAGAAGTCTTTGTCTCCTGACCTTGCTGCAATCTCTTCCTGTCAGGGTTGTGCTCAGTCCCTCCTGCCTGATGGCACCAAAGGCCCTTGCAATTCCACGTGTTCCCATTTGCTGATGCTTGGGGTCCACATTTCCCCGAGGCCAGAGGAGGATCTGTTCCTCCAGGATCACCTCTCCTAACCCACATCCCAGCAAGGACAGCCACCCATTGGCAATTCCCTGGGACATGGGCTTCCCTTGAGCTTCTGACCCCAGTCCCAGGCCCAGGTTCTCCTGGTGCCACCTGTTCCCCAGGGTAATAAGGCACTGGAGGAGGCTGCCCAGAAAAGCTGTGGATGCTCCATCCCTGGAAGTGCTCCAGGCCAGATTGGATGGGAGGTTGAAGAACCTGGTCTAGTGGAACATGTCCCTGTTCATGGCAGGGAATTGGAACTGGGTGATCCTTAAGGTGCCCTCCAACCCAAAGCATTCCAGCATTCCCTGGTACCTCAGCCTGCCCCATGGCTGTTTTCTCAGGGCAGGGGGAGCATTGCCCTGTGCTTTCTCTACTCAACATCCCTCTGCCCTTCCTTCCAGCTGCCCTTTGTCCATCACCTCATGCACTGAAAACCAGAGAAATCACAATTTTATCACCCGGACTGAAGATACAAAACATTCCACGACAAAGCCAAATCCTCCCCACTCCCTACCCCAACCTGCTGCCTGACTCCCAGAGATCAGCCAAGCCCCACTGCAGCCTCCAGGCCTGATTTACCTGGGGTGAGGCTTTCCTGCCTTCCCCAGCCCCTCACCTTGCCCTACAGTGCCCATGGCAGGAGAGAAAAGCCAGACGAGCAATGGTCCACTGTCACATTCATATTTTCTGAAAAATCTTTTTGCCCAGGATTTTCTCCTGGCTGAAGCTGAAAAGCCTCAGAGAAAAAGGAAAACAATAATTGCCTGATTTGCTTCTCCTGTGTTTTGCTGCTTTGGAATGTGGTTGGAGATTGTTTATCCAACGTGTGAATTGTTTTGACTTAATGACCAATCACGGTCAGGCTGTGTGAGGACTCTGGAAGGGGTCACAAGTTTTCATTAGTATCTTCTGTAAGTATACATTCTTTAGTACAGTTCAGTATAGCATTCTTTAATACAATAGAGATCATAATAAATTTGCCTTCTAAGAACATGGAGTCAGATTCATTCATTCCTCCCTTCAACAGGGGTCTCAGAAAATCCCACACTCCAGCATCATCTGCTGCCCAGCCAGGGTGACGTCTCCTTGCCAGCAGCTGCAAGCCAGGCTCTGGGCTGGGGGGAGGCATGCAGGCAACCTGAAGGTGGACACTTAGCACATTTATTACCTGCTTATTAGATACCAGGCTCCCATTATGATGAATTGGCTGAGTGATGGCTCCCGCCAGCTCCCGGTGCTCAGCAAGGCTCTCTAATTCCATTTTGCACAAGCTGGGCCAAGGCAAAATCGTTTCCGAGAGGAAGGAATAAGCAGTTGTTTTTCTCCTGCATCCAAAACAATCTGACCCTCTGCACAATCTCAGCAGGGCCTTTCCTGCATGCACTGTCTCTCCTCCTGACCATGCGAGTGGTTTAGATTGGATATTAGGAAGATATTAGGTTTAGATTAGATATTAGGAAGATATTAAGTTTAGATTAGATATTAGGTTTAGATTAGATATTAGGAAGGAAATCTCCCCTGTGAGAGTGGGAAGGCTCTGACACAGGTTGCCCAGAGAAGCTGTGGCTGCTCCCTCCCTGGAAGGGTTCAAAGCCAGGTTGAATGGAACTTGGAGAAACCTGGGATAGTGGAAGGTGCCCTGCCCATGGCAGTTTCGCTCTGTACAAAAGGACTCCTGCCAAGCTCTGCAGTAAAAATACCACATCCATGAGCCTCCCAGTGGAAAAACTGCAGATGGGAACAGGTATCATGAGGTTAAAAAGTCATTAGATGGTGCAAAGGCTTTTCTGGGAGTGGAGACAGTCTCAAAAGACATTCCAGAAAACTGAAACCCAGAGAGATAATTTTGCAAAGCAAAACGATAAGAAGATAAGGAAATTCTTAATTGTTCCACAAAACCACTGCTCAGCTCTTCTTTGTCTTCCATGAAAATGAAATCCAGGAAGGAGATGATTTTGCAGAGCAAAATTACAAGGAAATTCTTAATTGTTTCACAGAACCACTGCTCAGGTCTTCTCAAGGCTGTAGTGAAAGTCACAGCCAACAGGGAGATGGCTTTGGGTGCCTCTCCCGAGGGCTGTCTCTCCTTTTGTGATAATTTCTTCTGTTCTGTATTCCTCAGTTCTGCAGAAACCTGTCCCTACATCCTTTATCCCTCCCTCAGGCCAGATTAAAAACTACATGCAGGGGCAGAAAGTTCAAAGAATAAGGAAGCTGCATTCTCACCCAGCCACTCCCAGACTTGGTGCTTTACACATTCTTGGGCTTTTTCTGCTAAATTTGATCAGTGAAAAAGCAATCCCTGGGTGCCATGTCCAGCAGAAATGCCCAAGCTTTGCTAAGCAGAGACATTTCATCACCATCCACCTCTGTTGGCAGGACAGACATTCCCATGCTGTGCTTTCTCACAGGTGGCACTGACTGAGGGCAGGCAGCAGTGTCACCTGTCCTGAATGACACAGGACAAGTCCTTGGTGGAGGGACACTGGCTGTGAGGTGGCTTGTGCCCCGTGGAAGCTGGCATGTGTCACTTCTTGGTGGCCAAGCTGCCTGCAAACCAAGCGGAGCCGCTGGTGTGAGCACTCCAGAGAGAGCTGATCTGAGCACTCGCTCGCAGAGAGGGGAAACCCTGGGCTGGAACAAAAAGCAGAGATATGTGATGAACCTTCAGCACCCCTTGTAATCCCTCCTGACCCCAGAGCAGCCCTGTCCTTCTCAAAACGGGCTCAGGGGTTTTTACCTCCCTCCAGCTTTACCCAACAAGGTCCTGTGGAGTCTTTTCCTCCAGGCCCTCACTTCACCATTCCAAAGGAATATTCACACAGAGGCAGACGGGATGAGGAGCCTCATTCCCAGAGAGGAGGTGGCTGTGAGAGAGATGAACACCTGCCCCCCTTAGGGACGGGCTCCCTGCTCCAAGTTTCAAGTTTCCCTCCCATCGCTGGAGGGCCCCGAGCCCCAGCCCAGGGGAGGACCACACGTTCTACATCTCCCCGCTGAACTGTTACACATTTCTGCTGTGCTCCTGAGGCAGAGAGAGGGCTGTCCTAGCAGCAAGCAGGAGAGGAGCTGCCATCTGGGACTGCATGTGCTTCCCAGACAGATGGCCGCCTATTCTCGTCGTGTTTTATTTTGAGCAATGGTTCGTGCAGCACCAGCGCGAGTGTGAAAATGGGACGCGACAAGATGTGTATTGCTTACACCTTCTGGAAAGTTCAGATAAAAACCAAGATGTACAGAATGTAAGAATCAATGTAATTAGGTAATTAAGAGAAGGGAAAGCCCCCCCTGGTTTAATGCTGCATTGTGCTGGTGGGTGTTGCAGGCTGTGGATGCGTGTGTGATATGGAACATACATATGTATGGTTCCACCTTTGTGCATGCACACAATGCAAAACCAGGGAGAAATAATGAATGTGTACATCCAGCCATTAAAATAAACACAGCTACCTGCTCCAGCAGGCGTTTCAGGCAGAACTGCTGACAGCCACACACTGTTTCACCATTTTCACAGGGCAGGAAATCCCCTCTGTCGTGCTGGAGCAAGACACAGGGCAAGGTCCTGGTTCTGCCCCCATTCCTCAAACATTTTTTTCCTGCACTCTGCATTGCAGAACACCAACATCTAGAAATGTCAGCAGAAAGGAGAGCAGCATCACATGCACTCACTGGCTAAGTTGGGGTCATTGCCTTGCTCTCTGCAGAGTCAGGAATTCAGCTCTGGGCAGTATAGGGACACACATCCAGAGAGCTTGACACATTCCCAAGTACATAGGAGTGGTGAAACGCAGCTATAAAACCTGTTTCCAAGTTGTTTTGCAGCTCAGGTTTGAGCTGAACATCTTAAAAGCCACTGGTCACACATATGGAGCCTGCTGGAAGCTGGCTGCCCTCCCCCATGGGAGCCCTGAGCAGCTCAGAGCTCAACAGCTCCCATCTCCCACACACAGCTCCTCACACAAACTCAAAGAGAAGGAAAAAATGGTAAGAAAGAATTCAGGACAAAAGTAGTACCTGTCCCCTGGCTGCCCAAAGGCACAGGTTCAGGTGTAATGAGCTTCTGGAAGAGGCAGCTGCTGTGCTCAGGTGCATCTGAGGCTGCACTTCCCTCGTGTTCTGCTTCTTCAGCCCCAAGAACAGCGAGGGTCCATCTCATTTTGCACCATGTGAGACACTGTGGGAGACTTAGGCAGAAGAGCAAGTGAAAGAAAAGTACTAGTTGAGCCTCATCTCAACATGCAAATCCCAAACAGTGAGGTGCTGTGCCCATGGCCCCAAAGCCCAGCTCCTAGGAAGCTCAAGAAAAGCAGAGATGTCCTCTAAAACAGCAATGAGGAGTTGTGCCTATAATCAAAGTTCATTAAAATGGGCTAATGCAGAGCAGCTGGTGGTGGAAGACCCAAATGGAGTATAGCATGCTGAGGTTATCAGCACATAAAGTCCCTGCAAAGTTATTATCAGGCAAGCAAAAGAAAATGCTGCCGCTCTCCTAAGATTAAACTGCAGGACTGGGACTCAGTAAGGAGTGGGTGGCAGCCAAGGCAGCATCCTGGGCCTGTGTGCACGAGTGTCCTGTGCAGGGACACCAAATCATCTCTGAGATAAGCTCAGGGATGCACAACAGGGGAAATTCACAGAATCATGAGGTTGGACGAGACCTCCAAGATCATCCAGTCCAACCCATGCCCCAACACCTCAACCAGACTACAGCACCAAGTGCCATGTCCAGTCTTTTTTTTAAACACATCCAGAGATGGTGATTCTACCCCCTCCCTGAGAAGAGCATTCCAGTACTTTATTATTCCATTAGGAAAAACTTTTTCCTAATATCCAGCCTATCCCTTCCCTGACATAGCTTGAGGCTGTGTCCTCTTCAGGAGCCAGAGCTGAGCCAAGCAGGTCAAAGCACCCTGCAGGCAGGGATCCAAGGGTCAGACCAGCAAGGGAAAAACCTCCCACCTCCACACCCCCATAGCCAACTCTGACTCAGCAAAGGGGTTTTTGTACTTCCAGCTCCCAAAGTGCAGCCAAAAGGACGTTGCATAGAAACCAGACGGTGTTTGGGCAGTGTTGGGAAAGATGAAACAGGAAAGCCTTATCAATATGATTGCCTGGCAAAAGACTTTGAGAATATGGAAACTATAAGTGAGATTGAAATGAAAGCAAGCTTTGAGATACCTCAGTTACTGAACAACTGGAAAACAATGGTATGGCCAGCTGAAGGTGATCCCCTTTTGATGGAACAACACCCTCTGCCTGCAGACAGGCCCAAGGGGCAGAGCAGACTCTTCTAGCTTAGAAGAAGGGGTCTAAAGAGCAGTTTTTAGGGTTTAAAATGTAACACTGGATGGTAATGTAATGATTCTTACAGGCTGTATGTAAATGCTATAGGATTTGTATCTTGTATTAGATTGGTTAGTGAGAATTAGAATATTGAACACAGAAGAAGATTTATGATATTGTAATGGGAACTTCGCTCTCTTTTACTCTTCCTCACTCTCTTATTCTCTTTACCACACTCTTGCCTTCTCTCAGTCCTGCTCCAGCTGTGCCTGGCAGCTCCAGCAGGGCCCTGCACCCAGGCCCTTTGCAATAACCCACAAGTTCCAAGCCCTGGATTCAGGGATCTCTGCTCTCCGTCCATCCTGACCGTCCTACCCCCCAAGGCTCCTACAGGGGACTTTTGCCAACTCTGCCTTTTTCTCACTGTGCAGCTCCCTGGGTGTCGCTCACACAGAGGAGCCCTTCAGCCCGGCTCCTGTGAGGTGCGGCTGTGATTCCTCACTTCTGCCGAGGCAGGTACTTTCTGTGCTGCCGATGGTTAATTACTGGGGGATGAATCACAGAGCTCAGCAGGGAGGTGGGGCAGGCAGAGCAGGTCTGGAGTGGGGAGGAAAAACATCTCTGCATCACACGTGTGCAGGATTTGGGAGGAATAAATTCAGAGAGGAGCCGCAATAAATCTCCCAGCCTGGTCACTGCGGTGGGAGTTTCTTTTCCCCCTCCCCGCGACGGGGAAATTCTGCTCTTTCCACGGGGGGTGGGAAGTGGCACAGGGCTGCATTGAAATGTAAATTCACTCAAATTATTAAGCACAAGAGAGCAGCTCCTGCCAGCCCTTTGTTCCGCAGTCAGAATGTGTAATCTAGAAGAATAAATATAGTCAGATATCAGCTAAACAAAGAGACCCGGGGCCATGCATATTCAGCGACCCTCTCCCCCAGGACATCCCTTCCCCCTTTATCAGGGAGGCTCTTTCTGCAGTCAACAATTGTAGATCAAAATGCCCTCATTAACCAGGGCTGAGCTGCAAACCTCTCGCTGTTCCATACGGAGGGTGGGTTCCTTTATTTCTCTCCAGGAGCAGAGATCTCCCTAGCCCCTGCTTACCTCCCCGGTCCTTTGCCATCCCGGGGGACAGGGCAGGGCTGTCCCTGAGGCCCCTGGGTGCTGCACTCCCATCGGAGGGATGGGGTGGCTGCGGGACAAAGTCCCAGAGTCCAGCAGCTCTTGTGCCTCCAAAAACCGTCCTCAAGAGAGGCCAGAAATCACCAAATATACCAATTTCAGAACATGCTACCTGGGGAGGAAAAGAGGGTGTTCAGGTGCTCTCTCCCCAGCTTCTCATCTCCAGCGCTGTCAGTCTCACACCTGTCACTGCCACTGAGCCTGCTGCAGGGTTTAAAAATGAGCTGGAGGAGGAGGGGGGGAAGAAAGAAAAAAAAAAAAAGAAAAAAAATCAATTTGGCTGTTTTTGAGTTATATGAATATAATAAACCCTGAGTGTCCTGCTTTTGGATGCAGTTTGTGCTTCCAATAACTCAGCAATATATTCATTAAACAAAGAGAGGTAAAAGCAGCAAGCCATTAAAAATAAAGCACCGGGAGAGGGAAGGCCAGGCAGGCTGTAAATATCTTTGACTCTTTTTCAACCTCCATTTTCTTATCCCTGCTCATTCACTAATTGACCTCTGGATCCTGCAGCTCAGGACTGTTTCCATCACTGCACTTTGTCCTTCAACCACAGATGCAGCAAAGGCCCTCAGGCACTCTTTAAATGCAGAATAGCCCACAGACACCCAAAGCAGGAGACAGAGTACATTTCCCTCATTGCCCTGGTGCTGTGCTGCAACACCCCCTGCACAAGGCTACAAAACCATCCAAGATCAGGTGTCCCAGGTGAAAAAATACATCCAGTTTTAATCTGCTTGTGCACTGGGCACAGACCTTTTGTGCAAACACACGAAATCCTACCTTCTGCTGTTTCAGCTTCATTGCACAGAGTCCATCCACCCAGAGCTGTGGGGACAGACTCTTCTTTCTGATCCATATGGAGGCGTTCTGGCCACGGGGCACTGCTCCCTTTGCTGGCCCAGGCAGGGCTGAGCTCCATGTGGCAGCCACCAGAGCCCCACACGCTCATCCAGGCTGAGGGACAGCACACACACACACACTGCCACCAAACCATCTGCAAAAGGAGGGCTTCAGCACCGCTCTGCAAGTCCCCAGGAGGTTGATGCTGTCACATGTAGACCCTGCAAGCCTGATTCCAGGATCACCAGCTTGCCAGAAGGGTGTCTCTGACCCAGCATCTGAAGTTTTTGTTACCTTGCCCAACCCAAGGGCTTTAACTCCCCAGTTAAACACTAACTCCCATCACATGCCACAGCAGGGATTCAGGAGACAGCACCCTCCAAAAGCCTCCCCAGCAGCTGGGATGGATCTCCCCCTGTTAGTGGTTACTCAGCAGGAGGCTCAGCCCCATCCATCTCTGCAGCAGCTGGTTCTTCTCTGGAGCTCATCACCCTCTGCCTGGTCTCATTTCTTCACAGCTTCCAGCAGCATCTCAGAGCATCACCCAACATGACAGCAGAACAGCAAGTGAGGCTTCCCTCACATTATCTGTGACTGGGAAAGCTGCTTGCTGGGGGAGGCAGCCTTCACTTTGGTGAGGGCACGTGGGTTTTCCTGCCCCAAAACCCATATGAGATTTCTCTATTCCGTGCCTGCAGGCACTCAGAATGCCACTTTTCCTCCTTTCTGTGGGATTTAAAAGAGCAGCCTTCTCGTGTTCTCAATCCCTCCCAAAGCTCACAGCATATGGCAGTCTGGAAGGAAATTGGGTTAAGAGCGTAAAGGCTGTTCCAGGAGTTTTGCTAAGTACTGGCTCTGCAAGGGAAGCCACAGGCAAGGGGCAGCCTGGGGATGTCACAGACCCTGCTGGGCCTTGGAGAGCAGACAGCAGGGCCAGGAACTCTATTTTACACCTCTTGGATGAGTTATTTGCATCCAATCCTTGCCAGTGCTGAGCAGCAGAACAAAGAGCTCCAACGAGCTCCTGTCCCTGTATTCTCTGAGAAAAAGGTGTTCAGTGCAAGGAGGGACAAAGGGATGGAGCATCCCTCTGCTTCAGCAACCCCTGCAGTGCTGCAGGCAGAGGGGCTGGAAAGGACCTGGGGGTGCTGCTTTTGGCAAAGCCCAGGTGGGCAAGAAGACCAAGTGGCGCAGACATCTTTTATGGAAAATCCTTTCCTCAGGATTTTTCCTCCTGAGAAGCTGAGAGGCCTCAGGAACAAAGTGTTAACAATGGTGATCTGCTGCTGTGGAATGCAAACAGGTGGATGTTTGACTGGCCCATGTTGGATGTTCGTAATTAATGGCCTTGTAATTAATTCCAAGTGATGGAATTGCCAACCCTGAATATAAAAAACACGTGGATGCAACACTTGTGGACATTGTTTAGTGCTGGGTGAGGTCTTAGAGGCCTTTTCCAATCATAGTGATACTCTGATCCCACAATTCCTGACAGTCCTTATTCTCCACGTGGCCCAAGGCTGATGAGAAATTGTCCATGCAACCTCTCCCCTCGGGCACAGCACATTGGACAGCTCTGCTTTTATGGGTTTCTCTCCTTCCTTGCTGGGCTGGGCTGATTAAAGTCATCCAGGGGCCAAGGACATGCCACAGCCAGCAGCTTTCACTGCACAGCCCATGTTTTAACTACAGATCAGCTAATTTAAAGGAAACTGCCACTTTCTTCCCCTAAATAACCACAGCTTTTCTCTCACTGTCACTTTACAGTGATGCAAGTTTAGCTGAATATAAATCAGAAGCAAAAGAGAGCAGAATCTGACCTCAGCTGTTTGTATTTTGCCCCCTAAACAAAGCCACATTTGATCAGGGATCTCCTTTTCAGATGAAATTTTCAGAATAGCACAGCACTTGGACAGTTTCACACAAGATTTCTTACTCTTTTTATCTTTCAGGAGAATCCAAAAGTTCATCAAATGCTCCTTTATCCCCAGACACCCTCTGATCCATGCACAGGTGTGTGAACTCCCACACAGATCTGACATGGAACCATTAGAGAGGGAAAAAAAAAAAATTCAGAGTCTCTCAGTTTGACTCATCAGCGAATATTAATTTCTATTGTCATGCAGTTGACTTGTAAATCAACTGGATCATTAACTCAGACCTTTTGTGCAGCAACATTACAAGTTATTTAGACACCACGGTGTTTCCTGCACTCCCACTGCTTTGAACACAGAGTTCTGCATCCAAGGGAAGAGAGGCTAAATGTGTCCACACAAATCCAGGTAATTCTCCATGACACTGGCCTGGCTGTCCAAAATATTTGCCAGATATATTTGTTTATTTGCCAAAATAACCGCACCACACCAACCTTGGCAGCCTTCTGCTGGAATTGCAGGATTTTGGGATGAATGGCAGCCCTGCTTCTGCCAAGACAAAGGTTTCCACGTGAAGTTTACAGGTCTGGGCAAAAGGCTGAAGTTTTAACGAAGGATTTGTGGCCCTGCACGTTCGGGGAGTGAACAAATCTGTATCGATTTACGACATCAAAAGGCTCAGATCTTGTCTCTTTCATATCTATAAATAATAAGTATTGACTATAATAAACCAATTGAGAACAAACTGCTGGAGCTCAGGCTGCTGTGAATACTGAATTAGTGGAGTGGTGTGATGCACAGCCCGTTTGCTTCCCAGGTTGTTGCTGCCACAGATGTCCCACCTTGCCAAAGGGTTCTGATCATCCTCATGAAGAAAGCATCCACAGTCTCTGCTGGAAGATCTAATTTGCTTTTTCTCCAGAGAGAAGCAAAAATCCCAAGGTGTTTCCTTAAAATCTGAGGTATTTTGTTAAAATCCAAGGTGTTTCTTTAAAATCTGAGGTATTTTATTAAAACCCAAGATGTTTCCTTGAAAACCAAGGTGTTTCCTTGAAAAACAAAATGTTTCCTTGAAAACCGAAGTGTTTCTTTAAAACCCAAGGTGTTTCCTTAAAATCTAAGGTGTTTCCTTAAAACCCAAGATGCTCCCTTGAAAACCAAGGTATTTCCTTAAAATCTAAGATGTTTCCTTAAAACCCAAGGTGTTTCCTTAAAATCTAAGGTGTTTCCCTAAAACTCAAGGTGTTTCCCTAAAACCCAAGGTGTTTCCTTAAAACCCAACGTGTTTCCTTGAAAACCAAGGTATTTCCTTAAAACCCAAGGTGCTTCCTTAAAATCCAAGATGTTTCCTTAAAACCCAAGGTGTTTCCTTAAAACTCAAGGTGTTTCCTTAAAACCCAATGTGTTTCCTTGAAAACCAAGGTGTTTCCTTAAAATCTAAGATGTTTCCTTAAAACCCAAGGTGTTTCCTTAAAATCTAAGGTGTTTCCCTAAAACCCAAGGTGTTTCCCTGAAACCCAAGGTGTTTCCTTAAAACCTAAGATGTTTCCTTAAAACCCAAGGTGTTTCCTTAAAATCCAAGATGTTTCCTTAAAACCCAACGTGTTTCCTTGAAAACCAAGGTGTTTCCTTAAAACCCAAGGTGTTTCCTTAAAATCTGAGGTATTTTGTTAAAATCCAAAGTGTTTCTTTAAAATCCGAGGTATTTTGTTAAAACCCAAGATGTTTCCTTAAAACCCAAGCTGTTTCCTTAAAACCCAAGGTGTTTCCCTGAAACCCAAGGTGTTTCCTTAAAAACCAAGGTGCTTCCCTAAAACCCAAGGTGTTTCCTTGAAACCCAAGGTGTTTCCTTAAAACCCAAGCCGTTTCCAAGCAGTAAGGGAATGCTGGCAATAAGATGTGAATTCACCTGGGCAACTCGCAGCGAGTTCAGATTTTTCTGGGGATTTTCCGGGCACTCCTAAAAGGGGCTGAGGGCTTTCCTGCAGCATCCCGAGGTGTCACAGGGCTGGGCACAATGGAGAGGCTCAGGGGCTCCATTCCCAGTTCAACAGCGACCTCTGCTCTCGGCTGCCTTAAGCGCAGGTGGCACCGATCCGCTGGGGTTTGGGGACACCCTGAGACAGATCACCTCGCTCTGTTTTATCTGTGGGGAATAAGGACACATCTTTCACACGTGGGCAGCCACCGTGACCTTCAAATCCCATCAGATGGAGCCCAGGGCTGCACGGCCCCGGCAGTTGTTAAAAGCATCCCAGGATTTACCTTTTCCTACTCGGCTGATATTTAACCAGATGCCAAGAGAGACAAGGACACCTGGTTTCTGAATGGATTGTTTTCAGCGTGCCCCAAGAGGGAATGTAGATATATGTGCACTCTCTCACACACACGAGACTTGCATGGAATCTCTGGAGCTGAGCTGCGTAGCCAAGGCAAAGCAACGGGAAGGTTCAGCTTCTAAACCGACCCCTAAACCCCTTGGGAGCTGGGGGCATTAAGGGGGGGTGGTGGGACAGCTGAAATTCCATTATATCCACTGGGATACCACACACAACAGGTCAGTTTGAGCTCTCCAGCCTGCAGAACCATTCTAAATGTACCAAGGGTAAAAGGTCTGCCCCAGCTCCTCAAAACAGAGCATCCATCAAAGCAGAGCATCCATCCTTAGCTCTCAGCTCTCCTTCCCTGCTGGTCTCAACTCACACTCCCACATCTCAAGGTCTGGGATGTCCAGGACTCTTCTAATTCTTCACAAAACATCAAGCCAGATCCCTGGGAGAGTTCCCCACCCGCAGCAGCAGAGGATCCCTTAGAAAATCCCACCTGTGCCAGGGGTGCAGCACTGCAGATCCCCTGTCAGGCTGCAGAAATCAGTGAATCAGTGGCAGTTCTCACTCAGTAATTCAATCAAAGATCCACAGGGGCTGGGATTCAAGCAGAATGTGGTTTCCAGACCCTCTGAGGGTCAGCAGAATGAATGGATCCCTCTCCCTGGGAACTGAAGGGTGCTTATGCCCATGGCAGCACTCCCCACCCCAACAAAACCAGCAGCCCCTTCTACCCTCCTCCAAAAAGCCCCAAGCACCGGGAAAATCTATTTTTGGGCTAAACTAAGACAGCAAAGTGAGAATCTCACACCTTGCAAGCTGCAGAGGTGTTTTATGAGCTCCTCAAGATATTAATAACCAGCTGAATATCCTAATGCTCTTAGGTAAAGCAGCTTTTAGGGCTGCAGTGTGCTCTGTGGGGGAAAGCTCCACTCTGCCTCCCCTTTCTCCACAACTGCAAGTCACTGGGATAATTCTTAGAAAAAGCAGCAAAGAAAATGAAGGTCAGTTTAAAATACCCTCTCAGCTGTAGATTAAAAAAAATCAAGCTAAAAATAACTGGTTTGAGCAAGACAGAAAAGACAGAAGAGCTATTAAGCAACTTTGAATTATCCAGCCAAGAGTGTCCAAAGCTTGGATAGAAGTTGGCAGAAAACAGGGAATAGATCTCTGTAGCTCCTTAGGACTTTGTGTGCTCACCCTACATATAGATATATATTTTTTTAAAAACCCCAAAACATTTATAAACATCACCTTAACTATAAATTAATGTCACACCCCATACACATATATATAGATATATATATACAACCCCAAAACATTTATAGACATCACCTTAACTATAAATTAATGTCACACCCCCACACACATATAGATATAGATATATAAAAACCCCATTTATAAACATTATCTTAACTATAAATTAATGTCGCCCCCACATATATATATTTTTTATATATTAAAGAAAACCCAAAACATTTATAAACATTATATTAACTATAAATTAATGTCACCACACAAATCTATATCTATACATCTCTCTCTCTCTCTCTCTATATATATATATATATATAAAACCCCAAAACATTTATAAACATTACCTTAACTATAAATGAACATATTGGTGTTACTTTAACAATAATTCACAATTTTAACAAATAATTTGCACAAGGTCTGTCCTTTTTTCATAGCTTTGTGTGGTTTTAGTCCTGCTCATTTGTTCTCAGGACTGCACCTGCATCCACACTCCATCCACACAGAGCTCCAGAACTCAAAGGCAGAGAGCTCCAACAGATAAAGCCGCAGTTCAGCCAAAAAATATTTATGCACAAACTTCTGTGTGGTTTTAGATACATTTCTATCTAAAGATCCTACATAAACAAAGTCCTTGCAGGGGGATGTATCAGTAAAAATAGGGATATTAACCCTTCTCTCTGCTTTTGTCCAGGAGATGCTTTGCCAGCTGCTCCTAGGTCAATCATTTCTAACACAAAGAACACACAGCATCAGTAAATACACAAATTTCTTTGTGCCCTGCTGGGTGCCTGCCCTCCAAGGCAGCTTTGAACTCCAACCAAAGGCCAAAAAAAGCAAAAATCTCAGCCTCACTTCAGCCTTTCAGAGCCAAGGTAAGAAGGTTCTGCTCCACCACAAGCAGAGGCGGCCGTGCCCTTGTCCCCAGAGCCCTCCTGCTCTCTGCTGGGGACAGGTGTGGGTGCACCAGCATCAATTCCATTTTCAGCACTCAGAAAAAAGTGCTTCATAACTCTCAACTTCATAACTCTTCCCATTTTGTCACTCTTAATATTTATAAGACGGGCAGGAAATGATTGATTTTCCTTCGGACCCCTTGTCATTCGCGGTTGCTTATCTCCTGCGTGGAGGGGGCAATCCACAGATTTATAACAGCCCATAAAAGTTGTTACCAAAAGTACAGCTTCTTTGTGTGTGATCATTTCTAATAACTCTCAGGCATGATAGCAATTACTGACAAAAGTCAGCCTCTGTTAATAGAGTTTATCTCAGTTCATCATATATCCTTTGTCAGTGGAAGCATTTTGACAAGCCTGGGGTTAATTAAAACCAAGAAGACAATAAAATACACCTAATCAAACATTACAGGTACAGAAATCAATTAGCAGATTTATGGCACTTTGGAGCCCTCTATAACGTGCAAAATTCAAAGAAACTGTCAGTTCCATCCCCCCCAAGACAGAGTAATTGAATTTCTAATTGAAACTATTTTTCAATAGGTAACACAATCCGCAAAGTTTGATTTGCATTAAAGTGGCATCTGCAAAGGACAGAAGAATCTAAAAAAAAAAAAATAAAGAAATCCCAGGCTGCTCCTGTTATTACCAGCAATAATTATTATTATTATTTGCATATTTAACATTTTGCTGAAGCCCTTTAGAGTGGCCAAGTCTTTTGCCAAGACAACTCTAGGCGCTGAGATTTCTGTAGGGAGAGTTCATTTGGGTGAAAAAGGGGAAGAAGAAGATTCAGGGTGGGCAGCAATGGGAAAGAAGGTGGGCAGGACACAGTTTGGGCCTGGTGATGAGCAGAACAGAGTCCAAGGGATGATGGTCCATGCTGAAGGGATGGACGCTGGGACCAGAGTGTGGCACAGAGCATCCCAGCAGCGAGGGGACAGAGGGACAGAGGGACAAGCTGTGTGCTGGAGGATGCTGCTGAGAGCCTGGGGACATTAAAATACCTTCACTGGGATGTTTGGCTTTTGTCTCTGAGTGCAGACCTTCACACAGAGCAGTTGTTGGCAATTTGGGGGCGGTGGGTGCACCCATCTTCACAGAAGCAGCACAGTTCAGGTGGGACTTCTCAGGAGATCACCCAGCTCCAAACTAGATCTCGACAAGAATAACAAAATGGGTTCTAAAAGGCCAGAGAAACAGGGTTGTTGCCCAGAATTTCCCTCTGAAATGCAATGAGACAGAAAGCACAGGCTCTACTGCCTAATTGCAGTCTATATTATCTATACTTTACCCTGCTTCATTTCTCCTGCTGCTTGTAAGACACAGCTAGGAGCTATCTCTGAGTAATTTACTGGGAAATGGGAAAGACTAGAAATGAAAAGTCAGGAGAAATGAAGATACAAGGTCAACAGAAAGCTTTCCAGCACTTGCATCTCTTTCAGTGCAGTGAACCAGATTAACCTCTGATTTCAGCACTCTGATATCCAGAATCCAATATAAACAAAAGTATGGTATTCAAAATGAAATATTATTTCAACTCTGAGTAAAACGTTCATTATTTTTTTTTACGTTACACAATGAAACAAAAGGAAAAAAATTAAAATTGGCTTTGTTGAAATATTGCAAGCCCAAACTCCATTTTGCTGGGTCCTGCTTTGTGAGAACCTCAGCAGGAATATCAGATTTTAAGAACAACACCACGGACAAAACAAAACAGTAAAGAGAAAAGAATGACTCGACAGCAAAATGGGGCTTTCTGGTGATTTTCTCTTGTTTTAATGAAACTGGGCAAATGCACAAGGCTCTCAAATTCCACCCAGTTTAGTTTTCCTGCTGTCTCAGCAGCATCTCATCTGGAAGAAAAGCACCTGCAGAGAACAGACCTACAGGAGCTTCACGAGGCAAAAACCTTCTCCCAGAGAGGAAGGGCATTCCCAGGCAGCTGCCTTGGCAGGACAAATCAGCAAGCAAGGCACGGGGATCTGCTCACAGGGAGAACAGGCACCTGTGACAGTGATGGGGTTTGCAGAGGAGAGATCCCCCACGTTAGCCAAGGCAGCTTTTCATCTGGATAGCGCTCGCTGTGAAATTAAATCCTGGCACATTTGGGAAATGGTCCATGGAGAGGTGATTAATTCTATTAGAGGATGTGGAGGGAACTCATTCTTGTTTCCTTTGTTAAAGAACAGAACAGGAGTCCAGAATTCAGACTGTAACAGGGCAGATCCTTGGCATTGTCACTGCCAACGTAAGCTGCCCACCATTTAAACTGTTCCAGAGGTCCCAGATGGCAAGGAAGCCTCACCTTATCATCAACTCCAGGAAGGGAGACATTTTCTGGTTCCATTGGGGTTTGGTTGTTTCCCCCCCCCCCGTTGTGGTTGTTTGTTTGGTTTTTTCTCATTTTAGTTTCTTTTCCTTCCTCATCTTTCATTCCCTTCCACTGTGAGTACATCTTTTATTTGCACTGCTCCTCGCACACGTTGCTTGTTCCAAAAGAACTGGGGGGTTTCTGGCACTGAGAAATCAAACCTTTCCCCTGGCCATCGCCAGGAACAGCTCTGGGTGCCAGGTCCCACTGGAATTTGCTGCTAAACCAGAATGAAAAAGGCAGCAGGAGTGAAGAGTGAAAGCAGGTGGGGCTGGGGGGGGCAAAGGGCACATCCAGAGGGTTCCAGGTGGGCTGATAGGTGAGAATTGAAGGTTCTGGTGGAGGTTTTCCTGGTAGCAGCTTAATTCTCTCCTGTTGCAAGTGAAGTTTAATTTTCTCCCTCTCTAAGGCTTGTCATTACTTATCCCCCGGATCATGATTTCCCAGCTCTTTCCCCATCCTTGGCTTTTGAAACGCAGGCTGCAAGGCTGGATACGTTCTGCCAGCCTTCACCGAGCAGCACAGAGCACTCATATCTCTCCCCCGACCCCACAACTTGCTCCTGACACTCCTATTAATGCTTCCAGGAACAAGATTTCTGTTTAAAGGCACATCACTGACTCACTTGTCTGTGATTCACTCTGAAGCCAAGCCCTTCCCTGCAGTACTGCTTGCCTAGGCAGCTGTTTCTCATTTTTTTAATCAGATGTTTCCTCCCTAAAGGTAGCATTTGTCATGAATTTCATCTTATTGATTTCTAACCATTGCTGCTGTATAGATAATATTGAACTCAGAGCCTTCTCTCTGCAGACTGCTGGTAAACTCACACCTCACAGCATCTTCCTGAGGCACTGCAAAGGATTATTTCCTGTATGAGCCAAGATATTCATGCAGGAGAGCTGAACTCAGTGCAGGGAATTTGCAGAACTAGGGGAAATTTTTTTTTAATTAAAAAAAAATTTCAAAAATCACTTCTTGACAGTGAGCCAAGGGCAACTGTTCTTTGAGAAATGTTCTTCCAATAAATAAGTGTGATCCCACTTGCTAAGCAAATTCAGTTTATGCTGATTTTACAGTGGTGTCCTCAAGGAGAACAACTGCAGTCAATAGAGGCATTGCAGCAACTGCCCCTTCCCTCACCCACCCAGCAGCCCAGAGGAAAGATTCCCTTTGCATGATCCCCAGTCCAAGGAGAGAGGCCCAAAATGCTTCCTTGTCCCACCCAAAGAATAACAACTTGATCCTTCCTCTCTGGGGTTTCACAAGGCTTCAGAACCCCAATGGTGTGGTATTTTCTGAGCTCCCCAGATGGAGGAGGAATTGAGACTCTGACTCCATGTTCTGAGAAGGCTGATTTATTATTTTATTATATGATGTTATATTAAAGAATACTATATTATATTATATTATACTGTTAGTATACTATACTAAATACTAATATATACTATACTATATATTATACTAAAGAATACTATACTAAAGTATCCTTTCTCTAGTCTCTAAAGAATAGAGAAAGGATACTTACAGAAGGCTAAAAAGATAATAATGAAAAACTAATGGCTCTCAGAGTCTGACACAGCCTGACCCTGATTGGTCATTAAGTCAAAACAATTCACACATTGGATAAACAATCTCCAGCCACATTCCAAAGCAGCAAAACACAGGAGAAACAAATCAGATAATTATTGTTTTCCTTTTTCTCTGAGGCTTCTCAGCTTCCCAGGAGAAGAATCCTGGGCAAAGAGGATTTTTCAGAAAATATGAATGTGACACAATGGTGCAGACCATTCCACACCCCAACCACCACATTCCCACCCAGACAAAAACTCTGGTTTTTAAACTTTATTTCACAGAATCACAGCCTGGTTTGGGTTGGAAGAGACCTGAAAGATCATCCATGGCAAGGACACCTTCCACCATCCCAGACTGCTCCAAGCCATGTCCAGCCTGGCCAGGGATGGAGCAGCCAACCCTGTGCCAGAGCCTCCCCACCCTCACAGGGAAGAATTCCTTCCTACCATCCAATCTAAAGCTCCCTTCCCTCACTCCAGAGCCATCTGACAGCAGCACAGAGTGCCAGCACAGCAAAGCCTGACCAGCTGACACATCTCCACCGATACAGGGCAGGACAGCTCAGACAGAGCCAACACGTGCTCTGCAATATGTTCACTGCTGGTTTAGAGCAGCACATTACACCAATGCCCCATTCAGAAGATGTCAGGCTGTGTTGGCACGTGGTCACAATGTGTTGTTACATGGTAATTTTCCCCTCAGCCCAAATATCTCTAGCTCGCATTCTGGCCAGCCACTGCAAGGTAATCCCAGGCAGAAAGAGAGAAAAAAATCCCAAACTCGTTCCCTATTGAGTCTGTGTACAACATAAATCTGCCTCATTTTTTCCCCCTTGTGTTTCAGCTCTTTGCCTGGCTGCAAGGAGACAGAGGTATAAGAGGAATACATTAAAAAATGCTTTCTTAACACCAACCACAAATTCACCTGTCTCCTCGGTGCTGATACATTTTCCTTCAAAAGTTTGCATCCTTTGACATCTTTGCAGTCCCTCCATGTTCCTGCTGCTGTTTCTCAGCAATAGATAAGAAAACTTCAAAACCTTGCTCTGCAATAATGAGATTCAAGAGAAAAGATTTTTTTTTTCCCAATCTTTCTACATAAAAAAGGCCTGAATCGGAGCCCAGCAGTGCACAAATATTACTCATGTCATTGACACTAAGAAAAGGGGAGCTGTGAATAAAAAATGTTAAAAATGAACACAAGGAGCATTGTTTGCATATCAGAAAAATTAATCTACATAGAGAAGTGTAAGAGCCTGCAATTCAGAAAGCAAAGAATTAGGACAGCCCAGCTGAGAATAATTTTCTAGCCAGTTAATTTAATTGCATAAATCATTCCTTTGTTAGCAATAAAGAGATATAATTAAAATGAGATTGCTTCTCATTTCTATTCTCTGGAAACTAAAGGAATTGATTTTGGGGAAAGCATTCTTCCAAATACCAGATCGGCAAATTACATTTACCTTTTTAGAAAGGAGAAATTATTTTGCACTAATATCATGGAGGGTTTAATTAATTATAGATCTGCCATATGATCTTAAAGAAATAATTTACTCAATGCCCACAGAACAGAAGTTTGTAAGTGAGTGCATCCCTCTGATAGATGGTGTGCAGATTTTTACAAACAGGTCACAAGTTGAACAGGTGGCTGTCAGGAGAAATAGGAGGGAATACAACAAATGTTTAAAGATAGGGGATGGTTTGTGAAGAGATTATAAAGCACTGCTTCCTATTTATTGGCACATACCTAGATTATTGGTCTTTGAACCCCTCTGAATTGGTTTTCTTTTAAATGTTGTAATGATGGTTGTTTTCTATTCACAAATCTTCAGGGCTCAATAAGCAGTAACAGGTTAATAACAGAACAACCGTCAGAGAGGGGAAAAAAAACAAACATAAAGCCCACCAACTAAACAGAATATTGCTTTTGCTGAATATTGCAGGGGTTGGCCACTGCCAGGCCCCTAACAGGGCTGCAACAAACACATCAGACAGAAGAAATTCTTTCCTGTGAGGGTGGGGAGGCACTGGCACAGGTTGCCCACAAAGCTGTGGCTGCTCCATCCCTGGAAGTGTCCAAGGCCAGGCTGGGCAGGGCTTGGAGCAGCCTGGGACGGTGGAAGGTGTCCCTGCCATGACAGGGATGTTGGAATAAGATGAGGTCCCTTTTAGGTCCCTTCCAAGCCAAACCATTCCCTGATTCTATGAAAATATACTCAGCATCCTTTGGGATCTTCTCTTACCACCCTCTTTTTGTAACTACTTACCATGCAGGGGACCCAAAACTGAAAAAAATTCTGCCTCTTCCATCCCATTTTACCCCTCCAAGAGCAGCCTCTTGCAAAACCTGCTCAGAAGGCAGGGGGCAGAATCTGTTTGCTCTCTGCTGTACCAGGACAGGGTCTCACATCCACTCTCTCCCCAAAACAGACCCTCCTTGCTACAATTTTGAGACCAGCAGCCATCTCGTGAACATTTGTGGGTGCTGCCCACTCTCTCAGTTGTCCTTTTTGTCAGGCAAAAGCTGCCACCCTTCCACCTTCCTCCACAAGAAACCCCCCCTGCCACCAAAGATTCCCACTCCCCACAGCTGGGGCTTTTCAAAGGGTAAAATTTAAATCAGGTACAAATTTAAATCAGGTACAAATTGGAGTCAGGATGCTTTGATGATCTCTCCAAACAGTCACAAAGTCTTCCACAGATCTCAGGCAGAGGCTGCCCAGGATCAGCACACCTGGTAAATCCTCCCTACACACCAAAGGTGCCTCTGCCTCGTAAACTCTTCCTTTTCTGTGTGCTTTGGAAGAGAACAGGAGCAGCCTTGGCTCAGGAACATCATTCCCCATGGGGACCACCGTGGTGGGGTGACAGCACAGCCATCAGCAGGGACTGTGCTGTGGAGGAGACAGGTAAGGCAAGAAACAGGCTCTGCATGCAAGAGTTAAACAGCAGATAGATTAGATCTCATCAGCTGAGTTTTCCAGGAAAAGCATTGTGTTGCTATGGAAACCCCAACATAACCTGGGTTTTCCCTCCTTTTGTTTGTTCATTTTCTACAAACACTGGCCTCTCCCAGTCCTCCCCAGGTGGACTTGCAGCTTGCAAAAGCAGTGCATATTTCTTTCCTTCTAATGCCCATTTCTCTTTGCAAGTACATTTTTTCAGTGATTGCCTTTCTCAATATCACTGTCCCAGCCTGCAGACTCTCTCTTTGCAGTAAGGACTGGTTCATGTGCTGTCCATTAGAAACTCAGCTCCTGAAGACCTGGCTGTCTTTTCTTCATGGAGAAAAAGGGACAAAAGCCTCATGGTAATGAAACTTTTCCGTGAAAAACCACATGGGAACTTTATCTTGTCACTTAGTTTCTCAATTTCCAGCATCTCAAGAAACAGCATTTCCTCTGGAAAAAGGAATTTTGCAGGCAACAAGAATTTGGATGTTCAGCTCCAAGTTTTCTCTTTGGTCTTATTCCCAGGTATCTCCAACCATTTATTTTACTATATCATAATAAGGATTGCCTTTAATGAGCCTTGATGGAAACATCAAGAGAATCTTTCTAAAACATGCCCTAGATACAAGAGACCTCAGCACACAGGTGCCTTTATCTGCCAGATTTCTTTACTCTGCACCTCACAACCTCGTGATTTACACACACTTGAGCCTTTCACACTCCCTCCTAATCCCCCTGCACAAATAACAGGGAACAGACTCCCAGGTGCAGGCTCCTTCCTCCAGAGCAGCTCCTGCTTTGGCAGCATCGAGGGTCATATCCTTAGATGGAAATTTATGTCAGTGAGTTTGAACTTGTAGCTTACCTGGTCCTGGCTAGTCCTAGAATTTATGAAAGCTGAAAAGCTGTTATCCTGAAGCTGAAGATTCAGCAGGTTTTCCTTTGGCTTCCTCAGCAGAGCCGTGGCAGGAATGGAACACGAATCCAGGGCCACTCTCCGTGCCAACATCCCCACCAAGTGGCCAGCTCCCAGCTCATCCCTCTGCCCCAGCAGCTGAAAGTGTGAAAATACAAACCTGGCTCACCTATTCTCACCCAAAAACCTACAAAATCTGACTTTTCAGACAGCTCTGAAGATCCTTCCAGCCATGCTCTGGAGTAAAGGCAAGAGAGGAGTGATAAAGAGATTTCCTTCCATCCCTTAAAAGGTGTCCTGTTAACCCATTTCCCACCTTAGCCACTGTTATTTTTTCTGCTTGCAGAATTTAAAAACTTGTGTACAGATAGATTATTGTTAATAACTCCACACATTTCAAACAAGTGTGGCCAGCCCAACTTGCTACAAGCTTTATGTTGTATATGAAATACTAAAGTACACATAAAAAAATAAATTAAACTACACTTTTAAACAGTAGCTAAGGCAGAAACATAAAAAAAAAAAAAAAAAGAAAATTTTGACAAACACTGCCCTCTTGAGGGAAAGGGAGCAGTATTGCCTCAGCAAAACCATTCTCCCTTCCCTGCTCTCCAGGCCACACTAAACTCCCCCCACTGCCTTACCTTGGGGTTCAAGGTGAGTCAAGTTTTTGACAAGCAGCAGTAGGAATCAATTCACACCTAGGAATCAATTATCTCTAGATAAATCATACCTCAGTTATGATTTATAAGTATTCTAGGTACAAATAAGCAACAGTGAAAGCACAAGAACCTATTGGAAATAGAAAAACTCTTGATTTCCAGGTTTTTCTTTCTTCATGAATTGCAGCCTTTTATTTTACCAAAAATCTCTGAGAGCAGGAACCAGACTTTTTCTTTGTCCTGCAAATTCCAGCTTTTTCTTTGTCCTGCAAATTCCTCATCACTGGGATACACAAGCATCATCTCTCTAGCCTAAGAATCTTGATCTGCTGATTGGAATAATCCCCTGCATTATGTGGGAAGGTTTTGGGAATCTCTTTCCCCAACCAGTTTTTATAAGGAAGGAGAGGCTACTGCAATATTTCAGAGTGCACTGGTGGCACTTGGGGACAGGGCTTAGTGGTGGAGGGGGCAGTGCTGGGTTAATGGCTGCACTTCATCTTAGAGGAGTTTTCCAGCCTAAACAATTCTGTTACAGTAGGAAAATAAAAAAATAAAAGCTTAAAGCAAAACTTCAGAAGAGTCTGATGCCTCCCAAAAGAGCTCTAGAAGGAACAAGCACCTACCCTTCCTAACTGACTTGCTAGCACCTCTAGAGATGAAGAATTACAATTTTAAAGATGGCTTGAATCCTCCTCCTTTCATCACAAAAGACTGCTCATAGCACACATTGCTACAAATGTCCAGAGCAACATTTTTCAACTGAAACTTTATGCCAAGTCAGTTAGGGGAGTGGAAAGACCCAAGAGAAAAAGGGTTAAGTATCTTTAGATCAACTAGTGTAAAAATTAGCATTTTATTTTTTCCAAATAATGAAAACCACTCACAACTTAAGGTACAAAACATCAATCTCTATTTAAGAGCATCCTAACACAGACTGATGAACACAGGTGAGGGTTCAATACCCCACAAAGCAGACACAATGGGTTCAAGCATTGAAAGGGAGTGCACTGTTAACTAAAATGATATTAAAGTGACACTTCTGAGTATTTACAGTTCCAAATATTTATGATGAGAATAACTTGGCATTTAGATGGATGCTACTGCTCTGTCAGGATTTCACCTTAATTGAATAATGGTGGTGGAGCATCACCTGTTACTGACTTATCTTGAACATTCAAGCCAGACCAAGGCACCAGGTGCTCCCAGACCAAAATCTGCAGAACATTTTCTAGAAATGCAGGGTTCTGTCCAAAACGTTGAGCAGTTTGGTGATAGCAACACTTACAATATTACCACTAAAACCAGGTGCAGAATGAAACACCAGAAACTGAGTGTTTGACATCAGGATCAGCCTGGAAAGCTAAACGTGTTCTGACATGGTTTTTAAGAAAACTGGATTTGCCTGGAATTATTATCCCTCCCATGCCAAGCAGGAGCTCTTGAGTTCAGGTATGAGCACAAACACAATGAAAATAGAACACAAGTTCAGACAGGCTTAAGAAGCATTTACAGAAGATTGAATGCTGAACAGCCCTTCCCTTATTTCATCAATTTTTTCTGCTCTTGAGGCTGCAGAAGTCTTTACTGCCTTAAGGAGAGATTCATGACACTTGTCCAATACAGCCTTCAAAATTAGGCGTATTTCCTGGAAAGAGAAAATAAAGAAGGGGGAAAAAAATCCATCAGCAAAGTTAAATCTTTATCAAGCACCAATGTCAAGTGAGTGGTCTGGTGGACTCAAATGATTTCAAGGGTGTCTCATCCATGGCTTAAGAAGCAGCATTCACAGAAGACACTACAACAGGAATGTAAGATTTTGGGAGGTAAAAAAAAAAACAAAACAACATCTCACCTTGGCTTTTGCTGCTTTTTCTTCAGCATCATCCTTCAGCTGCTCAATTTTGTCCTTTTTTTGTTTGATTTCCTTGCGAATGGCCATAACTTTGTCATACACAGCACCCCTCTTCTCCTGGACTTTGTTAAAATGCCTAAAGGGGACAGAAAAAAAAGTTAGTACTGAGCTCATTCCAGATGAAACTGAAGCCCACCACAAGCAAACTTTGCATTTTATGAGCATAAAACCAGCAGCTTCCAGATGCAATGATATATAGAATTTACTTTCTCAGAAATTAACGTGATTTTTAAACTAGAACAATTTAGGTACAAGAAGTGAAACTCATACTTAGCAGGAGCCCATATGCACCTTCCCAGCTCCAGGGAACAGTCAGGACATTTCTTTTATTCACCAGCAGAAACTCTTTTCTTCAACCAAGGTTACCTCCCTTCCCCTCTTGCTTATCAAAGCATTTAATTTTATCACTCAAGGGAAATACCTGACACATTAAAAACAGAAATAGGCAGCAACTTTTGATGAAAAGGAGCATAAGATTATGTTGCTTTCATTGCTAAATTAAAAGCTGCTTCTCACAGAATCATTTAAGCTGGAAAAGACCTCTGAGATCAATCTATGAACACCCCCTTGTCACTCTGACCATGGCACTTGGTCTTTCCTTGAACACCTCCAGAGGCAGTGACTCCACAGCACCCTGGGCAGCCCATTCGAAGGTCTGATCACCTTTCTGTCCAGAAATTCCTCCCAATGCCCAACCTATTTTCCTCCCAAATAATCTCCTTCAGCTGGTACAATGCACTAAGTGCCATTCTGCACACAAACCTCAAGCCTGACTAAATCTTACTTGATTCTCCCAGCCATGTGCAAGCAGCTCCCTTCCATCACAGCCAATAATGTTCCATATTCCCTTTCCTCTCTAT
The DNA here is from genome assembly GCA_039654755.1 of Calcarius lapponicus. Classification (NCBI taxonomy): domain Eukaryota; kingdom Metazoa; phylum Chordata; class Aves; order Passeriformes; family Fringillidae; genus Calcarius; species Calcarius lapponicus. The sequence goes on from CM077471.1 coordinate 2,854,877, forward strand.
CTGTGCAGATGAAAATTGTTTAAAAATCAGTTTTCTCCCTAAAAGCTCAGCACTAAGCTCACAGTGAAGCCAGGACCTTCCAGGGCTGCAGTTTGGTGCTGCCTTCAGCATATGGGAGGAAGGAAGAGGGGCTGAGAGGCTTTGATCAAATGACACTTTTCCTTTTGTTTTAGAAGCATCATGTCAGGATAATGCTCCTCTGAGATGCGAGCCCCATTTCCCCATGGGTCTTGAACATCTTTGATAATGAGCAAAAGTGGCAAGGGAAATTATGAAAAATTCATGAAAGGCAAATGGGGCTTTGTTGAAGTCTGATAAGTTGGAAAATTATCCCAATGTGACATTCTCTTTAAGAAGATAAAAGAATCAAGAATAAGCATTATAAATTAAATTAGTGCTCCAATAAAAGAATTGCTGTCAAGTCACATTGCAATTATTGATTTGAGACCCCAAATCCCTGCCTGCAGCGTTCCTGGTCTTCATACAGAGCTGTCCCACACTGCTCATTTTCCCCCTCAGTGCTAAGCTGTGTGTTTGTAGCAGACATGGACTTTGGCAGCACATAACAAAGACATAAAGCAGCATCAGGCAGAAACATCAACCCCTCCATACTCGAGCACGGTGCACTTGTGCTGCTCGATATCTTCACGCATCTTTTTAAGCTGGATCTCGGCTGTAGCAAGCTTCTCATGTTTTGCAGTCACCATTCTCTTCAGGGACATCTCATCTGTCTTGGCCTTTTTCAGCTCTACCTGAGAGCTCTCAAGTTGGTCCTCCAGATTTCTGGCCTAGAGTACAGAAGTATAGAAATAAATGAAATAGAAATAAATTAAATGGGGGCAGGAAATTATCAAGACAGCATACCCTGTAAATGTGCTAAGATCACAATTAGCTGGCTGCTTTTTGAAGATTTGATTGCCAGCTCCTCATCCCAGTTCCCTGGTCTTTCTCTGATTATAAATACATCCAAATGGACAAGACCCCCTCCCTTAGGATGGCTTTCAGAAGTGACTGTGACTTCTGCTGTCGCTTTTTGCCAAGACTCATCTGAGCACATGCTATACAAATACCCAAAAAGACTCCATACCATTTTTCAATTGCTCCTAACAACTGCATTCTCCCAAAACCTGGTGGCAAATAGCAAGGGACTGTATTGTGACAAACATTTCATCAGAGAATGTCTGGCTTAGTAATATTAATAAATTTAAAGGCACTTAAGACATGACTCTTCCTGATGTAACCATTTTTTATTCTTAGTTTTCACTCTCAAGGCAGAAGAAACTCGATTTCACTTTTCTTTTCCCATCATTTCCTACCAACAACCCCAAGACAGCTCCAACTATTTTAGGTCAGGTTTCTATGGCAACAAAGCCTTTGACTATTCAAAGTGGTCAATAGCTAGTGCATAGTACATTAGCTAGTGCCACCCAGCAAAGCAGCAGCAATGCTTTACTGACATTTTTAAGAAAGAATTTGGAAATTTCAAAATGTCATTCTTTACAGTGAAAAGGAAAGAGGGGAACATTGCTTAGACATCAAATTTTCCCTAACAGGATATAATTTGGATAATACAGACCTCTGATGATACACTGGCCAGTCTCTCCACATTTTCCCCCTGTATTTCCATCTTCTTTTGGTATAACTGCAATTCCACTTGGCATGATGGCAGAACCTCAACTACATCTCTATAACCTTCATATTTCTCAGTAACTTCTTGCTTTAAAGAGAGAAAAAGACTATCAATAAACAGCTTTAGAGTTCTTTCATATAGAATTAAAGCATATTGAATTTTGAACCCTCTCCTCATTGTTTAAAGACCTAAGAAGTAATATTTAAGAGATGGTGAAATGAGCTCTTCATAAAAAAATAAAAGAAAGGCCTTTATTTGGAAGCACAGAAATAAAGGTGACATACAAGTGTTTTACACTGAATTAATCAGTAATCAGCTTTTTCCAAGAGCTTTCAGAAAAAAAAAAAAAAGAAAAAAAGAGCTGTGCCGTGAAGAAATTCTACACGGGTAAAACAAGAGTTATGTAAAGCTTCATACCTAAAATTACAGCAATTGAGTTTGGAACCTTTGGAACAAAAAAAACCTTCAGAGGCAAAGTGCAAACCACTGAAGTGTGAGCAATCTCAAACCACAAAAATGAGTGGAAATTATAATTTTAAAAAGAATAAATAAATCCACGAGGGAACTCAGTGTTCAGCATATTAGTGAAGACAGCCAGCAATTCCAGAAACAGTGAATAAAACAGAAGCATTATGAAACACATGCTCTAAATCCAAGGATATTTGGGAGCTGACAAAATATTGTCTCTTCTGGAGAGCAAACAGCCAAACAGATTCAAGAGTTCAACATCTGTTTTTACAAGTGACTGCAATCTTGCTTTTCAAAAGGAAAAAACAACCCATCAAATACACACCACCACCTCCACCACAAACCTTCAATTTTCTGAGGCTGTGATTTCATTTCAGACCAACCACTGTCCTGCTGATGTTTTACCATCACTCAAGAAGCAGCTCTAGATGATGACAGTCCAGTAAAACATGCTTTTTCTAACAGAATACCTCCTTGTGTGGACAGAGGAAAACCTCACCTTAGATCTCTTCAATTTCTTAATAGTCTCTTTCATCATCTCGTTGTAACTTTTCCGTTCTTCTGGACTCTCCACAATTTTGGATTTCAGCTGCTCTTGTTCTTCTTTCAAAGTAGCCAGAGACACTTTGCACTCATTCTAGTTAATGACACAAACACTTTCAATATTAGTGATCAGGTGAACAAAGAGGAATTGTTTAGCAAGGTTTGCCATGGTCTTATGACTAGGCAGGTTCTTTGGTGTGTAGTCATTCCTCATTAGGAAGTTTTAAAAATAAATTCCTCTAACCAGCATTAACATTCCAAATCAAAGCAATCAACAGCCTATTTTGGTTCCCACATTTGCTTACAGGGGTGCAGAACAACAGCAGTTAACTTGTGGTTAACCTCCTGTTGTGCCTCATTAGCTTACTCTATGCATGCAAGATAAACCCACAGCACCTCAGAGGTCCAGATTTCTAGTGACTTAATTCCAAGAATAATCTGATCCTAAAAAGAGAGATGATCTCTCAGCTGATCTGCAGCCAGCAGCCACACAGAGTGTACTCACCAGTTTTTGGGTTCTCTCAGCAATATCTGTCTTCTTTTGAGAAGTCACTTCTTGCAAAGCTGTCTGAAAAAAACAAAACCAACAAAGCTTTCAACAAGCATTTCTACAGCTGCTACCTGCCTTATCCTTCTGTCATAGTTCTGTTCAACGGAGAAAGCCCATTTATGGGTCCTTTGGAATGTCATAACCAGCAGAAAAAACTGCAATCTGTAAGATTTCAAAGACAGGAAAGGAGAATATTGTCACCAAAACCACTGGAAGCACTAGGGAGCCAGCCAGCAGTGGGTAACTAGGAATAGGGATAAGAAATTTGCCATCCCTATTCTCATTGACCCTGGCAGTTATTATACCCCCAACAACTTTTTTTGCCAGGGGCTCTGTTCTTCAGGGAAAAATATAATTTAACATAAAGTCCCAAATAATAGTAAAACATAACATTAATGATGTTAATAACAGAGACATGGCTTGACAAAACAGAAAAAAAACCCTAACCATAGATTATTTTCTTTCTCCCAAAGGAGCTAAAAAAGTTATGTATGAGACCTGAGAGGCAAGTTTCCACTGCTGAAAAGTTACCCCTGCAGTTAACCCCATTCTATTTGCCAGGCATTCCCTTGGATGACCCTTCTTGGGCCTCATTTCTTGCCATGGCTCATCTCCAGTTCCAATTCTTGAAATTCAGATGGACAACAAAGAGGAACATCCCTGTGTTCCTGTTCGGAAGTGTGATGTGCATCTCCCAAGTCATTGCAGAAATGCATTTCAAAAAAAGAATCAACTACACCTTTGTATTCCCCAAGTCTGATTTAAAGCACATTTCACATTCCTCACAGTGAAACAAAGAGGGGTCCAACAGCATTTTGCTAAAATGGCCATTGTTTTAAATCCAAAAAAGTCCCTTTTATCCACTGAGCTAGATGGAAGGGAATAAAATCAAGAGAAGTGAAGGACCCACAGCAGGTTTTCAGAGAAACACAGAACAAGGTCCTACTTGTTTCCGACGATAGTCCTGCCTCAGCAGCTGCTCCAGCTCCCGAATGCTCTCGGTGAGCTGCTTGATCTCTGCCTCATGTTCAACTGGGACTGTGCTGAGGGAAAAATAAAGATATTGGGCAGTTTCAGCACCATTATAGGCCAGTCAGAGTACAGTAGATAAAACAATCACTGCCTCCACAGAGTTTACAGCCAGTAACTTCAGTAATCAGAGCAAGACAGTCTCAAATGAATATATCTTATTTTCCTCTGCTTGCAAGATTTTGCAGTTGAAGCATAATCTAAAGAGCTATTTTGGCAAGAAGTGGCACAAACATAAAGGACTAAGTTTAAAGATCATGTTAAGCAAAGTGTGAAAGTACAACACTCCTACTAATTTTGGTGGTGACTTTCATTTATGAAATTTGCATATTATCTGTTATAAAAATAGTTTATATTAATGTAGATCTATCCCAGCTAGAGAACCCCCTGTGTAGCACACACCAAGAGCAGCTGTCAGAAAAAAAAAAAAACACTTTGTTTTGAAAGCTCTCTTGGAAACCAGCCATTTCTTTATCCTATTATCCACAAGCAAAACCAAAACTTAATGGTGCAAAGACACAGGCAGTAGGGCTAAATGGCCTGAAAAACAGAGATTGTGGCAAACATGTCAAATAACTAAGGAAGACAACTTTACTCATGTATTAAGTTAAAGATGAGCTTCCTCCAGCTGTTGAAGGGATAAAGACACATCACTAAAAGCTAAGTAAGAGCAAAAAGTTTCAACCTAGTTCTCCACATACAAATACAGGATTCCCCTCAATGGAACCATACATTGTAAAAGTTTTTGTTTTTTTTTTTTTTTTTCTCTGCTAGCAGGGAATAAACCCCCTCAGCTCCTTCTCATCAGAGTTGTGCTCCAGACCCCTCCCAGCTTTGCTGCCCTTTTGTGGACACACTCAATGTCCCTCTTGCAGTGAGGGGCCCAGAAGTGGATGCAGCACTCAGGGAATGTCACAGGGGGATGGACACTGCCCTGCTCCTGCTGGCCACACTTGCTGATACAGGCCAGGTGCCATTGACCTCCTTGGCCACACTGCTGGAACTTGTTCAGCTGCTGTCAGCCAGCCCCCCCCAGGTCCTCTCCTGCAGGGCCATATTCCAGCCCCTCTTCCCCAAGCCTGTAGCATTGAACCAAGTTCTTATGAGCCAAGAATGGGGCTCTGCACTCAGACTTGTTGAGCCCCACACAACTGGCCCACTGCTCCAGCCTGAGCAGGAAAGGCAAGCAGTGCATCTCACAGTGCTCACTCCACACACTCACTTCAGTTTCTCCAGCTTCAGTGCTGCCTCCCGATTCACAGCCTCCAGGTGTTGGTTTTTCTCCATAGCTAATTTCTGCAAGTTAAATATTTAATTTTAGAGAAGTGTGGTTTCTCTCTGGGCTTTTATTAGAGCCTTGCTCATCGTTATTTCACATGAAATGCACCATCTCTCAACTACTGAGACATTCAGAACAGAAGCCACCAACAACCCAACTTTTCTCAAAATGGTACAAGGTGTCAATCCTTCACTTACCAGGCTGAAGTATCCAATAAATTATTGTTAGGGGAAATATCCATATACATCCATATACATCCATATACATCATAGATAATATATAAAAATAATATACAACTATATCTATTATATAATATATATAACAATATATATCATTTATATAAATATATATATCTTATTTTTCCCCCAATATATTGGAGGGAAAAAAAAAACCCTTTCAGTTATACTCATAGTAATAATCAGTACCTTCCTGAATTACTCAGCCACATTTAACATCCCAACATGTTAGATAAACCTGAAGTTAAAGCACAATCTTCATGTTCCTGGTTTTAGGTTAATATCAGTTATATTTTTCTAGGTGTCTGGAATAAATCAGCACCTAATCTTACATAGCTCTGTTGTAGCTCCAAGTAGGCCTCACGCCGGAATTCCCTGAAGTTCACAAAGTTGAGGATGCCGCTCAAGAAGCGAACTGTCCTCTTGGTCTCTGAAACAGGAATTGCAAGAGCTCACTGAGCTGCTTTCCAAAAGCATTGCAATTGCTTCCAAAAAGTTGGGCCAAGTGTTATTCAAGGAGACAGAAATTACAAAACACAGTCCAAATTAGTTCTTTCCCCCACTCAGCTTGCAAAGATTTCAGGCTACACAAAAACCAGCACCAAGCTGGTTACCAACACTTAGCAATTCTGTGTAATTTAACAAATGAATAGTGGCACCTGGGAAAAAAGGCCTTTTAACACACAGCCTCCCATTCCAACAGAAGCCAGGGAGAAAGAGTGTCAATCTTGAACTACAGCTCTGAAGAGAGAACCTCTCTGTAGCCATCAGCCAAACTGAAGGCAGCAATTTGAACTGCACTGACTTTCTGTCTTTATTCCAAGCAAACTTTCTGAAAGATGATTACAAAAGCTTTGAATGTCTTAGACAAGACAGATCCAGAAGTGAAAGATTTCTTCAGAGCAGCATTTTCCAAGCTGTCTGTGTTGTGGCAGAATCACAATTGGGTATTGAAAGGAGTGGAGCACAGGCATAAGAAATCCTAAAGCATTCCAGAGCTGTCAGGGTAATTTTTTCATCCCCATCTATTATTACACTGTTATAGGTATGTCACAGCCCATCTCCAGACCAGCAGTTCAACATTCACAGCATTCAAAGCTGCCCTCAGTTACTGCCTGCACCAGCCCACATAAGGAATAAGAGCTGTCTACTAGAACCAGCTTGTTTAAGGGTCAGAAGAGCAGCCAGAAGGACATTTCTTCACACTAGATGCCCATCTGGCTATGCCCAAGGAGAAAAAGCCCCTGGAATAGCAAGCAGCACCCAGGAAACACAAGGATTACAAGGCTCTTGCTTACTTGGGTTTAAAACATCAGCGATTTGGAAGTCACTGATCCGGCACATGGGCAGCAAGCGCTCCCTGCAAGGAGAACAAAACACAGCCTCAGCTGCAGTGACTGACTCAGGTTCTGTGACCAGGGCTCTGTTCTTGCCCTGTACCCATCTGCTGCAAAACAGAGCTTGTCCTCTCATCCCAGAGCATCTGCCCAGCAAGCATCATCTACTTACATGTGAATATACAAGTTACAGACAGGTAGGAAGCCTTCGTGGATCTGTGGGTACATTATGTCAACGTTGAGGGGCATCTAAAGAGTAAAAAGAGAGTCAGTGCATAAGTAGAGAATACTTAAAACAAAAATTAGGCAGCATTTTCCACAGCATAAAACAATCCCAATAAATTAAGAACACTGAGGAGGATTTTCTCATCCACAGGGAATGCGTATTAAAGGCTGAAAATGTCAACAAAGTAAATAGCACACTATTTTAAGGGTCAACTTTCACTGGAAAAGACAAAAAAATACAACAATAAATTACATTAATAACTAAAGCAGCAACATTACAAACTCAGGAACTGAATCTAAACTCTGTTTTATTTACTTCATGACTTGTGCAGCACAACACTATACAGCTACCAGCAAGAAGCTCCTTCTTTAAACACCCCAAAATTGACAGACTCAGCTGCTTCATGGGGAAGTCAGGAGGAGAATGTGGAGACAGTGGCACAGTGTCCCCTTTCCCTGACATTTTAAAGCTCACAGCACAGCATGGCAGCTGCTGGCACTGCCTGGGAAGTACAGAGTCACCTTGTGCACATAATATTCTTCCCTTTTAGTTTTTCCAGAAAAGGCATGAGACAAAACAATTTATTCTCACTTTCTTGTCTACCAGAGACAGTAGGTAAATTAACTGTTAGTCAATTTAGGTATTAGCCTCTCCTCACTTTCCTCTCAGTTAATGGAGGAATGGAGATGATCAAATATAAAAAACAACATTTACATTCCTTCCAGATCAGTCCAACCTCCTCTAGCAGGAGCCCAGTATGGATTTTCAAGGCATGGTGTCCCTCCAAAAGCTTGTCCACTCCCTCCTGGACCTTACAGACATTTCTGGCACCCTTAGCATCCCAAAGAACAGGTAAATCAAATATTTTTTTCCTCTCACATCCCACCACCCCTGCCACAGGCAGCCCTACCATGTAGGCATGCTCCAGTCGGATCCCACACACTTTCTGCAGGATTCTCAGGTAAATCAGGTGTAAAACTTCAAGCTGCAGGAAGAGAGGAAAGAGAGGACATGAATCAGGATTCCCATTTATTTGGTTACTCGGGGCTCCCAAGCCTGGCCATGAAAGCATTCAGCTTTTAACATGAAGGCTGAATTGACTGACCCACCACGACAACCAAATTTCACTTTCCAACATTTTGCAGTTCAAGCATTATTTGTTGGTAATTCAGTTTTAAGGGGCAGCAGTCAGCTCAGGCAGTTACAGCCCTGACTGTGTATGCCTGGCATTGGTTTTCATAACATTGCTGCTTGCTGAGCAGTATCCAAACCAAGCAATGCCAAAAACCTAAAAAAGGTCACAGAAATTATAAACCCGTAGCAATGACTGCCCTTCATTAGATTATTAACGTGAAGATGGAAATACAGCATCACTTACAAACCATACAATTATTCATTTATAGCACTAATCCGTGATCAATTTTGCTGCTTAAAAACCATCTAAACAAGCAGGGCCAGACCCTTCTCACAGCAGGCTCAAAACCAAGCAACAACAGCACCAGGAATCACTCAGAGGCATCAACTCTGCTTTAAAGCCACTTTTCTTCACTCACCAACGCTAAACGCTCAGAGTGATGAAAGGGGGTGAAGCAGGGAGGGGTTTAAAAGCACTAAATGCATCCGGCAAGATGTTGGAACTATTTTTGCCCAGTTCCCACGGAACTGGGGAAGACGGGCCATGTGCTGCTTAAACCTGAAGTTAAAGCACCACCTTCACGCTCCTAATTCTAGGTTAATATCACTTATAATTGTATAGGCACCTCATCTTACATAGCTCTGTTGTAGCTCCAAGTAGACCTGACGCCGGAATTCCCTGAAATTCACAAAGCTGACACCCCTGCGCTTCCCGGCGAGGCCCGAGGAGAGCCCTGAGACCTCTCCGAGCCCAGCCCCAGCCCGTTCCACCCAACCCCGCGGTCTCTCGGGCCGTCCCACACGGGAGCCGGCGGGGCCCGGAGCCGCCCCGCGCCCCCCTCACGCACCCTGGGGTTGCCGAACACGTCGCCCTTGACCAGGTTGCGGGCCTCGGCGCCCTCCAGGATGTGCGAGCGGAGGTAGCTGATGATGTCGTCGGGGCTGTAGCGGGGGAAGGTCATGGTCTCCATGGCGGCGGTGGCGAGGACGCGGCGGGGACACAACGGCGGCACCGCTGCGCGCCCGCTGCTTGAATCCTCCGCGCCCCGCCCCCGCACTCTCGCTGACCTATCAGTGATCGCATCGTCATCGGGAGGCGGGACTCAGCGCGTTCCCGCCCTCTCCTACCCTATCAGCGGTCGCGCTGTCGTGGGGGGCGTGGTTTATCAGGCCCCGCCCCGCCGCGGCCGTTGGCCGTGAGGGGAAGGGCGGGGTGAGGCGGGCGCGTCCCTCCCGAGGTGTCAGGCGTGGCTGGCACAGCCTCTGGAAGAGTCATAAAATCCCTGGAAGGAGCGTTAAAGTTCACCTAGTTTTCCGCCTGATATGAGCAGGGACACCTTCCACTATCCCAGGTTGCTCCAAGCCCTGTCCAACCTGGCCTTGAACACTTCCAGGGATGGGGCAGCCACAGCTTATCTGGGCACCGTGTGCCTCATCACCTTCTCAGGGGAGAATTTCTCCCTAACATGCACTCCAAACCTGCCCTCTTTCAGTTTAAAGCCATCCCCCTTGTTCTTTCATTACCTGGCCGTGTAATAAGTCACTCCTCGTCCTTTCCAAAAACCCTTTGGGTGAGGCTTTTCCCCATAATCCTCTCCAGGCTGCGCAGCCCCAGCTCAGCCTGTCCCCACGCCAGACTTGTTCCAGACCTGGGAGCGTCTTCATGGCCTCTCTGGATCCGCTCCAACATCTCCACATCTTGTGCTGAGATCCCCAGACCTGGACAGAACATTAAAGTTTGGTGAACTTTATCAGTTTTCCATCTGATATGAGCAGGGACACCTTCCACTATCCCAGGTTGCTCCAAGCCCTGTCCAACCTGGCCTTGAACACTTCCAGGGATGGGGCAGCCACAGCTTATCTGGGCACCCTGTGCCTCATCACCTTCCCAGGGGAGAATTTCTCCCTAACACGCACTCCAAACCTGCCCTCTTTCAGTTTAAAGCCATCCCCCTTGTTCTTTCATTACCTACCCGTGTAATAAGTCACTCCTCGTCCTTTCCAAAAACCCTTTGGGTGAGGCTTTTCCCCATAATCCTCTCCAGGCTGCGCAGCCCCAGCTCAGCCTGTCCCCACGCCAGACTTGTTCCAGCCCTGGGAGCGTCTTCATGGCCTCTCTGGATCCGCTCCAACATCTCCACATCTTGTGCTGAGATCCCCAGACCTGGACACGCTACTCCATATGGGATAAAACCTTCTGGCTCTTGGAAGGAGACAAAGCCAGCCCAGCATTGCACAGGACTCTCGCCTAACCAGTACCACCCCTTGCAGTGTGACACTGTGAAAAATGCCTTTTTTTTTAATTTTAAAAGTTTAATAGTAGTAAAATGGTTATAAAAATAGCAATATAATTAGAGTAATAATAATTTGGACAATTTGGATTAGGACAATATGAGGCAATAGAAACAAAGAGTTACGGACATCCGGGTACCTTTTTCTGGGCAAAACAAGCCTGAAAAAGGACCCACGTTAACAGAGGATTAACCCTTAAAAGCAATAACCTGTTGCATATTCATACACCTCATACATGATGCATAAATTCCATTCAAACACAGGATTCTGTCTGGTCAGTGTCAACTTCTTCCTCTGAATCCTGACGGCATCTTCATGGCTGAGCGAGGCGGGAAGAAGTTCATTTCTTCTGATAATGGAGCAATAAATTCATTTCTTCTGATAATGGAGCAATAAATTCTTTTTCTCTGAAAGATTCAGGTGTCCTGTGGCTGCTATCTCAGTGCAAGTCCTTTCTTTTAAAGAAGTATCTTACATAGCATAGTTTCTATTTTAACCTTATGTTATACCCTAGAACTATATTTAACACACTACTTAACAACATTAATACAGCATCACTTTCTAACACAACACATATCATATTAATTTGTGAAAAGCCAATCATAAAATATGCATTTTTCACAACACCATTTCTGATAAAACTTGGGCTGTTCACACTCTCCCCACAAAGTCCCGATGCTCCCACACCTCCACTCAGCTGGAAGCAGGCCACCGAGGTCACAGCAGCGTCCCCAAAAGCAGGCAGCTTCTGCAAGCCACTGACATCACCGAGGTGTCACCTGGCACCCAGTGTGAGACAGAGACGCTCCAGCCACCGTTCCGCACTTGCCCATGTAAAAGCCAGGCTCGGTTTCCAGCTGGGCACTCTGCCAAGGGCTCAGGTGAGCCACAGAGTGCTTCCCGACAGCCTTGCAGCTGGACACCCCCTCGGCATGGCTGGGAGGGCAGTGCAGCTGCCATAGGGCTGCCTGCAGTCCACGAAGGGCTAAGCGGCCTGAAAAGTCTCCAACCATGTCTCCTTCGGGTAGCCCACGGTCCCTGAGCCTCGTGTTTCTTCTGGGGATGGCATCCCAGGGCATCAGCTGCCCGAGCAGGTGTAGCTGTCAGTACCTGGAGGTGAACTGCACCGGGCAGCAGCTGCAGGAGTTCCCTGTGGACATCCCTCTGGACACCAGGCAGCTGATTCTGGCAGCAAACAACGTCTCGTACCTGCCGCCGGTGGAACTGAGCTTCCTGGCTGATTTGGTCTATCTGGACTGCAGAAAGAACCTCTTGGGGGATGACCTGGACTTCACTTTCATTGGCGTGGCCAGGCTCGTCTATCTGGACCTCAGCTTCAACAACCTCTCCCAGGTCACCTTCAGCTCCTTCTCCCACCTCCTCAGCCTCGTGGTACTGAAGATCTCGGACAATCCCAACCTTGTGGCCATCGAGAAAGATGCTTTTGCCAACAACACCTGGCTGAGGCACCTGGATGTGAGCCGGACAGGCTTGACCTTCCTGGACACCAGCACCGTCCGGGACCTGCCCAACCTGAGGCTTCTGGGGCTCAGTGACAACCTGTGGCACTGCAACTGTTCCTTTTTGGACTTCATCACCTGGATGATGGAGAGCGATGTGCATTTTCCAGGTGAGGGCTGTGTGAGCACAGATGTGTGTGGAACAGAGACAGCCCTCTGTTCTCCTTCCCAAAAGTTCAGTTCACTGCATGCCATTTCCTGCTGTCACACAAACCAGGGATGGGAGCAGCTGGGTTACACACACGAAGAATCCCTCTTGTTCACATCCTCAGGGGTGCAGTGTGCAGATGGGACGCTGCTGCTTCCCTAAAACACCTGGATCCGGCCTCAGGTGTCCCTGTGCCTGCACAGCACCCCATGGCTGCAGCACCAAGAATGAGGAGCCCCACACACCTCCAGGGAGATGTGCACTGGGAAAATCATTGCTGTGAATTTCCTGCCTTGTCTCCATCCCAAAGTCAGCTGTTGTCCTTCATATTGAGAGATTCTAAAACTGGGCCTTGGAGAGGCCAAGGGAGGATAATCACCAGTTCCCTTTCCCATAAAAACACTGGTCCCAAGGGTGATGTTTTGCTTTGCAGCTGCAGCACATGGACTTAGCTTTTCCAGACTGGAAAGAGACACAGCACAGCACACATGAACAAGAAAAGCTTTGGTTTCAGTAATGTAGGGCACAATGGTGAGAGAGAGCTGCAAGAGAGAAATTGGTCGAGAAAGTCTGTCCACTGAATGAGAAAGGGCTACAAAAGAGCCCAGGGGGAAAAGAGGGAAGGGCAGCTGGAAGCTGGTGTTAGGACAGAACTGAATTAAAGACATCTCAGGGTCTTTATTAGGTGTAGTAAGCTCCTTATAGACAATAAAGGGTTTCTTTTTCCACATACAGGCAATTATGGGACAGTGGAATAAAGTACAGCTCTCAGCAGTGAGATTGGAGATAACCCACTGAACCCTGCAACAGGAGAATAAAGCTCATTGCAGGCTGTTGGGGAGGGGAGGAGTGGGAAATGCAGCCTTAAACTGAGGGGTTTTTTGTTCCAGGCCAAAGGGATACTGGGACAGAGCCCTGGAATCTGCTGCAAGCAGACCCCAGCCTGCCCTTTAGCAAGGCTCCTGACCTTCAGAAATGTTTGTGCATCAGAGTTTTGACACAAAGCTGCCCAAGTTTGGATGGATTTGGGTGACAGAGAGATAAAAGCTCTTCAGTTTTACTCAGGACCAGTAGTGAAATCAGCATGAACAATATCACTCAGCCATATGCAAGACAGTGTAATGCAATAAAAAATCCCCTCCACCACTCCCATTCCATCCCATGCATGGAGCAGTGCTCCCTTTCCCTCAGGCTCTTCCATCCTGTCCATCCAGGATGTTCCCACCACAGTGACCGTGTCTGTGGGGCTCAAAACCTGCAGAGGATGGCTGGGGGCACACCCTGCACCACACTGATCCTTCACTAACTTGAAAGGGAGCAGGCAGCATCTGCTTTATCACTGCAGATATTGCAATATGACAGGGAATGGTTGTTATTTCAGTGGAACTGCATCACTGATGAGTTGCCTCACAGAGCAGGTAAGGCTGTGCCTGACTGCAAACCACCCTCCTTGTCAAACCCACAGCAGCCTCATTATTCCAGCATAATTTAGGCTGTATCACTTCAGAAGGTGTTTGAGATTTAAAAAAAAAAAAAAAAACAGCAAACACAGGTGCTCTTATGTGAAGATGAAAGTGCTCAATCAGCAGAGATGAGGAGGGCAGGGACAGCAGTTTGCCACAGTGGCATAATCCAGTGGGCAATATAATCCTATGGAGCCAACACTGCAAAAAATATTCTGGCAACCTGGCAGTTGCGGTTTGGCAAGGCTTTAGCACAGGTTTGGCATGAGTTTGGCTGTCAGGTTTTACCCAAGCCATGGTGGGGAGGGCATGAAGTTTGCAGCTATTTTTCAGGCCTTTAGCAAGCACTCCCATAATTTTTCTACCAGCACTCCTATTCATTAAATGATGATACAGCCTAGAGAGTCCTGCTTCTGCTCATCTCTCTGCAGATGCTGACAACATCACCTGCTACAGCCCAGCAGGGCTGCGTGCCCTGAGGATGCCAGCAGCAGAGGCACAGCTCCACCTCAGCTGCCTGACCCAGCTGCACAAGCAGGATTATGTCTTTCTGGGCCTCGTTGGCTTCTGCATATTCCTTGCTGGCACCATGGCAGCCTGGCTGGCTGGTGTCTGTGCTGTCATCTACGAGGCCCATGCCTCAAAGGGAGAGGAAGAGGAGGAGGAGGAGGAGGAAGGAGACACAGCCACTTAGAATCAGCCCTTCTGAACTCCCATTGTGGGAACCAAAGGCAGGACCTTCCTGCCTGATTTCCCATGTTGTCCCACCCTGGATTTTTTTTTCCTTTTTTTTTGTTTTTGGGAAGTGAAATAAAACTGCAAGAGAAGGAAGTATTTGTGCTCCAGTCTCACTTGCTGTTCTTTACCCAGTCTTCTGCCACAGGGACTCAGGATATTGGGAAAATATTCATTTTGGGCAGGTGTGAGAGGTGTGCACAGTGCCAGGCATTTCCACTTCCACCCTGCCTTGGGCCCACAGAACAGTAGGGACATAAAGACTGGCTTGAAAAGGTACTGAAATACAGGAGAGGTCCTGGCACTGGGCTGTAGCCAAGGAGGTCACCAAGCCCTTCCTGGCCAAAAAACCCAGCAGGGCCTACAGGGATCAGCCTACACAGCTGGAGGCCCAGGAAATTACTGGACTGCTAGAGCCCCAGGAAATCCAAGAACTTCCTGCTTTGGAAAGGCAAAGAGATTAAAAACAGGACTTTCAGGAGCCCAGGATCCCACTGGTTCTTCCTTTCTTTCCCATTACACTGGTGACAGCAAAAGAACCCTCTGTGCTCCTGCAGTGCAGCCAGACCGCCTGTGCCTCCACTGTTGTATGAACTGGAAAGTCCAGCTCTGCTTTTGTGTCACACAACCCTAACACTGGAATGTTTTATAAAGTAAAAATATTGCCTACACGCTCTCCAAATATTCTTGGAAATGGGCTGTGTGTCCATACCAAAGTGTCAGAGTTACATGCACAAGGAGATGTAAGATCCTCGTTACCACCAGTGCTGGGAATTGCCACGGGAGATATCTGCTTACGTGACTGTGAAACACACCAATCACTTGTTTGTACAATTTACAAAGTTTAATGGTAATAAAATGGTTATAAAACTAGTAATAGGATTAGAGTAATAATAATTTGGACAATTTGGATTAGGACAATATGAGGCAATACAAACAAAGAGTTACAGATGGTCTGGCTACCTCTTTCTGGGCAGCATAAGCCCGAAAAAGGACCCACGTTAACAGAGGATTAACCCTTAAAAGCAACAGCCTGTTGCATATTCATACACCTCATCCATGATGCATAAATTCCATTCAAACACAGGATTCTGCCTGGTCAGTGTCAACCTCTTCCTCTTAATTCTAATGGTGTCTTCAGGGCTGAGCAAGGTGTGAAGAAGTTCATTTCTTCTGATAATGGGGCAATAAATTCTTTTTCTCCGAAAGATTCAGGTGTCCTGTGGCTGTTACCTCGCTGCGAGTCCTTTCTTCAAAAAAGTATCCTACATAGCATGGTTTCTATTTTAACCTTATGCTATACCCTAAAACTATATTTAACACACTACTAACTTTCTAACACAACACATATCATATTCATTTGAATATTTGCGAAAAGCCAATCATAAAACACGCATTTTCCACAATGACCCAGCACGTGCGAAACACACTGCAGGGTCCGCTGAGCTCACAGGGGAAACCAGGACATTTCAGCCAGCACGGCGTGAATTACCAAACTCAGAGCCATTAAACTGGGAATCAAAGCGGAGAGCTCTGCCGGGTAAAACGGCAGGAAGGGCACGGGGGAGAGGCTGAGGGCACCGCGAACCCTCGGCAGCCCCTCAGCAACGCCCACCCGCTCTGCCCTGGCAGCGCGAGGCCCCGCCTGCGGGCGCTGCTGCTGCTGCGGCTGAGGGGACGGGCCCGGCACCGCCCCCGCCCCGGCTCCCGGCTCGTCCCGGCTCGTCCCGCCGCCGCTCCGCGCCGCGCTGAGGGTGAGTGCGGGCCGGGGGGCAGCGGCTGCGCCCAGGGGCAGCCTGGCCTCATGGAAAACGCCGTGGGCGCCTCCCGGCCGGGGGAAGATGCGGGGGAAGGGGGTGGCAGGACGAGCAGGCCGGGCAGGGCTCGGCCCGGCCCCCTCTTGTCGCTGAGCTTACATCGGCTAATCCGGTCCGAATCCACGCGTGGGGCTGTTCGAGGAGCCTCAAGGCGCTTTGCTGACTCACAGCAGCTGCAGTGTTGTGGCGGAGTTGGGAAGGACCCTTTTTCTCCCGCCGCTCTCTGCCCTGTCGTACTCCGAAATCGCGTGTCTGTGGCTCCCGACGGAAACATCGCAGGGTAAAAAGGGAGAAATTTGAGTTTTGTGCACCGTGACAGCAAAGGCCTTGCGGCTGCGGGCAAAAGTTGCTGAAACGCTCCGGGCACCACAATCCGGAAACGACCGTGGGAGTCCAGGTGACTTTGGAGTGATTTATATGGCACTAAATTACGAGAGCAAAGGCTTGAGGCACGCTTTGATATCAGTAGTGTAAGAGTAGGAGTTTTATGACACACCCGGTTTAATGCTTTGCCGTGCTCTTTGCTCCCAAGATAAACCCCCGGATTATAACTTGGTGCTGGAAGATAAAATGCCCGGTTCTCCCAACAACCTTGTAATTTGAAGGGGGAAATGTGACCACCAACCTGCTCTACATGCTCTATTTTCAGTGTGTCACCTGTCAGGTGCTGACCTCAATTACAGGTGCATGCAGCTGGCTTTTCTTCATTACTTCAGGGTTTAATATTCTTACTGATAATTGTTTACCTCACTTCCTGTGGACAGAGCCAGCTGTAGTCTTCACCTTGCTCCATCAATGATAATCCTTTGCAAATGAGAAATAAAACTCTCTAGTCCCCCAAAAAAAGCCACACAGGTGCAGATGTCTGTAAACGCGAGTAGCTGTGTGTTGTTGGAGCTGTTCACCAGTTTGTGACGCTGAGAGGCTTCCTGGGAGTTGCAGGGCTGAACATCAGTCATCTGGCCAGTGGCTCTGCCCAAAAGTTCAGTTATCATTGCTGTGGTGGTGGGTTTTATTAGTATTTTATACGAGGATGACCTCATATAAATATTAATCATTGATGTAGCCTAGCTCCTTCCAGCTCAGGGGATTTCTGAGCTAGGTTCTGTTCTAACTCCCAATTTACCTTTTACTCCCAGAACTTGCCCAGTTTCCTGTTGAATTTATGGGAAGTGCCTC
The DNA here is from genome assembly GCA_039654755.1 of Calcarius lapponicus. NCBI lineage: Eukaryota > Metazoa > Chordata > Aves > Passeriformes > Fringillidae > Calcarius > Calcarius lapponicus. The sequence continues at coordinate 2,872,463 of CM077471.1, forward strand.
TTGGCAAGGAGTTCCACAGGTGTGGTTCCCAGTGCATGAAGAAACATCTCTCTTTAGGGAACAGGTTGGAAATAAACTGACTTCATGTGGTGGCCCCTAGCTCTGGGGCTGGAAACACCTATGAGTTTCTGCCCAGGCTGCACTAAGGTTCTCCAGACACCATTTCCCACCAATGCTTAGGTGATTTTAAGCCTTGCTTGACAGGAACTATGCAGAGAACTCCTGGTTTGTGCAGGTACAGAAAGCTACAAATTCCTTCAGCCATGGTAGCTCTTGGAGTCCAAGCTCAGCAACTCTTCCATGCACGTATATCACGTGTTGCCACTTCCCCAAGCATTCACAGGCTCCCTTTCTCTGGCAGCACCACGATGGTTGTTCTCTCCAAGGAGTATGGCTACGTCATTCTGACGGGGGCTGCCAGCTTTGTCATGGTCACACACCTCGCCATCAACGTGAGCAACGCCCGCAAGAGGTACCGTGTGGAGGTGAGTGCTCCGTGGGCCATGGCAGGCTTGCTGACACCTTCATCAGTTCAGGGTAACTTGCTGACGTTTCCTGCCCCACCACACAGATGTAGAAGCTGCCATGGCTCTCCAGAAAGCTTAACAGAGCTTGGGATTTGGGACATCAGGTGCTTGGCAACAAGCTGAAAGAGTTTGGCAGCACTGATGGGCAAGAAACTGCTCAACCCTTTTTCCCTGCAAATAAGACTTGCTGCAGCACTGGGGGGAAAGGGGTCGTAGTGGCACAAAAGTGACAGGAAGGTTTCTCAAACTCAGGGGGAGCATGTGAGTGCTGTCACAAGTCTTTCAAGTGACCTTCCCTCAGTATCTCTTGGGGAGCCATGATGGCAGGCAGAGCTGTGGGGACAGCTGTGAGTCAGGGCCATGGCACGCAGTGGCTGCTGTGCCACTCGGCTTCAGCACAAACCACTGCTCCTTGGCTCTTTCACCACTTCACTCATGGAAGTGACGAGCAGGGGTGAGCAGGAGGGCAGCTCCAGCTGCCTGTTGGGGTGATCCCATTCCTGCTGCATCAAGTCAGGATTGGAGCACGTGTAGCCAGTGTGGGTAGTGCACAGAGGGCTGGATTTGAGGCCTGGGGAAGCCTCTGCAGCCAGCAGCAGCTCCAGGAAGGCAGTGACCTTGAACAGAGCTTCTGTAGGCCCCAGGGCTCTAAGCTGCCATTGCAGGCTGATCTTGCAAGCACCCAGGCAGCTCTGGGCTCCTGGGGAGAGGAGCTGCAGGCCACACTAGCTGATGCTTTGCTGCTGGTTTATTTTTTGGCAGTACCCAACCATGTACAGCACGGACCCTGAAAATGGGCAGATATTCAACTGCATCCAGCGTGCGCACCAGAACACGTGAGTGACACCTCTGAACAGGGCCCTGGCAACACACAGGGCTGGGGACAGGGCCCAGAGCTCCAGAGGTGCTGCTGCCTCTGCTTTGGTCCAGGCTCAGCCTGCAGAGCTTAGCAGGAAGGCTGTGCTGGCTCCTTCCCGTGCATTAAACCGTGAAATGGTGCTGTGAAGCCGTCTCCTCTTCCCCAGTTCCCACCAGTTTGCTTCCATGGGTAGATGTTAACATGTGAGGAATCTTGTTTCCAGAAGGTTCTGATTTGTTGTGCTGCCCAGGTCTCCCTGGGGAGAGGCCCAAATCCACCCAGCTGCTGTGGACAGGTTGCAACAGCACATCAGAGGGGTGCTGGGAAGCACAGCTCCTGGGGAATGTTTAGAGTGGCTCAGAGAACAAAATGGAAGGAGTGGGTGGGTGTCCTGGGAGAGAGGCCCCTAAAACTGTGTGTGCTCAGTTCTCTTCTTTCCTCAGCCACAGCACTGAGCACAGAGACTCGTGATGAGCCCAAAACGCCCTTGGCAGGGAATGTTTGCAGTTTCTGCCCTTCTGGAGTTTTGTCTTTGTAAGCAACCTGAGCACAAACACAACCTCCTCACTTTTCTTTTCAGATTGGAAGATTACCCTGCCTTCCTGTTCTTTTTAGGCATTAGTGGAATCTACTACCCGGTAAGTGATGCAGGACTCTGCTCTGGCTCCCTGACCTGGGCAAGGCGGGGGGCAGGAGGCCAAGACAGCACCTTCAGTAGCCACATCACACTTGACAGCAGTGCCCCTTCTTAAAATTTACTTGTAGAAGGTCTTCTGCAGGAGAATCACAAGTAATAAACTTATTAGTGCTGTTTCAGCTGTTAGAGCCCTTCCCCTAAAGGTGCCTTGTTAGACAAAGCAAAGCATTTGCAGCCTCCAGTCACTGAGTGGGAAGAATCCCTTCAGCCCAGTTTTTCCAAGCCCTGCCAAAGAAAGTCAACAAAAGCCTGGATTATTTTTAACTGAGAGATGCAGACAACTTGGGAGGAGACAGGCACACGGGAGAGGCCAAATCCAGTAGCTCTGTCTTTGCCAGCAAAAGACAAATTAGGTTTTTCCTGAAGACAGACTCCTTTTCCAAGAGGGAGGGAAGCATCATAGGCACATGTGGCAAATGGGAGCCACGTTGGAGTGAGCTCTAAGCAGAGAGTCAAGGTGGAAGTTTGGAACACCTGCTGGAGGCAGTGGAGCAGGGCTTGGAGCAGCAGCTGCCTCCACCATCCTGCTCCTTGCTCTGGCTCACTAAAGTGGCCAGGGGTGAAATGAGATTGAGCACCTGGTTGCTTGCACAACTTTGCTCAAGCCTCCAAAGCCTTTTAATGCTTCTCCTTTCTCTGCAGCGAGTGGCCACAGGGCTTGGCATGACCTGGATCCTTGGGAGGCTCATCTATGCCTATGGCTACTACACGGGAGGTAGGATGTGCCCTGCAGCACACTCTGTTGCCACTCAGGTCTCCTACAGTGGCCTCAGGACTTTGCTCCCAGCCAGGTGTAGAGGAAAGGGTGCAGATCTACAGGCTGCCAACACTGCAGCATGCTCTTCTGCTCTTGGGAAGAGCTCTCCTCCAGCAGGGATGCCTACCCTAAGAGGCCTGAGCTGTTTTGCCCTGGGGATTTCCCTTTAGTTCCTGCTCCCTCTTCAAGCTCCAGGCTGGGCTAGTCTTTCAGTGAACTGACAAATTCTGATTTTTTTTTCCAGAACCCAAAAACCGAAGGAGAGGGGCCTTTGCTTCCGTGGCACTCCTTGGGCTGGTGGGCACAGCTGCCTATGCAGCCTACCAGCAGCTGGGCTGCCAGCTCATCTGCAGATGCAGATGCTAAAGGGACTTTATTTCTGTTTTCTTTTAGAACACTTGGCTTCCTGTGTTTTTTTTTTCCTTTTCTTTCTCAATAAAAGGAAGTTGTCCATTCTGTATTTTCATTCTGAAGTTACAGAGGGTTTTCTTAAGAAGCTCTGCAGAATGCTAGAACTACTCTGGTTTTGTAGGACTACAGAAATCTGTCTGTCAGGCAGAGATGTTCCTTCTAGCTTTTATGATTTTAGTGATCAAAAAGCCACCCTGCAGCTCATTTAACTCATACAGCAACAAGCCCATTTCTGGACCTCTCAATCAATGTCACACTGAGAATTTGTTCCAGAGTGAGTATTTATTTGATTGCTAAAAAAAGATGTAAGAAAACAATTGAAGCTGTTGCTTCATCATATGTATAAAGAACAGTAAGTTTACAGGAAGGAAGTGAGATAGCTTTCACTATTCTGTGCTGGAGCTCACCACCACTCCACTTGTGTGGAGGTGATTCTCAGGGCCATGCCTGGCCCAGGCAGCATCAGCCAACCCTCCCCACAATGTTTTGTCCCACTTGTAAGTAAGGTACAGGTAGAAAAACCCAAAACTTGAGGTTACCAAGGGTCTAGAGGGAATAAACAATGATGCACTTAAGGCTTTTCTGTGGTTACAGAACAGACAGGGTCAGGATAGTTACAGGATATAATTGTGTCCTGCATTGAGTAGGGTGCTACCTTTTAAGAAGCCAGAAGTGAAGCTGATGGGAGGGTGGAAGGCAATGGGAATCATGGCACACAGCCTGGGAAGCCTCAGGTAACACCTCTGTGGCTGCAGGAGCTGCTGCCAAAAGCCAGATTGGTGCCTCCTGCTCTGAGCTTCCCACTGTCCACCAGAGCTGAGCCCTGCGTGTCCAACCCCCCCCTGCAGGAGCAGGGTGGCTGAACGCTGCTCCAGCTCAGCTTCACTCTCAACTGTAGGGTACTTCATTGGTGTGTACATGATCCACATCTCTGGCTGGCAGCAAGGAGCTGCCTGCTGCTGCCCTGAGCAGGCCCCAGAGGCACTAAAACACAGACTCCACGTCCCCCATCTCCACACAGACAGTCTTCAGCTGCGAGTAGTACTCGATGGCCGCCCGGCCGTTCTCCCTGCCAAAGCCTGCAGGGAAGAGCTGCAGTGAGGACACAGCTCCAGGCAGTGCCAGGGGCCACTCAGAGCCCCTGGAGCTGGCAGGTACCAGGGGAGGTCACACAGAGCTCACCTGAGGACTTGTATCCCCCAAAAGGCAGCTCCACTGGGCTGATGTTGTAGTTGTTGATGAAGCACATCCCAGCCTTGAGAGCAGCCACTACCCTGTGAGCCTTCTGGATATCCCTGCAGGAAAAGGGCAATTCAGCTGGATCCCCTCCTTCCCCCAACATCCACTGCAGAAAGGCCAGCAGGGCTTTTTGGAGTCCAACCTGCCTTGCTGTGCCTTTGCCTGCTCAAAGGAGGCAGCACCAATTCCCAAGGATGCTCCAAGTGCATTCAATTCCAGAGGGCAGGACAAGGACACCAGCAATACAGCATGGGGCAAGCAGTCAACAGCAGCACAGCAGGCTCCTGATGCATGCTGGAGGGGCAGGAAGGCAGGCCAAGCCAGGCTGGGAGGAACCCAAGGGACAGCTGGGCCCGCCCAACAATTGGGGAAAAATGGGAGATACCCAGTCATTTACAGATTTCCCTTTTGGCAATCCCTTGCCTCAGCTCTTCTGGAAGAGGATGCCCAGGCACTGCAAGAGGAGCAGCAAATCACTGCAGTATTTCAGTCCCCAGAATGATTCCACAACACTGCCCAGTCATACCTGGTGAAGACACCACCTGCCAGGCCAAATTTAGTGGCGTTGGCTCTCTCCAGAACCTCCTCCTCCGTGTCAAAGGGCAGGATGGCCATGACAGGCCCAAAGATCTCTTCCTTCACACACGTCATGTCATCCTTGCAGTTCTCTGGAAGCGTGGCAGAGCACAAGGGCTTCAGGAGGAAGAGCAGCAGCACAGCCTGTGCACTCAGCAACCCACACAGCCTTGGAGACAGCACCCAGCATGGCAGAGCAGCCAGGCACACCCCAAAAGCACCAACAGCACCATTCTTGTCAGCACAGATTTCCCTGGATGCAGTTCTTGGAAGCCTCAGCTCTCTCTAGGACCCCCATCCAAGTGTCCATCCACGCTGGGACCATCCCAGAGCCAGGTTACAAAGCTGAACTCATTTGTCAGGAGAAATCCCAGAGCATGCATGGCAGCATGGCTGAGGTGGGTCCTACCTAACACACAGGGCCGCATGTAGTAGCCATTCTTCAGCTTCGGGTCGTCTGGCACGTACAGGTCCCCACCACACAGCACCTCTGCCCCCTGCAAAAGAGCCAAGAGAGGAAGGGAATGCAGGCACATCCAGGAGCATCCTGCCCAGCTCTGGCTGCCCTTTGGCCTATCTCAGCAGGCTCTGCTCAAACATTTGTCCCCATCTTTCTTTAAGTGCCTGTTATGTACTGAAATCCTGCAATCGGGTGTACCCAGAGCTTTCTCCCCACTCCAGGCTAAACCACTCCAACTCTCAGCCTTTCCTCTTGTGTTTTTCCTGTGCTGAGGATTCCAGAGCTTGAAGTGGTGACTCTCCAGAGCAGGTCAGAGGGGCAGAACTCCCCCTCACCTGCTGCCCACACTGCTTTGGATGCAGCCCATGGCTGGGGCATGTCTAGCCTCATCCACCAGCACTCCCAAGTCCTTCCTTGCAGGGCTGCTCCATCTGCTCATCCCCCAGCCTGGACTGATAGCAGGGGATGCTCTGACCCTGTACTTATCTCAAATCACCTCCCTGTCCTCCATGTGCCTTAACACAACTTCCAGGAGGATGTGTTCCATGATCTTTGCACAGTCACAGCAGTGAGGCTGACAGGTCTGTAATTCCCAGGCTCTTGTCCACCACCCTTTTAGAAAATGAGTGTTTTTCCTTTTCCAGTCACTTGGGACTTCACCTGACTGCCACGACTTCTCAAGTATCATGGAAAATGGCTCAGCAACTACATCAGCCAATTCTCTGAGGACCCAGGGATGCATCCCTCAGACTTCTGTATCTAGTGGTCCACCACACCCACTGAGTAAACCAAAAACAACCAAAAAAAACCCAGCTTAACTAGGAAGGCACGGGGCAGGAGGGCAGCTGGCAGTGTGTTTGTCCAACAGGAGAGACATTTCAGGGCAGGCACGAGACAGCATCACAACCTCACCTGCTCCTTTGCCTGCTTGATAAAGCCCTGCACACGGTTCAGGTGGGGCCGGTTGATGAGGGCCCCCATCCGTGTGTCCTCCAGAAGAGGGTCTCCAATTTTGATTTTCTGGGTGCGTTTCACCACCTCCTTTGTGAAGGTATCCAGGATCTTCCTCTCCACAAACACCCTGGTGCCGTTGCAGCACACCTGGGACACAGGACAGGCAGCTCAGAATAGGAAACACAGCAATCCTCAGTCCTTGCCTGCTTGGGTCCTGCTCTTGGAAAAGCCCCTCCACAGCTGCTGCAACAGCTGATTTGTCCCTGGGGAAAAGGAACACAAGGAGAAATCCTGGGGCTCTGACTGCACTGAACAGTCCTTGCTGGACACCGTGGTTCTGATGCCACCAGGTGGCAAAAACGCATCAGGTCACCAGCAGCAGAGACCTTGAGCTGACTCCTGAATTCCTAGAAACGACCCCGCTGAGCAAATTTGCCAACAGGATTACACAGAACCTGCAGCACGGGTGGATATCCCGAATTTGGGAAGGACAGAAGCCTGTCCTCAGGCTCAGCACACCAGGCTGGAACGTGCTGCCCCTCCAGGGGACACCAGCACAGCTTCTCCTGAGCTGTGAGTGCCACACTGATGCCCAGGGCAAGGGAGCAGCTGTGCTGAGCTGGGTGCTTGGTGCCAGGGAAGGACAGGACACTGGCTAAGTGTGTCCTGTGGCTAAGGCACACTCTGCTGGGACACCCTGCAAGGGCATCCCTCTGACACTGCCCAGGGAAAGGTGTGGCAGGATGGGAGCCCCGGGGCATCCCTCCCTCACAGGAGGTCACAGGCTGGCCCCACTGCCCCACAGACACACACCTCGCCCTGAGTCAGGAAGTTGGCCATGAGGGCTCCCTTCACAGCATTCTCCAGGTCAGCATCTGAGAAGATGATGAGGGGGGATTTGCCCCCCAGCTCCAGGGTGACTGGCTTTATCCCTTTAGCTGCCATCTCCATGATCTGAGGGGAACAAGGACACCAGAGACAAGTGATGGCCGAGGGGAGGCTGGGGGGGAGAGGCAAGAGAGACCCAAAGGACCATTCACCAACAAGAGAAGCAGCACAAAGGGCAAGATGGGCTCCCTAGATGTGGTGAGTTCAGAAGAGGACAGCCTCAGAAGGTTTGGGAGTTGTTTTTTTATAGATAAAGCCAACAAAACCTGGAGAGGCATTTGCAGGAAGTCTTGTGCTCAGTGTAAGCTGCAGGCAGCTGTAGCTGCCATCTGTCACTGCAACAACCCACAGGTACACACATGTAGGGAGAGTTCATGGGACATTTCCCCTCCTTCAACTCAGAATTTATTCCCCAAAAGTCTTTCTTTAATTTTGGAATAATAAATCAAGGGTGAGAAACTCACAGAACCTAACCCCTTGCTTAAAAACAGTAGGTTGCATGCAGCTCCAGTGCTTTACAGCAGCCAGAACCACATTTTTCTAGTGCTGCTGTTTCATGTACTCTCCTCCCAGCATCCACACCCACCTGAGCAGCTCTGAGACTTCACTGCAACTTCACTGCAACTTCACTGCAACCAGGGGCTAAGCAAGTGAAGCTGCCCAAGGGGTTTCTCCCCCAAGCTTGTGCCCAGCAGGTTAACTGGATCCCCAGCATGACCCTGCACATGCTGCAGGCTCCTTGCCCAGCCCCAAAAACGCTGCCACACTCACAAGCCCCATGCAGAAAAGCTCAAGGAGGTATCAACTACAGATTGACTGTAGTTGATACAAGCCTTGTCTCAAGGTGTCTTTACCTTCATGCCAGTTGGCACACTGCCAGTGAAAGAGATTTTGGCCACATCTGGGTGCTGGCAGAGGAGCTGGCCCGTGGCAGCCCCACCCTGCACCACGTTGAAGAGCCCCTTGGGCACTCCAGCCTCTGTGAAGATCTCTGCCAACCTCACCACAGAAATAGGGGTGAAGGGTGAAGGCTTGAAGACCATCGCATTGCCTAAGGGAACCCAGACACAGGCGAGGTGGGGTTAACACCCAAACTGCTTCAGGGAAGAAACAAAAACAATCCCCACCCCACACTAGGAGTTTGTCTCAACAGAGCCCAGAAGTTTCCCCCAAGAGAGGAGGAAACACTTTCAGGTGATCACTGCTGCTGGGGAGAGGCTGGGGGAGATGGGGCTGCTGGTTTTGCCCTGCAGACATTTCCAGAGACCTTCCCCATCTAGTACAAAGACAAGCTATTGTGTTTTTCTGGATGCACTCCTAACCTCTCAACATCTGACGTGTTCCTCCTTCCATTTCCCTTCTCTTTCTGCCAGAATAACAGCCTGAACATTCTGCTAATCCTTCAACACTTCAAGGTAATCATAGACTTCATCCCAGAGATCACTGTGCCCCTCACAGGATCACTTGGCTTTGAAGAGACACTGGGGTGGGCAGAAAGGCTCCATTACCACAAGCCAAGGCGGGGCCAGACTTCCAGCAGGCAATCTGGAAAGGGTAATTCCAGGCTCCAATGCCAACACACACCCCGAGGGGTTCTCTCCGAGTGTACCCAAAGGATCCCCCGGGAAGCTGGATGTGTTCACCTGCAAAGAAACAGCCAGAGGGTGGAAAAGAGCAAAGTCCCTTCTTGTGTGATCAGAGCCCCCAGCTGGCTTTGTCTGGGAGCAGAGACACAGTTTTACCCCAGCAAGCTCACAGAAGGTGTGTGAGTGCTTTCAGAACCCTTCCAAGCTCTTCAGGAATGGCCCATCTCTCAGGGAAATCAGCAGCAAAGATGCCTTTGTGCCACTGGAGTTGCCAGGGAAGGTGGGACAGAGAGCAAAGAGCAAACTGCAGTAACTCCTCACCCGCCAGGGATCCTGCCAGCCCTGCGTAATACTCCAGGCACTGCCAGGATATGTCGATGTCCACTCTGGCCTCAAAGATGGATTTCCCATTGTTGATGGTCTCCATGGTGGCAATTTCCTCCCTCTGCTCCTGTGAGCAGCACAGGACAGATACAACACGTTAGAGAAGCCTGGAGCAGAGCCCAGGAGACAGCTGCTCCACAAGCACACAAATCCCAAACAAGATCCCGCCATAAGAAATGGTCATCTCCAAAAGGGACATTCCCAACTGCTGTTTATCAATGTCCCCACGGTGACTGAGTGCAGGGCAATGTCAGAGGGAAAGCTGCAGGGGTTCACTGCTGGTCCAGTCTTGTTTGACATCCCTGTTTATCTAAAAGATGAACTAACATGAACTTAGAAGCTGGCTGGCAAACAATGATTAGAATTCGCAGAACTGAACTGGGAAGAGCAAACAACAAGATCAGGATGGAACCAGAGGCCAGTGAAGAGGGACAAAGCAATGCAGCTGGGAAGCATCCTTTAACAGTCCATCTCCCAGGCAGAAATGTCACTCTGCTCTGGAAGTCTGGAAAAAGCAAAAGTTTGGCATAAAGGAAAGCTTTCTCATGACTTATATGCACTGGGGAAAGTCTGGGTTCTTACAGATGTGTAAGAACTTAATGGAGATTAACTTGATGGAGATTAACTCTGATGCCAAAGAACCTGTTATCTTGGAAAGGAGTCTGTGTTAAACCTCACTTATGTGTATCCTCCCCATGTGTATCATCTGACAGATAAAAACCAGTACTCCTACTTTCTCTTATTGCCAGGACACATTCCAGTCATGTAACAACAGCCTCCGACAAGCCAAAAGTTCAGCCATGCCAGTTATGCAATTTCAGCTTTGAAACTGTGTGCAGTGAAATTTAATCTTTGGAGCTGTTAAAAGAACCACAAAGCCTGCAAGATGCCAAATGGGTCGCTTCAGTTTTATGCCGTCTAACAGAATTCAGCTGAGAAAGCACACACTGGCCTTGAATCCAGTGATAAGGCCAAAGCTGCAGGCATAGATGCTGACTCCAGTGATAAGAGCAAAGCCCTGCCTGAGACAGCCTCCTGTCTCTTCTGGCCAAAGGTGGGTTTTAACTCCTGAGCAACTCCTGGAGCTCTGCAAGTCCTGCTGAAGCCCCCAAGAGCCACAATAACCCACAAGGAAGCTCAGAGACAGAACCAGCCCTCTCCCCCTGAACATACCCGAATAATTCTGGCAGCCTCCAGCATCACTCGGCACCGCTCCATGCCTGACATCTGACTCCATATTTTAAAGGCAGCTTTTGCACTCTGCACAGCCAGATCAACTTCCTTCTCCCCAGAGCAGGGCAGCTTGCACAGCACACGACCTGGGCACGTTTTGAACAGGGAATAAATGAGATGGAAATCTCAGAAAAGGGGCCCAGAACGTGGTTTACTTGCACCAGACCCCACATACTTCAGTCAAGCCACCTATACCAGGCACAGAATTTCCCACTGGAACCCACTGATTTGTAATCAGCCAGAGAAGAGGTGCTGCAATTCAGCTGGTTCCAATTAAAAGAGCTGACATTCCCCACAGTCGTGTTCTGGTTACTAATTCCCTCCAGCTGCTACAAAATCCCTGGCTTTTCCAGTTGACTTTGTTACACTTCTACCACCCTCTTCAAGGCTCTCGTTACACATTCCCCAGGACGGTCAAACACTTAAAAACGATTCTGCTGAACGCTACACACCGATAACTACAATTACACAACTATAGAGATATTTAAATCGGGGCGGGGGGTTGCCAAAATCGGGCAGTGAGAGACTAAGAGCTGATTTCTGCACCAACAACGATGATGGCCAAACACTGAGGCAGAGCTCAGCCACCGCAGCAGCGGCGGCGGCTGAGGGGCAGCAGGACACCGCATATGTGAGACCCGGGCGAGCTGGGGGAAGCCGAGGACCCCGAGGCCTGCAGGCACAGAGCTCTCCCAGCCCCCGGAGCTTCCCCCGCTCGGTACCTGTGGCCGGCTCGAACACCTCCTCCAGCTGCCCGCCGTCGGCGGGCTGGACGCGGGCTCCCGCGCGGTAGTTGAGGGGCTGCTGCACGGTGAGTGTGCCGGTGGCGGAGCTCATGGTGGCCAGGCCGGGAGCGACTGAGCGCAGCCGGGGGAGCAGGAGGAGGAGGCTCGGCAGCCGGGACTGTGCCAACATCGGCGGGATCCCGTGAGGCGCCGCGGCCGAGAGGCGCCGCCTCTCCCTCAGCCGCCTTTTCACCGTCAGGGCCCGCCCCGCCCGGGGCGTGCCGCCCGCCAGGCAGCCGGGCCCGCTCCCCAGCACCCAATTAAGAGACGTTGTTAACATAAATTAACATGCCCATGCCGTTTATTACTCAGAAACAAAGGTCGCGTTATCTTCCGAGAGAAGTTTCTTGGTTGGATGAACGAACAACTGCTGGTGGAACGCTCGGAATGGGTGATGGTGTCAATACTGCATAGCCGGGGTTCAGCCGGGTGATGCCTGGTGCGGAATCCCTGTTGTCACCTCCCCAGGACAGGCTTGGGGCACTGGCCAGGCTTCCCGGGAGGGCTGTGCTTCAGGAGAACTTCCCTGCCTGAGGTGGGGGACCGAGGAAGCCTCCTGCCTGCTTGGTGGCAGCCCGGGAGGGAGCAAGGCCGAGCATCTTCTGGATGTTCTGCAAGAACAACACAGAGCGTGGCAGGTCAGAGTGTGGCAAGCGTGAAAAACGCCAGTCACTTGTTTTTAAAATTTTAAAAGTGTAATGGTAATAAAATGGTTATAAAAATAGTAATAGAATTGGAGTAATAATAATTTGGACAATTTGGATTAGGACAATATGGGACAATAGAAACAAAGAGTTACAGACAGTCCAGCTACTTCTTTCTGGGCAAAATAAACCTGAAAAAGGACCCACGTTAACAGAGGATTAACCCTTAAAAGCAACAGCCTGTTGCATATTCATACACCTCATCCATGATGCATAAATTCCATTCAAACACAGGATTCTGTCCGGTCATCACCAACTTCTTCCTCTTAATCCTAATGGTGTCATCATGGCTGACTGAGGCAGGACAAATCTCATTTCTTCTGATAATGGAGCAATAAATTCTCTTTTTCTGAAAGATTCAGGTGTCCTGTGGCTGCTATCTCACTGTGAGTCCTTTCTTTAGAAAAGTATCCTACATAGCATAGTTTCTATTTTAACCTTATGTTATAACCTAAAACTATATTTAACACACTACTTAAGAAAATTAATACAGCATAACTTTCTAACATGACACATATAATATTCATTTTAATATTTGCGAAAAGCCAATCATAAAATGTAAATACGCATTTTTCACAGCAAGGGAAACAAAGAACAAGAAATCCTGACTCTGTTCACAGAACATCTGGGGTTGGAAGGAACCTCTGGACATCATCCAGTCCAACCCCCCAGCCAAGGCAGGGTCACCTGGAGCAGGTGACAGGAGCACATCCAGGTGGGTTTGGAATGTCTCTGGAGAGGGAGACTCCACGCCCTCCCTGGGCAGCTGTTCCAGTGCTCTGCCACCCTCATTGTAAAGATTTTCTTCCTCACTCCGAGGTGGAACTTGTTGTTTAGTTCATGGCCACTGCTCCTCATCCTGTTGCTGGCCACCACTGAAGAGTTTTGGCACCATCCTCTTGAGATTTTCACGTGGTAAGATTCCCTCTCAGTCTTCTCATTGGACTAAACAGGCCCAGCTCCTGCAGTCTCTCCTCTCTAGAGATGTTCCAGACCCCAAATCATCTTTGTGGCTCTACTGGGCTCTCTCCAGCAGCACAAGTAAAACCTCCCCACTTGTTTCAACAGATTCAGGTTCTCACCCACAGAGTCTAAATCCATCATATATTGAACCTCTCTCCCTGTGTGCTCAAACAGCTCAGCATCAACAAAAGCCCCACCTCAACAAAATCCATATTTTTGGACAATGATTCTTTCCCATTTTCAACTACACACCCCACAGTGAGCTGTCTTTACACACCCTATTTCCATAAAATACCATTGCAATTTAACTGCAGTGCAGGCTCCCAGCAGTGCTCATGGGCAGACTCTGCAGCCCTGGGTTTTCCCAAATTCCAGAAAGCACTGCTGGTGCTGGCCATGGGAGCTGGAGCCTCCTAATGCAGCTGGAATTTGGGACAGCAGCATGGCAACCAGAGCATGTGCCAAGTGCAAGTCAGGAGCTTAGGCCCAGAATTAACATGAATGCCTGTTAATTGTTCTGCACACAGAACAATTGGGCACTGGAGACATGCAGGATAACAGGACATATGGAGCAAACCCCAAAACCTGACTATTGGGATGACCTCATCTGCATCTCAGCAGAGTGTTTCAGTGGAAAACAACAAACAGGGGAAGAGCTAATTAGCAGAGCCAGGCATAAGCAAAAAAAAAAAAATCACAGCAAAATATTTAAATGTGAATGTTTTTCTTGATTTTTGTGGAATTTCTTTAAAATTTCACATCAGTGTCACTACAAAGAGCCCTCAGTTCTTTCAGTTTCATCCTTCACTGTAAGGGAGTCCAGCTCAAGATGCTGCTCCTGCAGTGAGACACGGGAGAAAGAAGAAAACAACTGTGTCCTCCTGGTGTCACTACCTGAGTGCTGGCTATCAAGACAACAAAAAGAGGAAGGATTCTCTTCAAACCTGAGTGTCCTCTCCAAAATAACTGTCAGGATAGGTCAGACAGCAAGGCACAGAGCTCTTGAACTTTTTTTATCATGGAAGGAGAAAAAAATAAAGAAGGGAAAAAAGGGGGGGGGGGGAATAGGGAGAGGAAAGGGGGGAAAGAAACAAAAAGGGGGGGAAAGGGGGAAAAAAGAGGGGAAGAAGGGGGGGAAAGCAGATACTTTTGCAATTCCACAGTAGCTAAAATAAGATAAATTCAGGATTCATTTCAGCTGGAGATGATGAAAAAGAAGGCTTCAACCCACACACAAGGAACACGAGAAGAGGAATTGCATCACGTTTAGCCCATGGCATACATAAACCAGCCCCTGGTTGATGTTCAGCAACTGAACGTGTATGAGAGCATTCACTCCTTGCTCTGGTTCCCCCCAGAGTTTCCTGGCTCCAGGCACGGGCAGAAAGGAGCAGCCAAGGGGCAGAGCAAGCACACCAGAGGGTGCTGCAGAGCCGGCAGGAGCCGTGTCCTGTCAGCTTCCAGCGGCTCACAGAGATCCAGCAGGGATCCATGGCACCGAGGAAGCGTGCACTGCCTCCTCCCCGTTCCTTCTAGCAAGGAGAAAGAGGTGCTAAAGTTTATTCCAACTGCTTCAAGAGGAAGGGAGATGACAGTCTGTCTGTCTGTCTGAATTGCAGACTACAGACACTGTCCAGCATTACCCTTCCACGCAGTCTCCCCCTGCTCTGGAAGGGAGAAGGCATCACACAGCAGCTCCAAAGCACGTTTTGCTGGACAGCAATCCTGAAATCTACACCTGGAGACAGCAAAGATGGGGCAGGGTCCAGCAGAAACCTTGTCCCATCTGCTGTGGGCCACGTTGGACAAGGAAATCTGCAGAGCCTGCTTCCAACACAAGCATCATCATCACCCTCAGGAGCAGGGAGGGAAAAATAAATATTTAGGGATCCAAATCCCTGCTCTGAGCTCTTCTGATCTTCCCTCAAATGACTGCAGGAAGCACAGGAGCTGCTCCTGCTTTGGTCTTCAAAACCAGAAGGGACCTTAGACAAGGCAGCAAGTGGCTCCCTGCCCCAAGACCAGGCTCTGTAGGAAAATACAGTCCTGGCAGCAGGACTGGAATAATTGCTGGCTCCCCTTCCCACATTTGGTGATTTTTGGTGGTTTGTTTTTTTTTTTTTTTGCTTCTCACCAAAATGTATTCCCAAAGCAGCACCCTTTGGACAGTTAATTTGCAGATGCTGCTACTCCTGGGGACCTGCTCCTGCTCCTACTGTGGTCTTCAAACCCAGAAGGGACCTCAGACAAGGCAACAAGTGGCTCCCTGCCCTAAGACCAGGCTCTGTGGGAAAGCACAGTCCTGGCAGCAGGGAAAATTGCTGGCTCCCCTTCCCACTGGGAATACATTTTGGTGAGAAGCAGCCTAATCTACAGTTCAGATGTGTGTGAAAAGGAAGTGAGGAGCAGCAAACAGGCCAGGAACAGCAGCACATCCCTGTTCCCAACCAGCACAGGTGAAGGCTGGGAGCTCAGAACCAGGAGCAGCAGCGCCAGAGGATGTAACCCTGACACTGCAGCTCCCACCCAGCCCAGCAGCAGACTTTCCCAGCTAAAAACCCAAGAGCTCAAGGACCCTTGGAAGGCCTCTCCCAGCAGCCCTCCCCTCTCCAAACAGGAAGGCAGGAGGAACTGGGGGACAGGATTTACGTGCCAGGGAGAGCTGGGAACAGCGCAAAGGAAGTTACTCACGGCGAGGTAACTATTTTGGGAGATGCTGGCCAGGTCACAGGCAGCAAAGCTTCCCAGTCAGTGTTTGAAGAGTTTCTCACCCCCACATGAAGAGAGTCCCTGATGCTGCTCCTGCCTGTCCCACTAATGTCACTTTAATCACCGCCCAGGCAGCCTCCCCTGCATTTCCCACCAGGTTGCTGTTTTTTCACACACACCCGAGTTCCTGCTCTACCTCTAAGCTCCACAGGAACATCTCTCATCTCTGTCTTTGATGGCTTCACAGGCAGCTCCAGAAAGACTGAGGGACTGTGGTCTCCTTGCTTTGTTCACAACCTTTTCCCTGATTTTTGGTACATCTGCACTCCTCCTCTTGTGTGTCAGCAGCACCAAGCCAGACACCAACTCCCTCACCACTTGTCCTCCCCTGGGCCACCACCAGCCAACCTGGCAAGATTTCCCCTTCTGCACACAGTGAAATACAAAGGCTCCCAAAGCCTTCACCTCCAAGGTCACTGAAAGCACCAAGTGCAAGTCTCTGGCACCATTTTAAGCCCTTAATTACTTTCTTGCCCTCTCCCCCAGCCTGTCACAGCTCTGCTCTTCCCAATGCTGTTATCACCTAGGTTCTTTCAAACGGCAATAAAGCCAAGAGCAGGATGCCAGCAGCAATCACAGCTTCAGTTCTGACCTCTTGTGCAAACTGAGGTGTCCCTGCCCTTCCCTGGAGCAGCAAGGAGGAAGGAGCTGAGCTGCCTGACAGCTGCAGAAGTGCAGGAATTGCTAACCATGATCACGTAGATAATGCAGCACTGTGAAGATTGCAGTCTCACACCCTTCTCCAGAGCAATAAACTCACTCTCCTCCTCCACAGGGACATCATAAGGAACTCTCAAGCACAAGGGCAATTTTTTTTTCCCAGGAGTTTTATGGAAAGCTCAACCCACTGTAAAGAGCTTGGCATTTCTGCCCCTCAGTTCATGGTGCCCACAAATTTCATCATATAAGACATCAGGAAATACCCAGCACAGGAATTATATTTTTGGACAAAACAAATGAGGGATTTTTTAGCAAGAGAGTTCCCCAGTCAACCCAAACCATGATCTGCAACACTGAAAAGAAAGGACTTTCCATGTAACAGTAACACAGAGCAGCACCAGCCAAGATTGCCTGAAGGAACAGCATCAAACCAGAATTCCAGAATTCTGGAAGGTGATCTTAAGAGCTCAGTATGTCTCAGGGCTTTCAAAGCAGCAAACCCTTCTCTACCACTGGGAAGTGAAAGTTTGTCTTGCAGCAAAGACAGTGAGGAAGCCCCTGCCTGGCCTTTGGTGAAGCTGGGCCTGCTTGGGGTGAGGGGTGCCCACATGAACCCCCAGATGCTCCTTTCAGCATAAATGATTCTACAATTCATTATCTGCTTTTGCACAGGGATCTAGGATCCATTTCAGCACAAGCACCAGTACAAAGGGCTCTGGGGAATTCCATCCACCAGCATGCACTTTGTGACTAAAGGAACTCTGTTATGGAGCTGCTCCATCAAGCTCAGCCCAGCTCCCTTTGCTGATCTGATTTAAGGCTAAATCCCTGAGTTTCCTTGGCACCCCTGAGGAAAAGCAACAAGGGGGTTAAGGAGAAAAGCAGCAAGAATTCAGGAAGTGAATCAAAGAAAAGGGAAATATGAATACAGAAGGGAAGGTAATTTGCAGCTACTTGCATCAGCATTCATCCAGAGTATATTAACCTATCCCCAGCACCCTGTGGGGAAAGTGGAAAACAAAACAGACTTCCTGTTGCACTGAGCAGGCCCTCCTGTCCTGCCCAGCCATTCTGCCACTTGAGCTGCCAGTGAACCTTCCTGAACAGGTCCCTTATCCTCTTCCAAAAGGTGGGACTATGGAGCCTTGCTGGAGAGCTCTGTGGTGCCTACTCTTTGCTACCATACCATACCCCCTCTCTGTGCCATGTCCCTAATGCTGGGAGAGATCTGACACCAAAGGTACAGTTCTTAAAATTCTGAAAAAAATCAGGCAGCCAGCAAAAATAGGAAGAACAAACCAAAAGAGCAGCTTTAACTCTTTCCTCACTTTTCTAGCAACTTTATGGACTGATGAAACTTTTATAAAGCTGCAAGCCACCTAGAAAGTTCCCCCTAAAGATGCTGCTGTTTGTAACGATGCACACATTGCTGTAAAAGTTGTCATTACTAAGGAGCAGGATTTAGATCAGCTTCTGATGGAGACAATCTCTTGGTATGGCAATCCACAAAGTTATCACACAGGTCAGGAATCCATTTCTGCCAACTCTGTCCCAGAGCCCTGGTGCAAGTCTCCAGCCAGGTCTGCCAGGCCCATCCAGGATAGTGATTTTAATGATCCCAACTTGGAATTGCTTTGAATATGAGGCACAGGAATGAAGACAAACACAGAAACCACACACAGATCCAAGATTACAGGTGCCCTACTCCTCTTCCTGGATGGGGATATGCTTTCCTTGCTCCAGGGAAAGTGTACTCACCTGTCTGATTGACATGGTGCAGAGAATGTAGAGGAAGATGAAGGAGCAGTCAGTGTAATCCTCACCCAGGAGGTTGCGGTGGGAGAGACCTTGGATGTATGAGAGGGGGATAAATGGAAGCTTTGCCACCACTCGGCCATCAAATCTGGAAAAGAGAGCACTGCATCACCACTGGAGACAGCAGAAGAGCTTTTGGATATGGAAAGAACAAGTGAGCACCTTCAACAGACCACCAGAGGAGGTGAGACCACAGGGAAGGCTGAAAGGCCTTGCTGCCTTCTCCAGCCCCTCTCCACACACTGCACCAAGGAGTGTCGTAGATATCTTTTATGAAAAATCCCTTCTTTAAGATTTTTCCTCTTGAGAAGCTGAGAAGCCTCAAGAACAAAATGCAAACATTGGTTATCTGCTGCTGTAGAATGCAACAAGTAGATTTTTGACTGGCCCATGTTAGATGTTTCTAATTAATGGACGATCACAGGCCAGCTGGCTCGGACAGAGTCCGAAACAGCTGCCTTTGTTACCATGCTTGCCTATTCTATTCTTAGCCAGTCTTCTGAAGAAAACCTTTCTTCTATTCTTTTAGCATAGTTTTAATGTAATATATATCATAAAATAATAAATCAAACCTTCTGAAACATGGAGCCAAATCCTCATCTCTTCCCTCAACCTGAGACCCCTGTGAACACAGTCACACAAGGAGGATAAAGACATCTCTCTCTCCAAGCCCTCCTCAGGGTAGATTCCCTCAGGAACACTTTAACCATAATGAAAGTGTTTCCTAGTGATTTAAGTGATCAACTGGAGAAGCTGCTGGTTCATGAATTCCTGGTGTTTTGCAGTTTTCTGGTGCATTTTATTTCCAAGTCAGATTTAGCAGATCACTTCCCAGAACACAGTCAGCACTTCAATAAAAGATGAATGACTGTCATCCTGCTGTACTGCAGCTACTGCAACAAGACAGACCCTCTGCTTCAAGCAAAACAGCATTTTTTAAACCAGAGCATAAATCAAAGACACCTTTTCCTTCCCTGGAGCACCTGTGCTCCTCAGGATGCACAGGAGAGCCATCAAGGAACACTTGATAGCCCCAGTTTGTCTGCATTAGCTGTGGAGATGAAGGCAGTGCAGGGGCAGGTTGATACTGCATATTCCCAGAGCATGTCCTGCTCCTGGAATCCCTCCAGGCCCACATTCCAGGGCATCAGGCAGAGTGTGAATTTTGGCCAGTTAGCAAAGATTTCTCCCAAGCCAGACCAGTCAACCCAATCTTTTGATGTAGATGTGTATGATGCCTCATCAGCATGTGCATATTTGGATGTTATTTTCTCTGCGTGTGCTGATTTTTGAACAGGTGTTTCTTGTTTCAAGAGATCCTAAATGAGCTTTCTTTCCTGTGGAGATGCATTCACACAGCCACGGCTCAAACACACGCCAACTTTGTTTACATCTCACAGGCAGTTTGGCAAAAGAGCTCAGAACGGATGTTTATCTCCCTGGAACATCCCCCAGTGGCTTAAAATTCTGCGTTATTCCTGCTGTGAGAATGACAAGTACTTCAGCAGTAGCACCCTCAGGTACCTGCTTTTAATTCCAGCAGGTTCTCACAGTTATTAAGAGGTACCAGAATGCACAACTCTTAGAGTGAGGCAGGGGAGTGATTGCACGAAAAAGTTCCTGGCAAGAGAAAATTGAGACACGCAGAAGGTAATTTCTGGCCCAGGTGAAATCCCTGGTGGCTTGGAGGCCACTGCTGCTGCAGATCTCACTGCCATAATGAATCTTTTAAGCCACAACAGTCCCTCAGCTGTTTGTCCTGGGCACAGCATTCTGCTCTTTGGGTTTAAACCAGCCTTGCTGCCACTTCCACATCCTTCCAGCATGGCCCAACCTGCTGCCCCAGCACCGCTGGCACTCCAGGAACGACAGGGGAAACCATCCCAGTGATTTCCAGTTTGGCCAAGGGGGCACTTGGCAATGAGATGAGGTGCTCAGACAGAGGAGCAGCATCTGCAAAGTACCTGTCCAAAGGGTGCTGCTTCCACACAATTCCTGCTCTTTTTTTCCAACAGCCATGAACTCATTCAAGAACAGGAAAAGCAGCAAACGTGGCCACAGCCGTTGCAGGTGTCAGCCACCCTTTTCCTCCTTTTCCTCCCACACCCACAAGTGCCTCCATGGATACTCCTGGATACTCCTGCTGCTCAGATTGCCTCTAAGGAAAGAGGCAGTTAAATAAAAGATATGCCCCAAGGCTGACATCATCTGCTCAGCAGCATGGTCTCTGTGGGCAGGAATCCTCAAAAGAGGAACAAGACAAGTAGACTTGGTAGAAGTTTATTGGTTTCTTCTACCTTTTTTTTTAATATCTATGGAAGGAGGAACAATGAATTTAACCCAAATCAACCCCTTCCTAAAGTTTTTAACAAATTTACAGTTCTGTAGTACTTGTTACAGAATACTCAGAGGAACTGCCTCTTCCCCCTCTAGGAAAGTGGGCAGGCACAGTGGGGTAAAGCATTTTTAGTTTGTTTTTCACTCTGCTTTAGGGGCAGCTGTTGGTGTTTG
Organism: Calcarius lapponicus; assembly: GCA_039654755.1. Classification (NCBI taxonomy): domain Eukaryota; kingdom Metazoa; phylum Chordata; class Aves; order Passeriformes; family Fringillidae; genus Calcarius; species Calcarius lapponicus. The sequence goes on from CM077471.1 coordinate 2,893,241, forward strand.
TATTGTACCCAAAGAGCAAGGCAAGCACATGGAGGCCTCAAGTGCAACCTAAAACTGCCGCCTCAGACCCCTCATGGCTCATGATGCACCTCCAGCCCTGCAGTGAAATGAGACATCAGTGACTCAAGACTGAACCCAAATTTTAAAATCCTCCAGTGCTAGGCTGCTTGGCTCTGCTCAGAATGCTGAAGTCTGACTAAGCTGAATAAATAAAGGATCCACACAGTGGCACTTCTGTTATTATGCTATCCCATGTTTGCAATTTATCCACCCACAGATCTCCAGTAAAATAACAATTGACTGTATCCTGGGGACTGCCAGCACAGAAGCCAAAGGCTTTGGTGCCCAAGAATGTAAATTCCTGTTTGCAGGGCAAGGGTATTTCCCAGATATTGAGCAGCCTCCTAAAGGTTATCCTAACAATATTCATGTAATCTTCAGATTTAACAGCCAACAGTTCATATTTCAAGTGAATCAAGTTGTAAAAGCCAAGCACAGCCTTTCAGATTTGCATATTTGAAACAAAGCTGTCTATAACCGTGCAAACCAGTTTGAGGTTTTTTGTCTGTTTGTTTGGTTTTTTTTAACTACACCCATCCCAGGTCACTTTTAAAACAAATGAAGCTTGGAGCCCATGCCTGGACCTGTTTATATGTGGACTCTGATTTCCTCAAGTAGGGCAACAACAAACTCTGCAATTTCAGCTCATTTCTAAGGGCAAGGGAGCTGACCCAGTTTTGTTTGCAAGAGCACTCTTTGGTCACACCATCACAGCAAAGCCAAAGCAGCTGAAGACTGAAGATGTTTGCCTGACATGCACCAAACCCGCCCTAATCAGGATGTTCCCATGCAGAAAAGATATTAAAGCTGTGTCTAGACTGAATGCAACTTGTTCAGTTTGGTTGTGCTCAGAACAAAATGTTCCCTCTTGAGCAGAAAATGTATGTGATGACCAAACCACCACTTCTCCAGATGAAATATGGATTCATTTATTTATTTATTTGTGGTTCTTGGCTGGACAATGTCACTCTTAACACTTCAAATGATGAAGGGAAGGTGGAAAATATGTTCACCATAAAAATTTCAGAAAACAATGCAGGAAGCTGATACTTACATGGAGTTGAACATTCCCATCAAGGCAGTGAAGCAGAAGCCAATGGCAAACATGGATTTCATCCGAACCTGCGAGCAGAAAGTCAGAGAGATTCAAAACAACAGGCCCACGCTGGGGTATTACAATCTCACACCCTTAAAAACAGGCTTTGTACAGATCACTGAAATCAACAGGGAAAAAGGATGGCCCAGGACACAGAGGGGTTGTGAAAATGACTGGAGAAATCCTCAAGAGACTGATGGGAAGTGCTGCTGCAGGGAGACAAAACCAAAAAGTGCTCAAGAATTGTCCTGTCACCTTGCACAGGCTGGTTTTATTTTTTCCTTAAGCCTATAAAACCCACCAAGGGGATTCCCTGGGGACTCCCAGCAGGGGATCATCGCAATGACCAAAGTTATAGGAAGCCACAAAAATTAATTCTACATTGAAAAACATCATGGAGACCTATAAAGATGAAAATAGCTAAGGTTTGGCCTGAGATGAGGCAGTAACTCTGTGGCTCAAACTAAAATCTCTATTTATTAGAGAAAATCCAGAAGGATCTTTCCAGAGGAAAAGCAGCTTTCTTTGCCAATTGAACAAAGTCTTTCTGTTGGGAAACTGACTGAAATCTCCAGCAGTTGGGAACTGGCTTTAAATGTTCATACCATTGACAAGTCCCTGTTGTTATTCTTCAGTTTCTCTTCTTGTCTCTCTGGAAAGACAAAACCAACAGTTATAATCAGTTATGTCAACCTAGAAACCAGAGTGTTTTCATTTCCAGGAAAACTTAACCTCTTTGGTTCTCCAAACAAATAACACTTCCAAAATCAACTCCAGCCCTCTTTGCCAGACAGTAGAAAGTGAAAAACTGTGCATAGCCAACTGCTTCTCCACCACAGCAACATGCAGCAAGTCAGGCACAAAGAGAGGAGGCGGCTGGAATCACACATTCAGCACTTCTGAAAGAAATGCACCCAAAGTCAGATTTGCTAACTCAACCAACTCACACAGGAGCATGAGGGAAACAAAAACAGTGCCCCTCTACCACAGTTCCCAAAGGGAGCAGTGATCAATTTGCTGCACACCATCATAAATATATTAAATAAGTCAGGATTTCCTTCTGGAGGTCTCAGAAGGGAAAAACCATGCACAGAGCTGAGAGCTGCACCTCAGCAATGCCAAAATCCTGCTGGTCTTAGTAATGAATTTTGCACTCTTCTCACACATAGGAGATTCTCCAAAGAGGAAAGAGATTTCCTACATGAAATTCAGTAATGAGTGTTTTACTGTGCTTTGCAGGAAATATTACGGAAATTTAGTCTGTCCTTAAATCACCACAGACTTCAAAGACACACAGATTTTCAAGAGGGCATTTTCCATGTCCCACACTGGAGTGCTGCTCTGGCCTTCAGCATTATCCACTATCTGTCACCTTTCCTGTCCCACTTCCCCATCATGCCTTGGATGGATCCAGAGGGGCTGGGAAGCAACAGTCAGCTGAAGTAAGGATGTGGATAACAAAGGAATACCCAAAAAACAGCATGAGTGAAGAGGGGAGGATGCAGAAGGACTGCCAAGGCCTATCCAGCATGGGGATTTTGAAGGATCCAGAGAATTTGGATGGATCCAGAGGGGCAGCCAGGGCTGGGAAGCATCAGCCAGCTGAAGTAAGGATATGGACAATGAAGGAATATCAAAAGTTTTAGTACCAGAAACTCCAAAATTCTCTCCCAAAGCCCCTGCTAGGCAAGGGACTCCCAGCCAGTGTTAGGAAAGGCAACAGCAGCACCCCTACCCAATTCCTCAGAAGCCTCTTTGCTATTTCCACTGCTCCTAACTACACAGCATCCCCTCAGGCAGGAACCTTTCAGACACCTGTTTCCTGAGCAAAGGTAGAAAGTTGTGTCCTGGGACATTTCAGCAACCACAGGCCAGCTCTTCAGGAATCACATTTGGCACAAATACTTGTTTTTTCCCCTCTGCTGCACAATTAACCATCTATTTAGGTGGGCTGAAGGTTACAGGGAGGAAAGAACACAGCTCTGATTGCCCAATATACCTGACCTGGCTCTCACCTATTTCTACAGATTCAAAATGAGCACGTTCTGGGTGATCTACCAGCTTATATCAGCGCTCTATTCCTCCCCAAATCAGACATCAGCAGCCTGTTAAGCACTTTGCTGGGTAGTTTATGTTGGGAAAAGGCACAGAGAAAGAGGACCAGGTTACCAAGCAGCTCCCTGGAGTCCAAAATCATCTTACTCTGCTCACTGGGACACAAACCATGAGGATACAGGGATAGGGATTTTTATTTTGTTTTAGTTTTGCTGTCCATCCAGCACTCGTGTGCACTCCTGGGAATGTCACTGTCTTTTCTTCCAGAAGCACATGGACATGGAAAGCAGTAGCAAGGTTTAAGCTAAAAAATCATCCCTTTAAACTGAAATGATAGAAGGCTACACCAGTGCTAAAGGTGTCCTGTTCCAGCAGTGCCCAAGGTGATTTAGACAAAATGTGACAATCCATTCACTTTACAATTAAAAATAAAGGCTTTTTGTGGGAAACACCAAATTAAGCCTTCCCAAGCTACTTTCCCCCTACCTCCTCGTGCACAGGCATGATTCATCCCTTATGAAACCAAGTAGTATCATCCACACACCTCCTGTCTTATTCTGTGTGCAGAACAGATGGCAACTGAGGCAGGTCTGCACCACAGCTGTTACTTATCCATAAAGCCTCAGCTCAATATTTACTTTTTGTTAACTAAAATGGTAGAACTTGGAAGAACTCCAGGACAAGTAGATTTGCTGTGACAACAATGCCCCATCTTGCAGAATGATTTGACATCCAGTAAGTTACTGAGATCAGAGATTTCAGCTTAACAGCTCTGAGTCATTTTCTGGAAGTCCAGTGTGACATTTTGGGTCTGATTTTTCAGGAACACCAAGGATTCATCTTTGCCTGAACATAAATGAAATACTGAAGTTATGCAGCACTTGTTAAAAAAAAAAAGACAAAAAAAAAAATCAGTGTCAGAATCTTAGGCTTGGCCAGCAAGCATCACAGCAAACAAAATCAGTGGTCATTTCCTAAGTTCTGATCTTTGTCCCTTTGTGCTTTGTTTTCCAGCTGCAAAACAAGATTATTTCAGTGTATAAAAACTGGTGGAGCATCTGAAGTCCTCAGATTCTACTGTTTATTGGTTTAGCCCAAGCACAAGTCAAATATTGTCTGCTAGGAACACAGCTCGGATGGTGCCCTGCAAAAAAGTCATTGTCACACTTTCTTTATTTAATGTTATCTGCGGTTGTTGCATGTGGTCACTTTCAAAGCTGCCTTTTCCACCAAGCAGTGTTCATCCCACGCAGGGATTAGTCAAGATGAAGAACTGAAATGCACAAGAGGAAGCATTTTGGCTCCTGTCCCTTCAGGAATCTAACGACAACAGGTTTTCTACCTAGGAAGAGCTGTTTGAAGATGTGTTTATAATTCCCAAGCTTTGTACAGATCAAATGACTAATCCAGCTACCTGGTGTTACAGAGGAATGAGGAAACCAACTCCCAGGAGCTCTCAAAAGTGTTCCTGCCACGATCTCTGGAATAACTTAACTGAGCTTTGCTGCACGTTGCGAGCCCTGCAGATGGCAAATCCTCCTAAAACCTTTAAATGTCTCTTCACCCTGGTCTTGCTTGGGTCAGTACTTAAAGAGTTACCCTAAGCCTGAAAGAATTCAGCTTACTGACAATGAAAAAGAATGGAAAAATAAATCACTGCCTAAAATTGAGCAAAACTGATTTATCAAGATTGAAATTAATCTAAGCATGGTTACAGCTACCGTGAACATCTTCAGCTCTAAAGTGTTCAAATGAAGGGGGGAAAAAGAATCACAATTTGAGTTCTACAGCTACAGCAAGGTGCCATGCACTGCAGCAAAGAGCTTTGACAGCTGAAGTTAGTAACAGCCATAGATATCAAGGCTAAAATGGGAGAAAGTCACGGAGCTCAGCAAGAGGTGCTGCTCCTCTCAGTGATGTGACCAAAACCATCAGGAGGCTGGCTGTCCCCTGCCTTGCAAGAGTAAGGCAAATGAATAAATACCCTTGGAAGGAAGGAAAGGATAATCACTTCCATCAGTTTCTCAACTTTCCACCATTCTTGAGGTGCCAGTCTTACCTATCTTCTTTTTCTGCTGCCGGCCTGCTGATTCAGTTATGGTTTCCTTCTTCTTTTCCACTGCAAAACGAAAAGATACTCCATCATTTCTGCACAGTGATACCACCACACCTTTTCCCCACCCCAAACAGAACATTTTATTCCTCTGCAGAGCAGGGGCACAAAAAGCAGCTAAGTAGGGCTAAGAACACGTTCAGAATCAATAAGTTATCAACTACCTACACCAATCACTTTAAAACTATAAAAAAAAAATTCAAAACCCTGTCTAAGATACAAACATATGTAAAGGGTTAATTTTGAACTCTGTCAAGAGCCCATGGCACTGTGGACTGAGCAGTCTGGGGACAATTTTGGCTCAAGCCACCCTTGCTGATTTGTCATTAGCATCAGACAGTACTTTTGATTCAGCAAGTGGAATGAAAAGAGCTTTGTGGCAAGCTCTGCTCCTGATTATCTGCAGTGGGAAGCAGAATACAGGAAAGTCTGTGTTCTCCTACATCCCTTCTTCACAGGCAGGCATTCTCAGGGGAAATGCTGTCCAAGCAGGCAGCCACAGCCTCTCCATTCTTCAATTCATTAGCACTGAAGCATTTCCAATATTTTAAAGCAGAAGCCTAAGGTCAAAGGTACTAAAACCCCACATGAGACATGCACTGAGCACCTGCCACCAGCCACCACTGCAGCAAGGCAGGCCAGCAGAGCCAGCACAGGGACATGGGAACACAGCAAATGTGCTGCAAAGGAGGTTCTGGGACAGTAAAAATGGCTTTTCCAGGAAGCAAGAGACATTTTCATTCAAGACCTATAATAAGAGTACTCCAGAAAGCAAGGATGATGAAGCATGATCATGGTGTAACAACCTTTTTTTACTTTAAACTCTGTATTTATGCAAAGTGCAGGTACCATATCTGTCACAGGCATCTTTTATGAAAAATCCTTTCCTTAGGATTTTTCCTCCTGAGAAGCTGAGAGGCCTCAGGAACAAAATGTAAACAATGGTTATCTGCTGCTGTGGGATGCAACAGGTGCATCTGGGATTGGCCTCATGTGGTTGTTTCTAATTAATGGTCAATCACAGTCAGCTGGCTTGGACAGAGAGTCTGAGCCACAAGCCTTTGTTATCATTCTTTGCTACTCTATTCTTAGAATAGAACCTTTGCTATTCTCAGCAAGCCTTCTGATGAAATCCTTTCTTCTATTCTTTTAGTATAGTTTTAATATAATATATATCATAAAATAATAAATCAGCCTTCTGAAACATGGAGTCAGATCCTCATCTCCTCCCTCATCCTAAAACCCCCGTGAACACGGTCACAGCATACCCCAAACAAAGAGCCTGGGCTCACTGTGAGCTCACAGACACCTGGGTGCTGGGGCTGCCCTCCCTCATGGAGTACCAGCTCAGCACAGCCCTGTTTCACAGCCCAGGGGAAATGAAGCCAGCCAACCTTCCAAGCCACACCAGGATCTGTAGAGCTGCCTTAGAAACGCCTGTGAGTCAGTCACAACTGCTCAGAAAATCACAGCAGCCCAGACAAGTCACCTCAACATCATCCCTCCATGGCAACAGAGTGAGAAACAATTGCTTTTCCCAAGGAACAAGAGGATCTCTGGTGGGCAGGGAGGAAAACATGGAGCTTGTGTCCCCAGGGAATACTGGGAGAGGTGTCAGATGCCACAATGCACCCAGGGCTCACAGAATGCTGCCTCCAAAACCTTCCCTGTGCCAAATCCAGCTGGGAAACCCCATCCTGTCCTGGTGCACATCACCCCACAGCCCCAGCTCTAAACTCTAGGCAGTGCTGTTAAAATTCATGCCAAGCCCCAGGAGCTGCCAGCCCCAATTCCCTCAGGGCTGCCCGTGGGATCATCCACATGAACAAATCAGAAATTCCAGGGACAGCTTTCAGCCCAGAACGATCCCTGCAGCAGCCTCAGGCAAGGCTGAGCCTCTCCCGGGGAAGGAGAGGACAGGAAGAGATGAAATTAAGGAGTAACAATGTCTGCTCGAGCAAACTGCCCAGCCCCTTTGTTTTTGCAAATCCTAAGGATCTGCTAGGGCTCTCACGGGAGAGCTTAAAGGTCTCAAATGTGTTTTTTCCTGTTTCAGATGTGTTAGATAACAGCTGAAAGGTGTGGCTCAAGTGGTCCACTTGGCAAGTTGTAAGGCCTCAGGTCAGCCAGCTGTCCTCAGCACAGGAGGGGAAGGGAAAAAAGCAAAGCTGAATTTTTACTGACTCCTTATTCAGCTTCACCTTTTTTTTTTTGTTGTTGTTGCTGTTGTTGGGGGCGGGGAATCAAAAAGGAGCTCAGGAATTAATTGACACACATGAATCCTTCATCACTCCCTTCCCAGATGACAGCCTAGACACCAGGAGAGCTATAAAAGCAAAGGGCATTCAACTCCTTCAGCAGTCATTAAACACCAGAGATGAAGCCCTGCTAACTGCTTTTGGAACTGAGCAGCACAAACACAAGAGGACACTAAATCTGCAGCTGCCTTTCAACTCCTTCTCTCTAAGTTGCTCTTCTGGGGCTAATTCCATCCCACACCCAGGAGCAGGGGGATTCAAGTGAGGCAGGCAGGGATGCAATCCCCATCTGCTCCTGCTGAGGTGACAAAAGCCCCAAAAAACGTGGGAGCTGTGACACAAACACGACTGCACCCCAGCTGCCCAGGGGGAGGTGGGATAAGCTGGGCTGCAAAGAGCAGTGTGGGATAATGCTGTTCTCCCAGCATCAAAGAGCACTGACACCATCATGAGATACCTGTAAGGTAAAAACCAGCTCTGTTTTGGCCCCAGCTGTCCTGTGCTGTCTCTCACTGCTGTAACTTGACACAGCTGAGGTTAAAAGGTCAGAATTTCTCTGAATGTGAAATTTAAGCACTCCATGCTCCTGTTCACCATTTCTCTCAAGATTTGATGCAGATCTGACTGCTCACCCTCAGCTCCCTTCTCCCCTCACACTTTGCTTACCCCCTCCCAGACCTCCTCTTTGTGAAATGAACTTATTTCCTAACATTTCCTAACCTGTTTGCTTCCAGTTTACGTGAGGATGATTTGGTTTTACAACAGCTGATTGCTCAGACCTTTCTATGATGGCTTTGTCCTCACTCACCCCCCACTATCAATCACCACTTTTAACCTTTACCTAAAATGCTTTTTCCTCGTGGTACTCATTATTCAACCCTTTTTTTTTTTTTCTTTCTAAAGACCTCAGATTCTCCTCTTTGCCCCTGAAAGGCAGAAATTGCAGTTTTGAACATTTCAGACATTTATTTCAGACGCATAAAAAAAAAAAAAAGGACCAATTTCTACTCCCTCCTGTTCTCCACTGACAGGAGGGGCAATTTACACAAAGCTCTGGCTGAGCTTCTTGCAGCAAGAAAAAAAAACCCAGAATTAAGGACAGAAACAAGCCCCTGGTGAGTACTTACATTTCTTGCTCTGCTTTTCCACTTCAGCCTTTAACCTCTTGTATTTGTCTGTGCGATATACCAGCACCCAGGTTATACCTGAAACAAACACTCAGCCAGGAGCCAGGCAGGGAAAAACCTCCTGCAGCAACACAGCAAATCCTGCAGCAAATAAACTTGATGTCTACAAAACCCCTGATCTGCCAGAACCCAGCCAGGGGAGCACAGAGCACCAGCAAACTGCACCATCCCTTCCCCTCTGAACCCCCATTCCATGTTCCATGTAAAATAAACCATGAAACGAGCTGTAGGTGTAGAACTGAAGTAATTTTTTACTTTTTACTTGTGTTGATAAGCCTGTTTTGCAGGTGTGGGATGAATTTGGGGACAGGGGGTATAAAGGGGATTTAGGGATACAGCACAACACCAGAAACGAGACCTGGGACTTGTGCCTACCCCAAAAGTCACTTGCCCAGCACTTCCCTAAAAATCTGCCCCTGTTTCAACCACTGACGTTATAAAACACTTTTTCTAGTAGAAAATCACTATCACTGTCAGGCCAGGCGATTCCCTCACACCCTGCCCACAGCAGCTGTGGGGGAACCACTCCTTCCCCGTTTCACCCTCCAACAGCTTCTCTCCCTCCCTCCTGCAGGGAGGACACAAGCTCACCGCTGACCGGGGCCATTCCCCGCCGCCCTCTCCGTGAGGAGCCTCAGCTGCCCCCGAGCCTCGTTCCGCAGCCTCCCTCCCCTCGCCCCGCTGCCGGGAGCTGCCGGCCGCGGCCCGCCCGGCTCACCCTCGGCCAGCAGCGCGGTGCAGACGGAGATGAACACGATGAGGAGGGTGTCGGCGAACATGGTGCTCATGGTGCTGCCGCCGCCCCCGAGCCGGCAACGCCGCCGCGCACCCGGAAGTGCACCCGCCACCCGGAAGCTGCGCCCCCTCGTTGCTTAGCAACGCCCGGAAGCGACCACCTGCACTTCCGGCTGGCGCCGCCGGCTCCGCGAGAAGCCGCGGGAAGGGTGAGGGGCGGGGAATGCGCGGCGGGCGCTGCTCTGATTGGGCGAGGCGGCTGTCAATCTGTCGGTGGCGGCGGTGGCCCCGCCCCCCGGCGGCGTGAGGGAGGCTCGTTTGTCATGGCGGGCTCTGGAGCCGGCACTCGGCGCGGCCCGCCTAATCCCGCACACCCGGCCGCAATTCCGGTTCACAGAATCGGTTCGGTGGGAAAAGGCCATTGTGAAAAACACCAATCATTTGTTTTTAAAATTTTAAACGTTTAATAGTAGTAAAATGGTTATACAAGTAGTAATATAATTACAGTAATAACAATTTGGACATTTGGATTAGGACAATATGAGACAATAAAACCAAATAGTTACAGACAGTCCAGGTACCTTTTTCCGGGCAAAATAAGCCCGAAAAAGGACCCACGTTAACAGAGGATTAACCCTTAAAAGCAACAGCCTGTTGCATATTCATACACCTCATACATGATGCATAAATTCCATTCAAACACAGGATTCTGTCTGGTCAGTGTTAGCTTCTTCCTCTGAATTCTGATGGTGTCATCCTGGCTGAGCAAGCGGGAAGAAGTTCATTTCTTCTGATAATGGAGCAATAAGTTCTCTTTCTCTGAAAGATTCAGGTGTCCTGTGGCTGTTACCCTTGCTGCGAGTCCTTTCTTCAAAAAAAGTATCTTACATAGCACGGTTTCTATTTTAACATTATAACCTAAAACTATATTTAACACACTACTTAAGAGAATCAATACAGCATCACTTTCTAACATAACACATATAATATTCATTTTAATCATAAAATACACATTTTTCACACTTTCAACCCAAACTATTCTAGGATTCTGTGATTCTGTGCACAGCCTGTTAGTGCATCTCACCAGGAGGCACCTTCTGGCATCAAATATTTAGGAATATTGCTGCCTGCCCTTTCCCAGGGGCTGTTGCTGTCCCACATGCTCCTTGTACAGCCAGCAGAGGAGTACAGCCTTCTGTGATTCACAGGGAATCACTGCTCGTGTGTGTAAAATATTCATGGAAGGGATGGCACCATGAAGTGCATTAACGAGGCCAGTGCAATAACAGCAAGGATTTGGCAGAGAAATTGACTTTTATTGAGGCTCCAGCAATTACACCTGGAGCAGCAGAACTAGACCAAACCCGCGGGTTGTAATGGGGTGAGGAGACCTAGAAAGCAGAAATACAGAAAAGGAAACAGGGCAGGCAGGGAAGGACACGTTTGTGCCTGTCCTTACGTAACAGAGGAGTTTGCTGCTGGTGACAGAAGTGCACCGTGGGATTACAGGGGCAGAGCTGAGGGGAAAGCAGGGAAAGAAAAAACCTACCACCCTTAAATTAAACACAGCATGCAGAAAGAGGGTGAGGAGCTGTAGCTCGGAGAAGACAGTGAGTGAGGTGTGAGGTATGAGAGCAAACAACCTCTGCAAATCTGGGGACAAGGCACACAAGGAAAGCAGAGAGCCACGTGTGTGCAGGTGGCCGTGTCAGACTGTTGGGGAAGATGAAACAGGAAAGCCTTATAAATATGTGATTGCCTGGCAAAAGATTTTGAGAATATGGAAACTATAAGTGAGATTGAAATGAAAGCAAGCTTTGAGATCCCTCAGTTACTGAACAACAGGAAAACAATGTGTGGCCAGCTGAAGGTGATCCCCTTTGGATGAAACAACACCCTCTGCTTGCAGACAGGCCCAAGGGGCAGAGCAGACCCTGCCAGCTTGGCAGAAGGGGTCCAAAGAGGAGTTTTTAGGGTTTAAAAGGTAACACTGGATGGTAATGTAATTATTCTTACAGGCTGTATGTAAATGCTATAGGATTTGTATCTTGTATTAGATTGGCTAGTGAGAATTAGAATATTCAACACAGAAGAAAATTTATTGTATTGTAACGGGAACCTCATTCTCTTACCCTTTTTTACTCTCTTACCTTTTTTACTCCCTTACACTTTTACCACTTTTACTCTCTCACCCTCTCATCCTCTCTCCCCCTCTCTTCTCTGGGGCCTGCTCTGAGCTGTGGCTGGCAGCTCCCAGCAGGGCCCTGCACCCAGGTCCTTTGCAATAACCCACAAGTTCCACAACCTGGCTGCAGAGATCTCTGTTCTCTGTCCGTCCCGACTGTCCTACCCCCCAATGCTCCTACATCAGATGTCACTGGAGGTGGGAAAAGTCCCAGCACCCTGTCCAGGGAACCTCCTGCCACATCAGGGCAAAACTGAGAACTGGATGTCAGCAAAACAGGACTCAGAGCCATCAGGGAGACAGGGATGGAACTGAGGGTGGATGTTTCTGTTTGGGGTGAGCAGCAGGAAGATGTTGACAGCTGGTGATGCAGAAGGATTTGTGATATATCAAAGAAATCCTTCCTGTGAGGGTGGTGAGGCCCTGGCACAGGGTGCCCAGATAAGCTGTGGCTGCCCCATCCCTGGAAATGCCAAGGCCAGGTTGGACAGGGCTTGGAGCTAACCTGGGATAGTGAAGGTGTCCCTGCCCATGGCAGAGGGCTTGGAACGAGATAAGCTGTAAGGGCCCTTCCAAGCCAGTGCATTCTGTGATTCTGTATTATTTGGTGCCACCTCAAGCAGTTCCCTGTGCTGTATGCCCTCCTCTACCCTCTCTCCCTCTCTTTAGAGCTCCCTGACTTTCCTGGCTGTGAGATGCATCAGCATCTATCAAAGCAGTATTTTGAAATAGTTTCTCAGATGCTGCTGTGGGAAATTATTCACATGGTATCACTTATTGGTACTGAGTGAGGTTTTTTTGGCAGATGCAGGCCAGGAGGAGATGGTCAGTGAACCATGAACCTCTTTTCTCAGCAGGGTCCATGCTTTGAACTGGAGGTAGAGGTGACAACAGGCTCTTTGTAATTTCATCCTGTCACTTTGAATCACACGGGGATCCTTATCAGCAGATCCTTTTTACAGACAACACACAGCACATTACCCTCAATGGCATTTCCTTTTCAAAACAGCATTCTTGTGCTTTGATCAACGTGTAAAGGACAGATGAGAGTTGGGTGCAGTCTGGTTTGATCTACCAGCCTGGGATATGAGAAAAAAGAAGGCATTTGCATAATACATCGCTCTGGTTTCATGAGTCAGGGGCTGGTGTAGTCCACAAACATTCTAGATATAGAAGTGGTAATATTTATGGAGGCAACCTTGAAACCAGATTAGAGAGACACATACTCCCAGAAGGTTTCACGTACTGAAGTCTCCAAGCTTAAACTGAACAAAAGGTTCGGCTTGCTTTGCACAGTGTGCCAGTGACCAGCAGCCAGTAAAAGGGTGTGTAAAATTCTCAGTTTTGAGGAAAGGTGCCATCTGAAACTAACTGGGACTTGCATTTGGTTCACTTCTAGGTCACAGCCCTGGCCTGATTTTGAAAGAGCCATTTACCTGACCTTTGCAAGTTCTCCCTTTTGCTCTGTATAAATAATCCATGGCTATCCTTAGCTCAGCCCCCTCCAAGAGGCATTTACTTCTCCTTCCCCTGCAGGTGTGTCAGCTTCTGTCACACGTCCAGTGGTCAAATGGACAAGTCCATTTTCACCTGGAGGTGAAAACGCCACGATGGGCATCCTCCAGAGAAGCTGAAGATGGGCAGCACAGCCTGAACAGCACAACAGAGGGTTTGGACTGTCCCCAAGGCAGGGCAGCAGTGATGGCAGGCAGCAGGAGAACACAAGAGAGTGTTCTCTCTCTCCTGACGGGGTTTTGCCATCCACATAGAGCTGTGTCAGTGTTGGAATGAGAAAGAGCTGTGAATAGCTCCTGGGTCCCAGTGGGGTGTGCAGGAGCTGTGCCATGGCCAGTGCTTGGAAACTGGCCCGGGGCCATGGGAATCCACGGGAACTCATCCCTGCAGGAAGTTCTCATCCATATATAGCACTTCCTTCCCTGGCAGGGGCTGCAGGCAGTGCCAGTCTCCCCCTGGCACTGCTGGAGAGGGATGGGGAGCAGTGGGCAGAGGGGTCAGGGCTGCTGAGGGGATCCTCTCTCACAGCCTGTGGGATGGGGGGACATGGCACCTGTCTGCAAACATCTCCACACCTGCTTTGCTGTGTTGAAGTGGGAAGTCAGAAACCTCAGTGAGAGTTCTGATCCTCTCTGAACAGGGCTGGGAGGAACCTTGGGGCATTGCAGGGCTGGCTCCCTGCTCCAAAACAGGATCAGCACTATTGAACACTTTCCATACAGGAGCATCTCAATTTCTAGGATTTAACCCTTTTCAACTCTAGAAAATGTCCCTGAATTGTCCTTGTAACAGTGTTCAGCTGGCAACATTTTGTTTTAGTCCCTAATGGTAAAAGAACTTATTCCTTTTCTGTTTGTGGCAGCCTTTTATGTATTTGGAAATGGTTATGGTGTCCACACAGCCTTACAGCCCAGCAGATGCTGTATTGCACTAAATAGTTATTTAGTTGTTTGCAGCAGAGACCTTCCCCAGACTAAAACCAGCTGGGTCCTGCAGTCCTACAAAGCCAGACCCTGGGCTGCTCCTGAGTCCCCACTGGAGTCTCCACCAGGCCTCACCTTTCTCCAAGCACACCACCTGTGGATGTTTCTATGCCCCAATGGGATGTTTGCCTTCTCACAGGGCATCACCAATTGATTCTTTGATCCACTCTACACCAGATCTTTATCTGTAAAAGGCCTGGCTAACCAGCAGGTTGCTATCTCACATTGTCATGGATCACATCACATCCGTCTGCGTGGACTTGCAACCTACGTATGTATTGCCAATCCTTTTTCCATTTTGTTGAGGTCATTTTGACTTTGAATCCTGGCCTCCAGAGCAACTCACAGCTCTTCCCCCAGGCAGGTCCCATTTGCCAAAGACACAAGCATAACTTTTATTCCTGATTTGGGTCGTTAATAATAATAATAATTATGAGTGCTTTGCAGGGCCAGGGCCCAGGTGGGGTCGGGGAATCAGAAAGTTGTTATGGTTGGGAAAGACCTCCAAGATCACCAAGTCCAACCACTGACCCAGCACTGTTCACCATGAAACAGTGTCTCCCAAGTGCCACATCCGTGTGGTTTTTGAACATTTCCAGGATTGGTGATTATTCCACCATTTCTCTGGGTACTCTGTTCCAATGTCTGACCACTCTTTGGGTGAAGAAATTTTTCCTATTATCCAACCTACCAACCAAGCCTAGGAAAAGGTTTAGGGTATTTCCTCTTGTCCTATCTCTTGTTGAAAAGGCTGACCCTCACCTGGCCACAACCTCATTTCAGGTGTAAAGCAAGAAAGCTCCTGCTGAGCCTCCTTTTCTCCAGGCTGAGCCCCTCCAGCCTTGTGCTCCAGACCCTTCCCCAGCTCTGTTCCCTTCTCTGCACACACTCCAACCCCTCAATTTCTTTCTTGTTTGTGAGGGGCCCAAAACTGAATCCAGTTTCCGAGGTGTGACCTCAGCAGTGCACAGTGTGATAATAGGCAGGGGGACGGTCCACTGCCCTGGTCCTGCTGGCCACACTATTGCTGATCCAAGCCAGGATGCCCTTGACCTCCTTGGCCAGCGTGGGACACAAAGAATGGAGGGTCTGCCGGGGCCCACCGTGGTGTGGGGACGAAGCGGAGTGGCCGGAGAAAGGAAGGGAGCGGCTGCGGGGGCACTGCGGGGTTCAGGAGCAGCGCCGGGCCCGGCGCCTTTGTCCGCGGCCGGCCGGGCGGGGCGGGCTGAGGGCGGCGGCGCGGGCGGGCCCATGTGGCCGCAGTGCCGCCCGCCGGCGGGCTGGCCGGAGCATGTGCAGCTGCGGCAGCACCTGGCAAGGAGCCGCAGCGCCGGGGATGTGAACCAGGCGGGGAGGAAGGCCCTTGACTCATCAGATAAATCCAGCCCCGCACGGCTGAGCGAAGGCGGAGAGGCCGCGGCGGTGAGCCGGGGAGGATGGCGGGGGACAGCGAGCAGCGGCTGGAGGAGCAGGGGCAGCCCAGCGGCGGGGAGCCCTTCCTCATCGGGGTCAGCGGCGGCACGGCCAGCGGCAAGGTGCGGGGGTCGGCGGGGGAGCTCCGCGGGGCGGCCCCCCCAGGCCGGGCCGGGCCGGCGGCCACATGGCAGCGGCGGCGGCTCCGAGCGGCCGCCCCGCCACGTGCGCTGCTCCGCGGCCCGGCCAGCGGGCTCGGGGCTGATGGAGGAGCCGGGGCCGCGATGGAGGCCGGCTGCCCGGGGAAGGAGCGCCGAGGCCTCTGGCCGGGCGGCGGACGGAGCCCGCGGACACGTGGAGGGGGTGCGGGGTGGGTGCGGGATTTACTCGCTCCTTCTTTCCAGCCCGGACCTTGTGTGTCCCTCTGTGGCAGCGGGCAGGGCAGCGGGCAGAGCCCGGGGCTGCTGTGCGGAGCAAGGGTGGCCCCAGCTTCTCCCTCGCCTCCAGAATCGTTGCTGTAGTCAGCGCTTCCCCCGTTCCCCTTCAGCCGCACCGAGCCCAGGCGCTGCCCGCCCCGCAGGGCACCTCGGGGCCGATGCAATTCTTTAATTTCCACCCCCGTCGGTCTTGCATGGGGGTGCCCTTCTCTGCCCAAGTTTAGGGTAGCAGGAGCGGGGATTCTGCAGGCAAATGCTGACTCACAGCGGCAGAAAGACCTCCTGGCTGCTGTGCCGGGAGGGGCTGGCCCTTGGCAGCGGCAGGTGGGAGCGGAGCGGGCCGAGGGCTGCGGGCGCGGACGGGGCATCGGCCCCGCCGGGGCAATGCGGCTGTTGCCGGCAGCTGCTACACCCAGACTGCAGCGCACGGCAGCCTTGCAGCTTTTCCAGCGGTTTATTTTCCTTGTTTCATGCAGTGTGCCCGTCCGAATTTGTTTAACCTCGCGAGGGTCACTTTCTTTCTTAATGGGAAATACCTTTTTTTTTTTTTCCCTCCTCTTATTTAAGAGCAATAATAGCAGCTCCACAGCTCATCAGTACTCGTATACAGGGCAGCACATTCTAGCTGTATTTAGGAAAGGATGGATAGATTTGGAAGTAGCTATGCCTGTGAAATAATTTATTGCTGAGGAAACTGAATGTGGGCTGGCACAGGAGAAGGATGAGCCTGAGATCTGCGGGCTGATCTCCGGGGGATCCCTCCTTCTCTCGAAGGCATAACCCAACTGCTGTACCTCAGCCCTTAGTGTTTTTAAGCATGTGTCTCCGAGTACCCTATTGATTTTGGGACTGCTGTTGCTGCTGCAGGGGGGAGAAATCCAGCTGTAACAGGGGAGAGATGGTGAGAGAGAGGATGCAATCTCCTCCGGTGGGAAGCAAAGCTGGATTGTTCTTGCAGCACGGCTCCTGGTGACTCAAACACGCTGGGTTTGTCTGTTCTCTGTATGCGTGGGTCTGCCTCTCTGTAGTTGTCCCAATAACATCGTGTCTGGCGCTGCTGAACTGTTATGTCTCTGAACACGGTGTCTCAGGCCCACAAGGTAAAAGCAGTGATTACAGTACAATGCACCGCAGTGGTGCTCGACTTCAAGTGAAAATGCTCAAGAGCAGCAGGCTGCCTTAGGAAAAAATAGGGAAATAGTCCTTTTCCAGCAAGGGAGATGTACTAACTGGCTTTTCCTGTCTCTCAGCTTTGATTTCTCCCCCTCAGTGACTGCTGACACCTCTGTGCAGTGTTGCCTGTGAAGGGAGTCCAGCAGATCACTACAAAGTCAGTGGGAAAAGGCCATAAGAAATAGGCTGGCAAAAAACCCCAAGAAAACTGGGAAAAATTGACCCGGGACTTGTGGCCCACAGCTCCTCACATTCACATTTGGTGTGGCTGCAAGGCAGGGATGTGGGGGCTGTCCCTCACCTGGCTGGTGACAGTGGCCTGTGCTGGGTGCTGCAGCACGCTCTGGGAAGCAGCAGTGGGGCTGATGAGGTTTGCTTAGCTAAGGACTTGCCTGCAGCCAAAATCCAGCCCAGGGGCTGCCGTGTTGATGTGCTGGCTCTGGGTTAAAGTGAGTGCTAGCAGTGGAGTGAAGCAGGCACCTTTCCCAGTGGGAAAGTGACAAATCCAATCCCACTGGCCTCGACACCAATTGGGGGTTGTTGTCCCAACACACCCCTTTGGCAGCGCACCAGCCCGAAGATAACGGAGGGAATTTGCCTTCCAAGGCCCCCTGCAGCTCCTCCCACTGCTGCTTTTGGGTTTGACATGGGGAAATGGGCTCCACAGTCCCCTCCATCCCTCTTGGTGCAGCAGCAGGGTCAGGCTGTGGAAGGATGGATGGGATTGTGTTTTGCAGTGGTGTGGTGCCCTGGGGAAGCTGCTGTTGGAAGCGACCAGCCTTCCCAAAAAGCTGGGATTGTTTGGATAGTGCTCCTTAAATTCAAAGGCTGAGTGCTCTTTCCCCAGTGACAAAAGAGGCTTGAGCAACTTTGCCCACTCAAATAGAGGTAGAACCCTGAGTACTTGCCTGGTTTTTGGCTCTGGGAAGAAAGCTGGGCTGTGCTGGGAGCAGAACTGGGGAGCTGCAGAGGTCCTGAGCAGTCTGGGATGTCACAGCCTCCAGGAGGGCAGTGCAAGCTGCACAGTGGCTGGTTTGAGTCAGCTCAGCTGGGACAGGCTCTTCACAAAAAAAAAAAAAAAAAGAAGAGCTGTCCCCTGCAATCCAAGCACTATGCAGTCTGGACAAAGTGTGCTGTGCTTTCCTGCGGTGGAGATCACTTGGCATTAAGACCCCCATCCTTCCAAACATGAAGAGCACTGCAACTGCCTCATTCCCTCAGGTGATTCCCAAGGCTCGCTGTCACATTTTCTTTCACCCTGTCCTGTTCTCAAGTGTTCTGCTGGAGTTCTTGTTCCCTCTTACAACCCATGGCCTTTGTGCCAAGGGCTCCTTCCCTTGCTCGAGACATTCCTGACCAGCAAGGACTCTGCAGCACACAAGGCAGGCAGCCAGGCTGCAGGCTGGAGGAAAGTTCAGCAAACTGGCTGCTGAGATGAGCTGGGAACTGTTGGGGTGCCTCCTAAAGCTCTTTGTGTCCTCACTTCAGCTTAGCTGCTGGAACCTTGCAGCTCTGCCAGCAGTGCCTGGAGCAGCTTGCTCCCAGCAGCAGCATCTGGTGCTGGGGTGGCTGCAGGGGTGGGGAGAGCTCTTGGAGCTCAGGCTGAAGCATTCATTAATTGTCCCCACGTGAAGTGAGGTGCTGATTGCTGCCTTCCAACAGGAGCTGGTGAGAAATGACAGATTGCTTTGGTTGGCTGCTCGTTGCTCAGATGGCAGTGAGGGCTGAGTATGGGTGCCACTGCAGCCCCGTAGTTACATCACTTGGGTCTTGAGTTAGCACATCAAGTTCCCAATGTCTGTTTGAACATGCAGCCTCAGAGTTTCCAGCCTGCAGAGCACCAAGATTACAGCCTTGTGATCAGCCAGGTGTGCTCTTCACTGGCTGAGGCTGCAGGAGTGAGCCAGCCAGGAGGCTGCAATTGCCCAGCCAGGGTGGCACAGCAGTGTTGCTCCCCAGGGAAGGAGTGCTCAGAGCTGCACGGGGCAGCTCCATCTCTCATGGAACCTCTTCTGTGACAGAACTCAGCCCAGCAAGGGCAGGGGTCCCCCACAGCAGCCTGGGGTCGCTGCCACAGTGTCACCACCCGGATGGCTGGCACAGAAGCCCAGGGGAGATCCGGGAATGACTCCCCGGTGGGAGGGGGACTAACAGGAATTGCAGCAGCCCTGTGCCGGTTCAGCACCATTTCCTGGTGACGTTGGTTTGTGGCTGGCAGGAGCCCTGCATCACAAGGTCTGACTAGTTAAACACTGGTGTCAACGTGTGCTAGAGACTCATCAAACTTTCTAGTAGAGCGTTGTTGTGCGCCAGCCCCGATCAGACTGATCCACAGGGCGTTTTGATGGGTCAGCCCTTTCCTGTTACTGATGGAATATGGGCTCATTATGGAGCCTGCTTACCACAGTCCCGTGGGCTCAGCCAGCTCTGGGCTATGGAGTTTGCAGCAGGGGCTCGAGAAAAATATCCTGTGCCTAAAACCAGAGGATTGGGATGGATTGTGTTAGAGGGCTTGTTTTCCTCCCTGCATGTAATCTGTGTTTAGAGCCTCTGTGTGTGCCTGTTTATGCTCCAGCCCGGGATTGCTGATCACATGCACAGTGTCCCAGGGTGAGTGAATAGAAACCTGGCTGTCCCCCTCCTGCTCTGCTTGGCCTGTGCCTCACAAAGGGAAAGGCAGGATGGTGAACCTGCCTGGGAGTGCTTTGGGTGGAGGGCCAGGCTTTTGGTTCAGGAATAATACTGAGTTTCCAGTCCTGGTGTTGCCGCATGTGTGTGCTCCCATTAGGGCTGGAAAGGATGGCGTGGGTCATGAACTGGCTGTCTGCAGTCACAGGCATTTGATGGATGCTCTGGGACCCTTCCCAATTTGCTGTCTGTTCTGTGTGTCATCCCAGTCCAAACACTTCCTGCTAGTTTATAATAACCATAACCTTCAGGAAGAGACCAACATCTGTAACTCGTGTGCTGCAGGAGATAAGGGCAGCACGCTACAGAGGACAGCAGAGAAATTAAACAAATAATTACAGAGGTTCCTTATGTTCCATCTGAGGGAAAATCCTGTCAGAGCACAGAACTGGAGACTGTTTTATCCACAGAGGTGTGATGAGGACACCCCAAGCAGCCTGCTGCAGAGCCATGGCCAGCTCCCAGTCAGATCCTGCAGGAAGGGCATTATGGCAGTGGTATCCCTGGAGATAACCTCTGGGCTCCTCTCCCTGCTGGGATGGGACTGCTGCAGTCTGTCCTGGCTCCTGGTTGTGCTCTGGGCCAAGGGCATTGCTCTGCTGGGCAGGACTGTCCTCATGAGCAGCAGCCTGCAGTGGTGGCAGGAGGCTGTGCCTCGCTTTCCACACTTTTGGCACAAGCCTCTTCCTCCTCCTGAGGGATCTGGCAGCTTTAGTGTTTCTTTAGGGCTGGAATCACTTGATCTGGCTAAGTCACTTCTGCTGGGTGTCTCATCTGGAGTCCCTGGGAAAATGGGAGGTCCTCCCTGCAGCTGGAATGGGACCATCCCTCTGCAGTGCTGGGTTCCTTGGGGATGGACAGGCTGCTCTCAGCACGTGGCTTTCAGCATATCCGCCTGCACAAGGCTTAGGAGTTCTGCCAGCCCAGGACAGGCCTTGCCCTGCTGCGGCTGGAGGCATCAGCTGTGTCCTGGCCCCTTCTCGTGGTGGTTCCTGGTGGGTGACAGGGGCACTGTCCATCAGCTTTCTCCTTAACACCTATCAGAGGTTGTACTAATTCACTGATCACAGCTATCCAGGAGGGATTGTGGGATAATCTGCATAATAATGTCAGGGAATTAGTCAACTCCTGAAGAATATCTGAGCAGCTGGCTATAGGCCATGAGTGAATGTGAATTAAATATGTAATTAATGTATTCCAAATAAACGTTAGAGGTAGGCCTCCAAACACCCATCTGTTTCTTCCCCTGTGTACCACCTCTCTCCTTTTGGGAAAACATGCTGGATTTCTTCTCCAGGTGCCCTCTGCATCTTCCTAGCAGAATAAAGCTGTACTTCTTCCTTGAACACTGGCTGTTTGTGTGCTTGGTTCAGGGGAGGAGTCCTGCAAGGGGAGCTGCAGCTGCTTCTGCTCAGGAATAACCTCTTGGAGCTCTGGCTGGCATGGTGCTGTGCTGATACCTTCCTCTCCCCGAGCTGGGAGGTGTGGGCTGCTTTGCACAGCTTTCCCAGGGAGCAGCTTGAGCACAGAGCCTGGGGGAGTGCAGCTCCAACCTGGAGCTGAGTTCCCTTTGCTGCAGCGTGTGGGATGTTGTGACCCATGGCAGGAGCCAGGCTCCCTCCTTCTTGGAAAGTCCTGCTTCAGTTCCATGTGGCTAGCATGGGAAAGGTCTGCTTGGCAACCACAGAGGCTGCTGGGGCCTGGCTATATTTAGTTTTAAACCAAGTTCTGGAGGAGGGGAAGCTCTCTCCTTTTGCTTGAGAAGGCATCCTGTTGCCTGGAGTTTGCCGCAGCTGAATCACCAGCAGCGTTGGCTTTGGCTTGTGGCAAGGTGTGCATGGATGAAGTGGGTGTGGAAAGGGGCTGAGCAGAGGCAAGAAGCTCTGGCACAGCTCTCATAGTCCTGCAGATGAATTGTGTCGTGGAAGGCATGGCTAGTGATGGGCTTCAAACCCTCCAGCTTGTCTACTGGCATCAAGTCACCTTTCTCAAGGCATCCTCTGCACTCCTGGGCTTCTTGGATGAGAAGGAATTGTCTTCTTCTCTGGGAGAAGCAGCTAGGAATGAGCAAAAGAAGGAATGTGAGCCCAGGCTGCCCCTTCAAGTGGCTGCTAAGTGCCTGTTGTCAGCATGTGTCCCCTGCTTCCAGACTGAGGCACACTGGCACAGTTCTTTGGACTCATGCTCTGTTCTTGCTCTTACTGGGCATCTGTGGGTCTCCCCAAAACCTGGCTGTGCTCCTCTCCAGCTGTTGATGGATCTTTTCACAGTCACACATGTATGCTGTGCTGCTTTGGGAGAAAAGGGTTTCAGCAGGGAATATGTCATTTATTTGGGGGGACATTTCCTGAGGCTGGGAGTTTCTGTTCCTGTTGTGTAGGGGAGTTTCCAAGCTGTGTGTTTCTGGTTTTTCTTCCTCCTTAACAGTGGGTGTTTATCAACCAAGGGGAAAAACTGCATGTCCACTGTAGGAGTTGTTCACATTGGCATCAGGGATTGTCCCTCGTGAGACATTGTTGTTCCTACCACAAATGATGGGGAAAAAAGGAAAAACCTTCTCTTGGACCCCACTGAGGTTCATGGCCCTACAAAGGAAAGCTGAACCCAGCCCTGGAGTGACTGAGGCAAGCTGAACATGCCCTGTCCCCCACTGTCCCTGTGTCCTGCTGCACTTCATGCAGGTGCAGGATGTGAGCAGTGCCTGGCCCACACCTGCAGGACCAAGGGGACAAGTGTCCCTCTTCCCAGAGCCAGGAGGTGACATCCCTGCTCAGCCAGGCTGAAACTGAGCTCTCTCCTGAGAGCAGGATGTCCTCATGCTTGTCTTTCTCCACCACTTCTGCCACCTCTCCAGAGCCCACCAGGGACAAGGGAAGGGTCTGCTGGGTCTGCCAGGCTGCTTTTTCCAAGAGGCACCATCTGCCCCCGAGCCCTGGATGGCAAATGCAGCTGGGATACAGTCTGTTCCTGGTCTGGAGCCTGGAGGGAGGACGTGTTGCTGTCTCCAGCTGCTTTGGGGTACTTTCTCCTTGGGCTTTTCTCACTATCAGCGTCTCAAATTGTGAGGTGTGGAGCTAGAGGGTGATTTTCAGAGCTGGTGGAGGCTCTTCTCCACCTTCCAGAATCCACAGACCAGAGATTAGTGTGCACAAGGCAGAAGGAAGATGGCATCATTGGTGATGATTTAATTGCTAATACTCATGCTGAGGTCCAAGGGGAGAGAGTGAATGCAAATCCATGTGCTGCTTTCACTGATTCAAAGGAAGGGAGTCCTGCGTCCTCCCCTGGGCTGGCAAAAGCAGTTTTTTGGTGCAGATCCACGTGGAACCTGTGGCTCTGGGGATCTGTCTGGGTGGCTGTGCTGAAGGGCAGTTTATTCCTGATGGTAGAGGGCCTGGGAAGTTTGGTGTCCTGGGCAGCTGTAGCCAAGGCTGAGCTCTGCTGTGCTGTGTCCTGTTGCTGCATGGGCAGGCAGTGGTGTCTGGGGGAGTGAGCAGCCAGGAAAGGTGGAAGAGAAGCACTGAACACACGCCCTGGTTTTGCAAAACCCCCTCAGTAGGGCTGAGGCAGGCCAGAGAAGGATTTGGGGAGTGGGAAAACAGAGGAAAAGGAGAGTTGGTTCTGGCTTTGTCTGCCTGTGTGCAAGGGCAAGTGACTGGCACGGACTTGCAGGGCTTTGTTCTGGGTGGGAGCAGCTTGCTGCAGGGCAGGGCTGCCAGCCTGGCTTGGAGAGGCAGGAGAAGAAGGTGGGATGCTCAGGAGACCCCATCCCTGAGCCAAACCCCAAACTGGGCTGCCTGGACTGCTGTGGGTGAGCTGGAGCTGGTTCTCTCTGCAGCAGAGCTGTGAGTGAGCCTCTCCAGCCAGGCTGGGCATGACTCACAGCCAGGGGTCACAGCCAAGGCAGGTCAGCCTGGCCTGGAGGGAAGAGACAGTCTCTGGAGAGGGGAATGCTGTCAAATCTTCCACTTCCCAGGCAAACAGCCTTGCCCTCTGCCTGCTGGGGTGAGCTCTGCCAGGCATGCTCTCCCCTCCCTGCTGCCTTCAGCTCCAAGTTTCCAGCCAGGTATGGAGCAGATGGCTGAGCCATCCAGGAGTCAGGAGCATGGAAAGGAGCCCCTGGCAGGCTGGGCTAGGCAGGCTGGGGCAAGCACGCTGCTCTTTGCAAGGCACAACACTTGTGCTGACCAGGGCCAGGAGCAGCTCAGCTGGGCACAGGGTGATTCCTTGAGTGGGAGCAGCTCCCTCTGGCACGGGAGCTGTTTTGCCTGGGCAGTGGTGCCATGGGGCAGGAGCAGGGGCAGTGGCTGTCAGTGGCTGGGGCAGGAGCAGGGGCAGTGCCCCTCTCTCGGTGCCTCTCTCTCAGTGGCTGGGGCAGTGCCCCTCTCTCTCAGTGCCCCTCTCTCTTAGTGGCTGGGGCAGTGCTGGCTGCCAGGCAGCAATGCAGTCACCACCGAGGACTGCCACGACTAAGGAGAAGGGACTGCATGCAGCAGGCTCTGGGCTTGCCCCCCGAGCTGTGCTCTGTGTCCCGTGGCAGTGCTGGCCGTGCCCTGGTGCCAGCAGAGCCGGTGCCAGCCGCCCTGTCCCAGCCTGCTCTGTGGGCAGCGCCAGGTGCCCGCTCCCCGTGCCAGCAGCCAGGCCCACGTGGCTCCTCAGCTGCTGACTCTGCAGTGCCCCAGCCTCTGTGCCAGCAGGCAGGCACCAGGATGTGCTGGCTCCTCCCAGCCCTGGCAGCTGTGGCACAGATCCCTGGTAAAGTCCCACGGGTTCTCCTCCTCATCCCTTCCCATCCCGGGCTTTGTTTGCTCTCCCTCGTGCTGTGGTGGGGTTTCTGGGCTGGGGCAGAGCTGGGGGTGCCAAGACTGCTTTCTGAAGGAGAAAGTGCCCCACAAGGAGCTGCCTGGCATGCTGGAGTGGCTGGGGCCCCATAGCATGTGGCTGAACCCAGGCAGGAGCCAGCTGCTTTTTTGCTGCCACTTGTGCCCAGAATAGGAGCTGTGGGCAGGCTATAGGGGCGGAGGAGAGGGTGGCAGGCAGCAAACTTGGTGCTGCTGTCACACTAAAGGGTACCATGGTGATGCTTCTGGAGCACTTCTCCCTCAGTGGCTTTGGGAAAACCACAGACTCTTGGCTGGAGGTGCAGCAAGCAGGCAGGGGTGCTACCTGGGGACATCCTCTGTCACAGACACATTTTATGAAAAATCCTGTTGTTAGGATTTTTTGCTCCTGAGAAGCTGAGAGGCCTCAGAGGAAAAGAAAAACAGTAATTATCTGCTGCTGTGGAATGCAGCAGGTGCATCTTTGATTGGTCTCATCTGTTTGTTTTTAATTAATGGCCAATCACAGCCCAGCTGTCTCAGACTCTCTGGTCAGTCACAAGATTTTATCATTCCATTCCTTTTCTATTCCTTGCTAGCCTTCTGATGGAATCCTTTCTTCTATTCTTTTAGTATAGTTTTAGTATAATTTTCTTTCAATACAATACATCATAAAATAATAAATCAGCCTTCTGAAACATGGAGTCAAGATTCTCATCTCTTCCCTCGTCCTGGGAACACCACCACAATCCTCCCTGTGCTGCTCAGATGTGACTTTCTGCTGATGTGCTTCCTTTGCTATTCCTTTCCCAGTCCTCAGTGTGCTCCAAGATTGTGCAGCTGCTGGGCCAGAACGAGGTGGATTATCGCCAGAAGCAGGTGGTGATCGTGAGCCAAGACAGCTTCTACAGGGTGCTCACCTCGGAGCAGAAATCCAAAGCACTCAAAGGCCAGTTCAATTTTGACCACCCAGGTGAGTGGAGAGCAGGCCTGGGGCTCTGCTGTGCACTGAGGGGACAGGGATGGACACTGGGGCTTTGAATCCTCATGGCATGGCTTAGTTAAGCTCTTGTGGCTGGGACCACCTGTGTGTCATCCCCTCCATTTCTCTTGGGAAAGAAAGAGGGTGGATTGTTTGGGATGAGAAAGAGCAGGTTGCAAACCCTCAAACTCCTTAAGACCCTCCTCTTCCTGCAAAACCACCCCGCAGTCAGAACAAGGTTTTCATAGAATTGTAGAATCATTGAATAGTTTGGGTTAGAGGGGACCTTAAAGGTCATCTTGTTCCAATACCCTTCACCTAGAGCAGGCAGCAAAGGAGCAGGTTGGTTTTTGGTGCAGCTGAGTCAGGCCCAGAGAGATCTGGGTTGGCAGAGTCCCTGGAGCCAGCAGCTCCCTGTCCCTCCCTCAAGGAGGGAACCAGCTGTGCAGCTGCTCTGCAAACCCTTCCACCGAGGGGCCCTGCCCTGTTACCACAACAGGGGCTCTTTGAGCCATCTCTGGGCTCGGCAGGGAAATTCCAGAGCTGCTGTCCCTTGGTCCCCAGGAGGACAATGGCCAGAGGCAGCGAGCCCTGAGCAAACAGAGCCCTGTCTGTGTGGCTGGAACACTGCTGCAGTCTCTGTCTGAGGGCTGGAGCCCTGGAGGAGATGCCTTCCTGTGCCTGGGCTGGCAGCAGTGCTGCACAAGGATGGTATTGATCTCTGCAGGCCACATCCCAGGCTGGTGCAGAGCCACAGAGCCCCATGGCCTTGCCTGGTCCCTGGGGAGGTGCAGGGCTTTCCTCCCTGTGTGTCTGTCTGTCCCCAGTGTGAGGTGCCAACGACTCTGGCTTGGGCAAAGCTCAGCATGTGGTGGGTGGGAGAGGTTGCAAAGCTGCCTCGGGTAACGTTTCCTCTCTCCTCAGATGCCTTTGACAACGAGCTGATCGTGAAAACACTCAAAGAGATCACAGAAGGGAAGACGGTCCAGATTCCTGTCTATGACTTTGTCTCCCACTCCAGGTCTAACAGCTGCTCCTGCCTTGCTGTGCCTCTGCTAACGTCCTGTGGCTGCCCTGCCCTCCCCACACTCCTGCCCTCTGCTTGGGTGCCTAACCTGCCAGCACAAAGTTTCCATCCTAACTCCTCCAGCCCCGGGTTAGAGCATCCCAGGCAGATGGAGGCACAGGCTGAGGGTCTGGAAAGCTGTGGAGCCATCCAGGCATCAGTGCTGGGGGTTACAACCCTCCCTTCTCTTCCCCATCCACACCTTCTCTCTCTGCAAAACTCAGTGTTTGCAGCTTTAACAAGCACTCCAGCCTCAAACACCCTGGCAGTGCCAGGAAAGGAAGAGGACAACAATTCCTGCTCCTTTACCACTCCCCTTGCCTGTGTTCAGCTTGTTTTTGCATGCCCATGTTGGTCATGGATGCCGTTGCTCTGCTTTGTTTCCCACAAAACTACTGTGCTGTCAGGGAAGTGCTGCCTGCTCCCCAGGGAAGCAGAGCTGGCCATGCAGGTTCCCTTGCATAGACTTTCCTGGGCTTTTTAGCTTGGCACATAACCCTAGTGAGCAGCAGGTAGGGGGGAGAAGGGCTGGCATGCTTCCTGCTTTGCCATTTATCCTTCCAGGAAGCATACGTATGCCTTGGATCCCCTCCACGGCGGTGGGGTAGGTCTCCTCTCCTCTCCTCTCTCTCTCCTCTCTCTCCTGTGGTGTCCCAGGGTTGGAGCAGTGCTTTAGGAGCACAGCTGTTCCCCCCACACCTCTCTTTGTGTTAGCCAGCCTCCCCCAGCAGCAGGGTCTGACTGTGCTCTCCGTGCCAGGAAAGAGGAGACGGTGACGGTGTACCCTGCTGACGTGGTGCTCTTCGAGGGCATCCTCGCCTTCTACAGCCAGGAGGTGAGGGACCTGTTCCGCATGAAGCTCTTCGTGGACACGGACGCTGACACCCGCCTGTCCCGCAGAGGTGAGCGGGGACAGGAGTGACCCTGACTGCTCTGGGCACACAGGCAGTGAGCAGGCACAGGAGTAACCCTGACTGCTCTGGGCACACAGGCAGTGAGCGGGGACAGGAATACTCCTGACTGCTCTGGGCACACAGAAAGTGACAGTGAGCAGGGACAGAAATTCCCCTGCCTGCTCTGGGCACACAGACAGTGAGCAGGGACAGGAATACTCCTGACTGCTCTGGGCACACAGGCAGTGAGCAGGGACACAAAAGCCCCTGACTGCTCTGGGCACACAGGCAGTGACAGTGAGCAGGGACACAAGTCCCCCTGACTGCTCTGGGCACACAGGCAGTGAGCAGGGACACAAATGCCCCTAACTACTCTGGGCAGCTGGGCTCACAGGAAGGTGGCAGTGAGCAGGGACACAAATGCCCCTGACTGCTCTGGGCACACAGAAAGTGACAGTGAGCAGGGACACAAATGTTCCTGCCTGCTCTGGGCACACAGGCAGGTCACAGTGAGAGAAATGCCCCTGCCTGCTCTGGGCACACAGGCAGTGACAGTGAGCAGGGACAGAAATGCCCCTGCCTGCTCTGGGCACACAGGCAGGTGGCAGTGAGCAGGGACAGAAATACCCCTGCCTGCTCTGGGCACACAGGCAGTGACAGTGAGCAGAGCAGAGCTGGCACAAAGCTGTGAAGATCTGGGGAGCTTTTCCTGCCCGGTGCAGAGTGTCACTAGGGCAGCTTGTGGCTTGCTCTGTGTGTGTGTGTCTCTTGGGATTCAGTGGGATTTTTGCTGCCTTGGCTGGGATTCCTCCTTTGATGCCTGCTGAGTGTGCCGTGTCCTCGCACGGCCCCGTGGCACCAGCGCCGTGCCAGCAGCTGAGCAGCAGCTGCTGCCAGTCAGCAGATGCCAGCAGGGAAGGGAGCAGTGGGCACAGCAGAGCATCTGGGCAGTTCAGGCAGAGCCTGATAGATCCACTCAGGGCCTGGGCTGTGCTCTGAGGATGGCATTTGGGCCATGGTGTGCTGCACATGGGGAGTCTGGTTGTACGTTTGTGCAACCCAATGTGGAGCCTCTGTGTGGGACCTGGCTTTGGGGTGATGGTTTGGACAAAGAGCCCTAGAAACAAAAGTGTCCCTCTCCAGGACTCCCCATGTCCTGCTGGCTTTGCTGTGGAGTGCCAGCTGACATGGGGAGGGACACCCACACTGCAGAGCCTGCATGAATTGAGATGTCCTTTGTTTCTAAGCAGCTTTGAGGTGTGGGTCACTGATGCAGCACCTCCTGGGTGACTAAAAAAACATTTGGGGATTCTTGGGGCAGAATTCACTTCTGTCTGAACTATTGCTACCCCTGGCTGGCTCTGACAGGCTCCACAGGGTGCCTGGGGATGCAGAAGATGACTGAAGAGGAGCAGTCCCTGCCAGAGCTCTGCGCTGTGACGAGGGGAGCGCGTCTCAGTGCGTCACTCTGGGACTGTGTGTGTGCATGGGACTGTTCCACTCTGCAGTGGAGCTGGTCTTGCCTGCCCTCCTGCTGTCAGACACATGCAGAGCCTCCTCAGCTGCTGGGATGTCATCAGCACTGATGAACATCTCCTTTTTACCAATCCCTCTTGACCCTGCCCACTGTTCTCGCATGACTCACCCAGGGAGGTGACAGCACAGTCAGTTGCAGGGAGATGTATTAGCAGGTCACAGATATGCAGGCTCCCAAAATGTGAGCCCTGATCCCTTAAAATGCTGGGCAGGAGCTCAGGGCCACAGCGTAGGACAGTGTGGTGGTGACAGCAACCCCAGCCAGCAGCTCCTGCTCAACCTCCTCTGGGGGGAGAGGATCAGAAGGGTAAGAGTGAGAAAACTTGTGGGCTGAGACAGTTTATGAAGTAAAGCAGAAGCCACAAGGCAAGCAAAAGGAGGAATTTGTCACCACTTCCCTTGGGCAGGCAGGTGTTCAGCCATCCCCAGGAAAGCAGGGCACCGTGGTGTGTGATGGTTGTGTGGGAAGACAAATGCCATCGCTTTGAATGCCTCCTCTCACCTTCCTCCTTCTTCCCCCAGCTTTCTATCATCATGTGGGACACCCTTTGGGTCAGTCAGGGTCAGCTGTCCCAGCTGTGTCCCTTCCCCCACTGCTGGGGTGGGGTGAGGAGCAGCAAAGGCCTTGGATCTGTGTGAGCAGTGCTCAGCAATAACAAAAACATCCCTGTGTTATCTACGCTGTTTTCAGCACACATCCAAAACACAGCCCCACGCCAGCCACTGTGAGAAATTTAACTCTATCCCAACCGAACCAGCACATCCTTCAGCCCTTATTCCAAACCACTTAAATCATGCTCAGGTCCCACACTCTCCAGTCCATTTTCTATCCCCACCTTTGGTGTTTCACAGAAATATCAATCCCCTATTTTAGGGAACACCCCTGTAACAGATCTGAGTGTCTACTGAGTTCATTTAGCCCCTGACTTTGGGCTCCATCTGCCCTAGGGGTCATTCAGGACAGGAGAAGGTGGTGTGTAGTGTGGAGTTCTGGGGTCACTGCTGTGCTCACCCTGCTCTTGTGAGCCTTGTGCTTCTCCCATCCACCATCAACCGCTTGCAAAAGGGCAGCTTTGCTGATGGAGGTGCTGCTGTCTCCTAGTTACTGCAGCTCATTGTTCTCCTGCTAGGAATCTGGCCATTTCCCTGCCATCAGCAGTTGGTAGGACCACTGCAGCATCAAATCTGTTTACTGCATGTCTGCCTGTCATTTCTGGGAAAGGAGAGCCTGTGTGAGAGGTGCCAAAGGTATAATCATGTCCCTGGAACGTGGCTGGAGGCAGCTCATTGCCAAAGTTGGGATCTTGTGCTGTGATGTGGCCCTGAGTCATCTTTCTGTCCCAGAAGCCCTAAAGGGCTGCAGCAGTTGGGTTTTGAGCTGGGCAGCAGCAGGAGCTGAGGTTCCTGAAGTGCAGCTGACAGCTCAGTTTAATCAGTAGTGCTGGGGTTCAGTGTGTGCAGCTCACACTGTGCCCATCTCAGCACCTGTGCCCAGAAGTTCTGCTAGCAGAGTGCAAGGGGCAAGGTCTGCCAGGTGCCTCAGACAGGCATCCATGGGGCTCAGGGACCCCATTCTGGCTAAGCTCCCTCACTGCCCTGTCCTTGGCCAGTTTCCCTAAAAAATAAACCAGGTCCAGTGTCACATGCACCTTTTGGGTCCAGTTTGAGTTGGGACCTGCTGGCTTCAGAGGAGTGCCAATCTGTCCTTGGGATATTTGCCTGCCCTGCCAGCAATCCCTCAGGACAGGTGTCGCTATAGTACATGAAAAAACACAAGCTCACCCTGCTGTTCTCAAGGTGTAGGAAAAGGGAAGTTTATTTTATGACTCCAACATTTATAGATTTCCAAAAGTGACAGTGGATTGGAGGGTGACAGTGCCACCTCTCCAATGACACTGGACAAACCAACAGTCTATCAACTTTCTCCTCCTCCATAAAGGAATGCAAAACAATGAGTTATTTACAGAAAGTGTGTGAGAAAGTTCACTACAAGAATGTAAACATCAGAAGGCTTAGAAAATCTTAAAAAACCAGGGTGACAGGGTGTGTGGTTTTACCTGGGACCTGCTGCTTTGGGGCCAGGTACAGCAGCAGGTGTTTGAGCTGTGTTTGTGTGTGGGATGATTGTCCTGCTGTGGTGTCCCCTGGGAGGAGGCAGGAGAGCTTTGCTCTGTCAGGACCTTCCCCTGCCCAGCTCACAGGCCTACTGCACCCCAACAAATAAGGTGTGGGAGCTGGGAAACAAAAGTGGTGTATTTTCCCTGCCTCTTTTTCTGTGTTGTTCAAGCTGGGGCTCGCTCCTGCTCTCTAGAGAAGCTGCTGCTGGTTCCCCTCCTGCTGCCAGCCCTTTTCCCCCATCACTTCCCCCTGCAGGGCTGTGAAAGGCCACGCTGTGAAGCTGCTGGCCAAGGGCAAACAGAGCCATGGGGCAGTGCCAGAGCAGCAGTGTCCTGGCCCTGAGAGCACACAGGCAGTGGCTGCCCAGCAGGTCAGGCAGGCTGGCAGGGCAGCGCTGTGCCTTGGCTCCGCCTGGGACACGAGGGAAGGCTCATTCCAAAGGCAGTGCCAGGCACTCACATGCTGGGGAAAAGCCAGCAGCCCCCTGGGGACAGCCAAGAGCTGTCTGCTCAGCCACAGGGCTGCTTTGGCTCTTCCCTGAGGATT
This sequence comes from Calcarius lapponicus, assembly GCA_039654755.1. Taxonomy (NCBI): domain Eukaryota; kingdom Metazoa; phylum Chordata; class Aves; order Passeriformes; family Fringillidae; genus Calcarius; species Calcarius lapponicus. Next base: position 2,925,100 of record CM077471.1, read on the forward strand.
GAATTCCTGCTGAACTGGGCCACTTGTCCACACTGCTGTGGCGTCAGACTGGGGATGGCACTGGCCCAAACAGCTCATGCAAACAGGGTGGAAGGCCTGAGTGGCAGAACAAGCAGGAGGCCAGTTTGCTCCCCTGCCTTTGGGCTTCCTCCTGAGCTGACCCCCTCACCTCTGGTTCTCCTGGCAGAGCTGTGCAGGTGGGTGAGCTTTACTCTCCCCACCTCTGCAGATTTGGGTTAAGCTGTGCTTTAATGTGTCTGTGGCTGAGCCCCATTGCTTTTCTACTTGTTGGGCACCTCTGCACTGGGATGGCAGAGAATGCCCAGTCAGGCAGGACAGAATGACAGGAAGGAGGCAAAGCCTGAGGCTGGGAGTACTCAGGACTGGGCTGGCACTGGTTACAGCTGGAATGTGCATGCAGAGCTGAGAATGAGGCCAAGAAAAGCCCTTGGCCAGGTCAGCCAGCCCTTGGCTCCCAGGAAAGGTTAAAAGCATGGAGCTGGGCTGGGATGTGCTCAGACACATGGACAGCAGCTTGCAGGAACAGAGATCTCAGGGAAAATATCCAAAGGCTGTACTTATTGAAGGGAAAGGGGGTGGAGAGAGTTGTGCTTGAGCTGCTGACTGTGCCTTCCACCTTCCCTTCAGTGCTCCGAGACATCAGTGAGCGAGGCAGGGACCTGGAGCAGATCCTGTCTCAGTACATCACCTTTGTCAAGCCTGCCTTCGAGGAGTTCTGCCTGCCGGTGAGTCAGGGGAGTGCGCCCATGGGAGTGCTGGAACAGGAGCACTCCGTGCCTGCCCAGAGCTCAGATCTGCCCCCTGTGCCTTCCTCCCTCTCTGCAGGCTCTGCCAGGGCAGGCTGTGATGGGGACTGTTTATACAGCCACTGCCTTCCTGGTGAGATCACCCTTCCCTTTGGGAAGGCAGCATGGCCAGAGGAATCCCTCCCTGGGCAAGGGCTGACAAACCACTGGGCAGCTCAGCCTGGCAGGGAGGATCCTTGGCTGTATTTAGCTGGGGAATGGGAGGTCTCTGCCCCCAGGCAGTGTTTGCTGTGTCTGCCTCCTCTTTTGGGCTGTGCTGCCTGCCCTTTTCACCCTGCAGTGCTGCTGCCTTTGTGCGTGGGAGAGCAGGGCAGCTTCTTCCTTCTGTCTGTGCAGTGGGATGTGGCTGCTGAGTGGCCAGGAGGACAAGGCCTGCCTGGAGAGAGGAAACTCCTTTGGGAGCTGATAACAGAGGCCAGGCTGCCTGGCAGACAGGGGCTGTGTGGGGGAATTTACTGCAGCCCTGCAGACTTGCATGGAAATAGCATGTTTGCAGCATCAGCCATTGTACACCTTTCCTGGCTCTCATGGAGAGCAGCCTGTGCCTTGCTTCTCAAAGCCTTTCAAGCAGATGTGGTATATGAGGATTTTTATATGAGGATTTTTTTTTTTTATTCTGGAGGAAGTGAGCTAGCAGAGTCCTGAAACCTGGGAACTGCTGGCCAGCACCACAGGCAGGAATTAAACTGTGCCTCCCACCTTGGGAGCATCCCTGTGCCTGTCTGTCTGGTCAGTTCTGCCCCTTACCTTAAGAGGGGCTGATTCTGTGATAAAAAAATCTTTTCCTGGCTGTTGCACAGCTCCCTTTTTTCAGTCTCATTCAGCTGTGGCTCTGGGGACCAATTCCAAAGCCCAGAAAGGCTTTTCCTGAGAGGCAGGTCCAGCTTGCAAGGCTCCTCTTCTAAATCCACAGTTTTTCAGAGCAGCAGATGCCGCGTCAGGCTCTTCTGATGAAGAGTCTGTAGGAGAGTGAAGTGTGAAACAAGGAGGGCACAGAATTGCCTTGTTTCTACCCACAGCTTTGCAATGGTCTGCTCCCACTTCCAACCTGGTGTTGGCTCAGCACCCACTGCTGCTGTTATTTGACTCCTAAAGCAGCTCTGAGCCAAGTGGTCCAGTATTGAAGTGCTCCAGCATATCCTGGTGGTTTTTGATATGTCTGGAAGCACTTGGAGGTGTCAGGTGACACCCATCACCCCAGCTGGTTTGGTGGGGCTTGGCTGTCAGCTGTAAAACTGCCACAAACGGGGAGGAGACTGAGACTGGCACCTGCAGGGGAATCTAGGTCAGGGCTGGTGTCCTGAATCACACCTTTCCAAGTGGTGTGGCAGAGAATTCTCCCCCCTTGCCAGGCAGATCTGGTGGCTGTGCCCAGGCACGCCAGCTCGTGCTCTTGGAGCCAGTCTGGAGTGGATTCAGGGGGAAGGATGTTCCCAAGAGCATCAGCTGCTGGAGTCCTGTGATTATGAGGCTTCTTAATTGCAGGTTTTGTTCAGGGTGCCTCTTACTGGCTTCTGTATGTGCTCATGAAAATGAAGTCAGGGCACAAAGCAGAGCAGAACACAAATAAGAGCATCCAAAATGTATTATCAGCAATGACATTTCTCCCAGAGGGTCTGGGGAGGGCTAGGAGCTGCCCCAGGGAGCAGGGACAATACCCCAGCCCGCTGTCTCTCCCCTTTTTCCCTGTAACAAAGTGCTCTCTCTCCTCCCAGACCAAGAAATACGCAGATGTGATCATTCCCAGAGGAGCAGATAATGAAGGTAAGCACCCAGGCCCTGCTGCTCTGCCCTGGCAGCCAGCTTTGGGCTGTTGCTGCTGCAGTGGAGTTAGCTTGGAGCTGGCAAGACCTGCCCCAGAGGGGACTCAGGCCACTGCCTGAGAGCAGCACTACCAAGAGAGTGCTGCTACCACAGGTGTGCCAAGATGAGCCTGTTTCCTTTGCTCCTGCTTGGAGCATTATTGGCTGGGAGTTTGTGTTCCTGTAGTACCTCCAGGCCAACTCTTGGTTCATCCCACACAAAAGGCAATGTGCAGCTGGGGTCAGCCAGGTTGGGGTCAGCCTGAGTGTCCTGCCTGGGGTCAGCCTGACCACTCTGACTGGATTTGGCTTGACCACTCTGGCTGGGGTCGGCCTGAGTGTTCTGGTTGGATTCAGCCTGGGCATCCTAGCTGGGGTCAGCCTGGCTGTCCTGGCTGGATTCAGCCTGACCATCCTGGCTGGGGTCAGCCTGGCTGTCCTGGCTGGATTCAGCCTGAGTGTCCTGGCTGGGGTCAGCCTGGCTGTCCTGGCTGGATTCAGCCTGACCATCCTGGCTGGATTCAGCCTGACCACCCTGGCTGGATTCAGCCTGAGTGTCCTGGCTGGATTCAGCCTGACCATCCTGGCTGGATTCAGCCTGACCACCCTGGCTGGATTCAGCCTGAGTGTCCTGGCTGGATTCAGCCTGACCGTCCTGGCTGGATTCAGCCTGAGTGTCCTGGCTGGATTCAGCCTGACCACCCTGGCTGGATTCAGCCTGAGTGTCCTGGCTGGATTCAGCCTGAGTGTCCTGGCTGGATTCAGCCTGACCACCCTGGCTGGATTCAGCCTGAGTGTCCTGTCTGGATTCAGCCTGAGTGTCCTGGCTGGGGTCAGCCTGAGTGTCCTGGCTGGATTCAGCCTGACCACCCTGGCTGGATTCACCCTGACCACACTGACTGGAATCACCTTGACCATCCTGGCTGGATTCAGCCTGACCACACTGACTGGAATCACCTTGACCATCCTGGCTGGATTCAGCCTGAGTGTCCTGGCTGGATTCAGCCTGACCATCCTGGCTTGAGGGGCAGAGGGATCAGGTCCCAGGGGGAAATAAGAGGGGACAGCTTTGGGAGGGACAGCAGGGTCACAACCCTACCTCAGCTCTGCTTGATTTTTGCATCCATCCTAACACCCTGTCTCCCCCTTTTGCTCACAGTGGCCATAAACCTGATAGTGCAGCACATCCAGGACATTCTTAACGGAGGACTCAGCAAACGCCAGAGCAACGGGTACCTGAATGGCTACACTCCCCCGCGCCAGCGGCAGCCCTCAGAGTCCAGCAGCCGGCCCCACTGACCCGGGCAGAGCCGAGGCCAGCACGGCCCCTCTGTACATACTGTCCACTCGTTCCCCCCTTATCTATTTAAGAAACCAGACGGAGACAAATGCCTTTAATTTTGTATGTTGGAGTTGCCCAACGAGAAGCAGCCGGTTGCTCGGGAGCCCGGACCACCCTCAGCTCCCGGCCTTGCTCGATAACTCCTCCAGCACGGATCCGGCTATAAACCTCTATAAATATAGAATTGCTCTATTTTTGCGTAAATGCAGAATAACGTAAAATTACTTGCTGTAAGGTATTTGCCAGGCTCAGTGTTGCTGGGAGGGACTGGGGAAAAGGGGATCCTTGGAGGTGTTGGTGTCAGGAACTTCACCTCAAACTCGGTAAAGAAGGAAGAGCTGTGGTGGTGTCCATCCTGGGCAGCTTGAGTGTTACACCTGGGTTGGGTTTTCTCTTCCCACCATTGCTGTTCAGGTGCAAGCAGCCTGGTTTTGGCTGGCAGTGCTTCAGGGAGAACGATGGGGAGTATCTCCCCCAGTCTCTCTGCAGCTCCAAGTCTCAGCCTTTCAACAGAGTGTGCCCTGAGTGTTACACCTGGCTTGGGTTTGTCTCTTTCTACCATTGCTGCTCAAGTCCAGGCAGCCTGGTTCTGGCTGGCAGGTGCTGCACAGTGCTTCAGGGAGAATAATGGGGAACGATCTCCCCTGTCTCTCTGCAGCTCCAAGTCTCAGCCTTTCAGCAGAGTGTGCCCTGAGTGTTACATCTGGCTTGGGTTTTCTCTTCCTACCATTGCTGTTCAGGTGCAAGCAGCCTGGTTTTGGCTGGCAGTGCTTCAGGGAGAATGATGGGGAGTATCTCCCCCTGTCTCTGTGCAGCTCCAAGTCTCAGCCTTTCAACAGCATCCCTTTCTGTGCCTGACACCCCTTCCCACCACAGGTGTGGGGCTGCTGGGTATGTGGCCATATAAACACAGCCATTTTAGCAGTCTCAGTGCCTGGCTTGTGTGGAGGCAGAACATGGTCCCTTCAGCCCCTCTGGAGCTTGGTGGCTGTGTTTGGTGGCGTTGTTAGTTGACCCTGGGCTGACCACCTGCAGGTTGCCTTGCAGGTCTGAGGTGTGTCTCATTCCTCACTTGGATGGGTTTTGCTCTTGTGTGGGGGATTCTGGGATTCATGAGGTATGGTTAAGGGACAGCCAGCCTCTTCTGAAAGAAAGGGGCAGTGGCTGATCAAAGGCAGCTGCTGAGCTGCCTTTCTGAGGGGTTCAGCAGTGTGTAGTGGGCTCTGGGCTGCCTTGCATCCCCATGTGGGACATCCACAGGTCCCACTTGGGTAATGTGAAACTGGGTGCCCAGCAGTCCTCTGCTCCCTGTTTTCAGTCCCTTTCACTGTCCTGGGGGAGGACACTGTCCCTGCAGTCTGTTGTCCCAAGGGCTGCCCAGGGAGTGCCCTCCCTTGCCCAGGGTGAGAGTTAGTCTCACCTAACCTGGTGGTGCTACAACAGCCATGTCCAGAGGGGCCTGGTGGGGTTGTACAGCAGATTTAGGGATGCCTGGAGAATCCCCCTGCAAGATGGGGCAGTGTGGCTGGGGCTTGGTGGGAGACAATGGAGGGGTTTGGTGGGATGGTAGCCAGCAAAGATCATCTGCCTGTGCTGCTAACACTGACTTGCCCTACCAAACCCAAAATTTCACAGGCATCCCACAAAGCTTGGAGCAGAGACCCTTAGCCTTGCTCCCTCATGGTTCTTACAGTCTTTCCAGAGCATTGGTTTTGCTCTGTAGTTAAAAGTTTAATGGACCATGCTCCATTGCTCTCCAGCCTGATGTGAGCTGGGACAAGCTTTGATCCTGGAGAGAACAAGAAAGGAAACACCTTCCCCCAGTGACTGCTGCTGGGGCACACTCATTCTTGCTCTGTGATGAGGCAGCCTTTAATCCCTCTCCTTGTGTGCCAAAATTCCTCCAGGCACATCAGCTTTGCCATGACCAAGGGCTGATTCTGTGTAGGTAAGAGAGACCAAAGCTCTGCAGAACTGGTGAGGCTTCTCAGGGCTCATGCAGAAGACAAGGTAAAATACTGGCCTCCTCTCCCCAGTGAATAAAGACAGAATAAATGGATGCTGGTGTTGTCTCCTGTTTGGTGCTGCATGGTGCTGATTGCAGTCCCAGGTAGAAGCAGGCTTGGCCAACCTTGTCTTAGTTCTGCTTGTCTAAGCCAGACCTGGAGCAAAGCTGCTGGCACAGATCAGTCCTTTGATGAAGAAGGAGGCAGCAGCTCTGGCTTTTGGCTGGTTTCCCCCACTGTAAGGCCCCCAAAAACTCACCTGACAAGGCTTTTAAAAGGGCTGGTGGTTGTTGATGTGCTCTGCTTTAGGTGCACAGGAGAAAGACTGACAGGGTACTCTTGAGAGGTCAAAACAACCAAAAAGACCTTGCTGGCAAATTCAAAAAATCAAAGAACTTTGACTAAAGATTTAGAGTAGCACACACTAAACATAAACCACAAAACACTTCTCTCAGAGCATTAAATTGGCCCATTTAACTTGGCAAAATTTAAGCCCATTCCATTTTAAATTGTTCACAACTTCCAAGAGGAGGAAATTAAAGAAGAAAGCAAGAAAATATAGAAAAGAGGACACATATAGCTACCAGAGGTGTTTCTTTTGATGAAAACTCCAAGAGGAGATAGGGTCAAGACCTGTGCTCACCTCAAGTTCAGCTTTATCTACTCCTTAGCCATCCTGAGCCCTTGCCCCAGGTGGGTTTTCCAGTCATTTGGCCACTGGGGAGCTTGGCTGGGGCTGCAGGGCAGGTGTGGAACATTGTCTCTGCTGTGCCAGGGGTTGGCAGCCCCTGCAGGGCTGGGATACACACTGTAGGGATGGAGGATGAGCAGAGCAGGGCATTACCTCACCAGGGCAAGGCCTGACACATGCACCCCAAAATGCCTCAAGACTCAATCTGTCACACACTCAGCAAGTCCCGGTGTTTGGGGTGCTGTGGTGAAACCCCTCTGCTCTCAGAACAGCAGAGCTGGACAAGTTCAGCCCTTCCCAGTGCCTTGAATAAGTGCCAGTCATCAAAAGCCCTCACGCAGGGTGGCATTAGCACCAGGGGGTGTCAGGCAAGGGGACGCTTTTGGCAAAGGGATTTGTGGCAAAACACTTGATGTCAGCATGGATGGAAAAAGGGGAAGTCAGGCTTAAAGGACCTGATCACCCTCTGAAGGAATTACTGCCTGGGTGGGTGAGGGGAAGAGCAGGGCAAGTTGTCTGCCTTGGCTTGAGTCAGGCATTTGGTAGGATCTCCTGTAACCTCCTCATAGTGGTGATGTACAGGCTGGATAATCCCTGAGGTAGATGGAAAATGGGCTGAAAGATTGGTCCCAGACTGGTGATGAGTGGTGTGAGTCTGGAGGAACACCAGTAACTTGTGGAAAAACTGGCTAAAAGACTGGTCCCAGTCTCTGGTGATCAGTGGTGTGAGTCTGGAGTGACACCAGTAACTCATGTCACCAGGTCCAGCCCATCTGACACCTTCACTGAAGACCTGCATGAAGGGGAAATGGGCTGACAGAAACGTTTTGATGTTCAGCAAAGGCAATTGCAAAGTCCTGCACTTGAGGAAGAATGATCCCACATGTGCTGGGACACCTGGAATGCACAGGGAAGGCTGTGAGGGTCCTGGTTGTCCATTAGCAGAGGGCTAATGGCATCCTGGGCTGCTTTAGGGGAAGTTTTGGGTTAGGGTGATCCTTCCCCTCCGCTCAGATGGAGCCACACCTGAGTGCTGTGTCCAGTTCTGGGCTCTCCAGTACAGGAGCTACTGGTGAGAGCCCATTGATGATGAAGGGATTGGAAGATCTCTCATTTTGGGAAAGAGTAGGACGTGTGATTGTTCAGACTGGAGGAGGCTGAGGGGGAATCCTATTGATGTATAAAAATAGCAGGAGGGAGGGTGAGAAGACAGCCAGTGGATGGACATGGACACAACCTGAAAAAGAAGGGGTTCTCTCTGAACATCAGGAAACATCTGCTGGGAGAGTAATGGAGCACTGGCACAGCTTGTTCAGAGGGGTTGAGGTGTTTCTGTCTTGGAGATACCAAAACTGCAAAAGTTTATGGGCAACTACTTTGAGACAACCCCAGCTTAGACAAACTGAGCTGCCAGGAGCCTTCTGATCTCAGCCAGTCTGTGAATTTGAAATATTTCTCAGCTGGGAGAGGAGCTTTATCCCTTCTCCTGAGTTTGGCTCTAAGCTGTGTCCCTCTTCAAGGGGATTTCCACACTCCTTCTGCCTTTTTCCTCTGCTGGTGCTGGTGCTTCTGCAGGTAAAGGTGATACAAAAACCCCAAGCATCACCATCATGGTTTTGGTCCTGAGCATCACCACCCTTTTGGCCCTCATCTTGTACGGTTGGGAACAGGGGAAGGTGCACTTTGGCAGTCTGTCCTCGTGGAATGTGAAGCTGGCTGTCCCCATCCCTGGAAATGACAGGGCCAGGCCTTACCTGCACCCCCCAAACCTGTCCCTTCCCATGGGACTGGCTTGGATTGCTTGCCCATCTCTGGTTTTTCTGCACATTTCTCCAGATGCTGGGGGCAATATAAGCCAGGCCCAGCAAGCCCAGGGTTTTCCAGGCCGTGCAGAGCAGCCAGGACGTGTCCACCTGGGCAAGGACAAGGAGTGGGGGTTTTTGTGCCCCAGGAACGATGGTCTCCTCCTAGAATGTGGGGTGCCTGCTTTATTCTCTGCCACCCCAATTCTCCCATGTCTCCCAGAGCACACACACACACATTCTGGAAACTCACAGACAGCAGCCTGGCTGACACCCCTGCCCTCCTTGCTGCCCCTTCCCTGGATGGCCTTCCTACCAAAGGGGCACGTGTCACAGGAACAATAAAATTCATTTCACAAGACTCCAAACGTTGGCTGCTCCTAGCAGGAATTTTGCTGAGTTTCACTGACAGGTTTGGTGCATGGGCATGCTCTGACTGTCATGTTTAGGGAGACGGATTCCTGGGAACACCTTTGGGAGGGTGGCAGAGGGGACAGGCAAGAGGAAGAGGGCACAGGCAGTGGAAGAGCCCCTACCACAGGAGCCTTTGCGTGGGCTGAGGCACCTTGTGGCTGGTTGTCATCCTGGAGGGAATTCACTGCTGTCTGGATGAAAACACTCCAGTTGGCATTGTTATCCAGCCACTTCCAAATATCTGCTCCTCTTCCAGGTGTGATCCCACCAGCATTGGAGGTTCTAAGGACTAAGGAACCCAGCGGGCCATGGGCAGGCACTGAGCACTGTCACAGGGACGCATGGGCAAAGTGGTCACCCTTATTGAGAGGAAAGGCAGAAGTTCACAGAATCGTGGAATATCCTGAGTTGGAATGGATCCACAAGGATCATCCAAATCCAACTCATGGCCCTGCACGGAATAACAGAATGGGTGGGGTTGGAAGGGAGCACAGAGGCTCATCTGGTCCCACCTCCCTGCTCAAGCAGGGCCATTTCAGAACATGGCCTTGCTTTGTATCCAGGCAGGTCTGGGATATCTGCCCAGGGAGACTCCACAACCTCTCTGGGCAATCTATTCCAGTGCTTGATCCCAGTAAAGTTCTTCCTTCTATTCACGTGGAACCTCCCGTGGGTCTCCTCCAAGGTGCTGGCACCACTAAGAGCACTTTGGCATCTCCCCTTTGGATATTTATACACATTAATGAGGTCTCCTCATGCACAGGGCAGTCCCAGAATCACACCATGTGCCAAATTCGGGCACATTGAGAAATGCATCACCCACACGGAATGAGAAGTGGTGTTAATCTGGAATTATGGAGGGATAGGGGGACTAGGGAAGTGATCATCCCTTTGTACTCAGCGTTGGTGAGGCTGAAGTCAGTTCTGGGTCCCTCACTTTAAAAAGGCCATTGAGGTGCTGGAGTGTGTCCAGCGAAGGGGATGAAGGTCGGTGAAGGGTCTGGAAAACACCTGAGGAGCGGCTGAGGGAGCTGGGGCGTTCAGCCTGGAGAAGAGGCTCAGGGAGGACCTCATCGCTGTCACCCACCTGACAGGAGGGAGCAACCAGCTGGGCTCGGGCTCTTCTGCTGGGAGGACAAGAGCAAACGGCCCAGCTGTGTCAAGACAGTTCAGCTTAGATATTAGGAAAAAAATAATCACTGTTGGGGTGGTCAGGCATTGGAACAGGCTGCCCAGGGAGGTGCTGGAGTCGCTGTTTAGGAGGCGTCTGGACCTGGCGCTGCTTTAGCGCTTCCAGCGGCAGCGCGGGGCACACGCCGGCGCTCGGTGTCATCTTAAATCTCTCTCCCAGCGCTGACCGTTCTGATTCCCGGCCAGCACCCGCGGCTCCCGGTGCCTGCGGCGGCCCTGCCCCTCGCCGGGGGCTCCCCACGGGCCGCCCCTCGCGGCCGGGGGGCCGGGCCGCGCTGAGGCGGCGGCTCCGGGGGCGGAAGGGGCGGGCGCGGCTCGGCGGCGGTTGGCGGGGGCCGGGCCGCTTCCTGCGGCTGAGGAGGCGCTCGGGCGGCGCTGCGGGACCGCGGCTCGGCGGTGGCGAGGAGCCCGCGCCCGGCGTGAGTGAGGCGGCTCTGCGGGCCGGGGGGCGCGGGGTGGGCCGGGCAGCGCCGCCCGGGCGGGCTGGGGCAGCGTGGGCTCCGCGGCTCGGCTCGGCACGGCTGGGCTGGGCTGGGCTCGGCGTGGCCCTTCGGCCGGGCCCGGCGGAGAGGAGCGGTGCCCGTCCCGCAGGAGCTGCCGCCGGCCGAGCCGAGTTGTGCCGCGGGGGCTGCAGGGCCGGGCTTTGCTGTGCAGAGCCGCCCCTGAGCCTGTTGCTGCCGCGCGGACAGCGCGGTTTAAATGCCTTTATTTTGCTTGTATATGTGTGTGTGTGTGTGTGTGTTTTCCCCTCCTCCCCGGCTTTCAACGTGGGTTTAAGGGGATTAAATCTGATGCAATGAGGGGGCTAAGAATAGCCTGCTGCACGTTCCCTGGCGTGTGCGGGGCGCTCCGGGGGCCGCCTCACGGGACAGCCCCGGCGGGACGCGGCCGTGGTGCCCGGTGCCCCGGCGGCCCCGAGCCCGCCTCGCAATCGCTCTGCGGTGCCCTAACCGGGAGGAATTGCCCGTCTCTATTAGCAGGGAGCCGCGAACCTGAGTAATTTGCAAGTGTGGCAGACAGCAAGTCTGAGCTTATTCTTCATTAGCCAGCTCGGCTGGTGTGTCTGGGATAATGCTCCTAGAGAGTGCTGCCTGTGAAATGAGGTTCTTCTTCACTGTAGTTCTATTTAAATATTTTGCTTATTGTTGGATGCAGGGTTCCAATCTGACAGTCCCAGTCTTCCAAAAACGATCTTGCTTTTCCTAAATTTAATTGTTTTTTTTCCTCTTGTGAATGCTACTTGTGGTTTTTTTTTTTTTTAAGGTTTAATTCATTCTCATTCTGTCATGGCTTTTCCCATAGTTCAGTGGTTTCCCGTTTCTGGAGGGGTAGAAGCCTGTGACTATCGGTGTGGAAGCAGAACACCTTTCTGTTCTTTTTAATAGATTTTTTTTTCTTTTTACAAAAAGTTAGGCTTATTGCTTTGAATAATAATTGAATTAAATGTATTCCTAAGTGAATAGCTATCAAAAATGAAACTGGGGCAAGCAATGCCCTTGTAAAAAGGGTTAATTTACATTAGAATTAGAAGTTAGTGGTTGAATGTGAAAGGGCTGTGCAGTTTGCAACTGTTATTACTCTCAGAAAATGAATATTTGGAGTGGAAGTGTAGCGAACGTCAGGCAGCATCATTCATCTTTGCAGATGTAGTAGCATTATTAGCATCCCTCTTACCTCTGGGGCACAGTTATCTTCAATTTCCAGACACAAGTTTTATCTTCTATCAAATTCTGGCTCTGCAGTGTAGCTGGTGAGCAGCGCTGTGCTGTTTATTAGGTGCCAGCCTGCCTTAAATCTCTGCTAAATGTGTGAGGGAGAGATACCTCCTGGCTCCGAGCAAGGAGTGACACTGAGCACCCTGTCACTTCAGATATTTTTCCCTTTGGTGGAACAGTTTTAAGGATTCAGGGAGGCAGGCAGTTTGCTGACTTTATAATGTGTGTGTTCTGCTTGGTAAGGAATCTTTGTGCAGCCGTGGTGGAAATATTTTTAATGCTGGTGATGTTTTCTTCTGCTTTATTCTCTGCAGTCCAGGTGTTGTTAATCTGGGATGTGAATTTCTAACTGGATAAGAGCTCAAAGGCACATTAGGATGTGGTTGTGGGCAGCTCTGTTCTCTTAGAGGGAGACTGAAGAGGGGAAAGAAGGTTATTTTCACTTGGAAATTGTTGGTTTTCTTAGTTTTTTAGAGAGACAGGGTAACTGAGAGGTGTTTAAAAAGATTTTATTCTATTATCAGTCTCGATGAGTAGTGAGGCACAAGAGATGTAAAACTTAACACCATTCTATCAGAATGCCAAAAAGATATCAGCTCACTTGTAGAGACAGAGCCTAGCAAAGCATTCCCTCAAAAATGAAAAGCAACTCATATGAAATCACCTTTTTTTCTTTTTTTTTTTTTTTTCCTGTTGGATCAGGTCTTGAAGTGTAGGGTGAAGGTTTCTCTTCACGGTGCATGGACGGAAAGCCAATGCGCAGGTAAGACACAAAACCAATTGTTCTTCCCTTCCCCAAACAGGATAATAATTCATGTGAGTTGGTTTTCTGTGTGCCTGGACTGTAAAATGTTGTGTGGTTTTGGATTTTTTTAAAAAAAACTTGGCTATGGGGAATTGAGAAATAAATAATTCCTCTTTAGTCCTTTCTTAAATGTATTTAGTTTTCAATATTTACAAGGCCAGATGTCTTTAAAGAAGGGTATGGAAGACAAGTTACTGTAGTTCTCCATCCCCTTTTCCACTTCCCCCATTTACTACTATGTTTAAAATTCAGTATTTAATTACTTAAGTATCAAAACTGTAGAAAATAGACTGCCTAGGAATAAATTTAAACTTGATTTCTAAGGGGCATTATTTTTCCCTTAAGGAAGGGAGTTTGGTGAGGTCTTGGGGTGAAAAGGAGATTTCCTTTTCTAATTATGGATGCCAGCTGCCTCAGTTCTAATGAGCTGGAGATGCAGCTGAAATTTAATTCAGGGGAGTTCTTGCTGTGGTTGTGTCAAAAACATTCTCTCTCATAGAGGGAAAAGTTGTCACAGTAGTTCAGCACGATGACAGGTTTGCAAACATGGTTCCCTGCTAGTTCTCGTTGATTTTCCTTGCTTGATGGCAATCCCACAGCAAAATTTAGCAGCAGATACAGTTCTGTACATGATACAGCCTGTGTGGAAGCAAAGTTGCCTGAAATTCTTCAGGTCTAAATGATTTGGAGGGAACTCAGGCAGCTTGCTTGGTCTGTTTGTGCTCTTTGGGATGTTGAAAGAAGGAAAACTCTATTGTGGGTAAATCTTTAAACATTCATGTAAGGGGAGGCAAGGCTTTTAACCATAGATGAATATATAGAGCATTCTTAGCCACAGAAACCATTAGCCTGGGTTCTGTGTAAGGAGGCAAGAAGTAAGTAGCCACTTAAACCCTTGAAGAATGGCACAATGCCGTTTTAATTAAATGAATTTTAATGAATTTAATTTGCTGTGCTGCTGCTGCAGTTGAGCAGTGAGTAAACCTGGGACATGACAGAGGCTGAGCTTGGGTATTGTGCTGCCTTTTTGCCAAGATAAGAAATGTGGTTTGGTCAGTGAGGAGCTGTATGTGACTTTTGCAGTGAATTCCTTTTCCTCCAAGATGGATTAAATAGCAGATGAGCTTTCTTTCGTTGTAGCCCTCTTCAGCAGAGATTGTTTAAATCTTAACCAGCTTTAAGGTTTTGATGTGCTCCATTTATCAAGATGCTTTTGTAGAATGATATAAAATGGGTAGCTAGCTTGGCTTGTGTTCTTGCTTTCTCCCTACTTTTTGTGTTCCTGATAGGAAAATTGAGGTTCTGAATTCGTTTCTGTGCCTGCTCTTTCCTGTGTCACACTGAGGCAGAGAATTCACGTGCTGGAGTTTGTGTGTCTGTTTGTGGGTTTGTGGCCTTGGACTTGCTGTTGTGGAAGTTGTGGCTGCCACTCAGTTTTAGTTTTTGTGGTGGGCAGCAGCACAGAGCTGAAGAAGTGGAGGTTTTTTATTATTGCTGCAGCCTGGCCTGACAAGCACATCTCTGCTGTGAGCTGTGGACTCCAGTTCTGGAACACACTCGCCTGTTTTAAGGGCCTCAGTGTGGCTTCTTAAAATTTCTGTTTATTCTCCTCCTATTGCCTCTCTTAGCAGAAAATGATAAAAGGTTCCTGATTGGATTTTGGGCTATGAACTCCAGCTATGCAGATGGCAGAGCACTTTCTTTTATCCTTTAACTCGGGGCTCTGAAGCCAATTTAACCCCCCACATGGGGGTTGTGGTAAGTCCTGCACAAAGAGGGGAGTGGGGCTTGGCCAGTAATGGGTTAATAAACACAGTGAGATGGTATCAAATGTGTGCAGCATTCAGAGGGGAGGAGGAACAGCTTGAACAGACAAGGAATTCCAGCTATTCCTGTCAAGATTATAGCAGGGAACACAGAATTGCTGCTGCAAACAGGATTTACCCTGCATTAGGAATGAGGGGTGGTTGGGGCAGGCTGTTCTTGCTCACTCTCAGCAAGAGAATGTGGCTTTGCTGAGGGGAAAAACAAGGCAGCAGGGATCTCTGAGTGAAGGGCATGGTCCCACAGCGCCCAGATGAGGAGGGCAGAGCAGATCTGATGGCCAGGGCCAGACAGGAGAGTCCTGGACTCCTTGGGCAAGTAGGGGTGTGGAAGGAGGTAGGGAAAGGGAAATCAGCTCAGGACGGGTGGGTGCACAGTCAGGTGCAGACATATCTTCAACATGGCTCAGGCACGTGGGCTTGAGCAGCTCCCAGACAAACTGGGGAAGCTCTCCCAGCTCTTCCTCACCCAGCTTTTTCCTGGCAGCCTTTTCCCAGCTTACAGCAGTGCTGGATCTCAGAGCAGGTTTGAGCAGCCAGACCTGGCAGGAGGAAGGAGGCTTCAGATCCTGATCAGGAGTTTATCCAGCTACCTGGACATAGCTCTTGCCCAAAACAAACTACAAAAGGCTCAGGAAGGTTTTGGAAGGCTCCAGTAATGACCTCTTCTTTCAGAGTATGGGCATCCTCAGTTTCACCCGGACTGGGATGTTTTCCTCAGTCAAGGTGAAACTGAATTTTCTGTTCTTGGTCAGTAAAATTCAGACCAAGCAACATAAATAGGGGCAAAACCACCAGATCCTTGTTGGTTTCCTTTTGTGTAATGTCAAATAGTATTTCAGTCATGTTAATCTGCTTGTTTGCATAAGTTTGTTGAGAAAACTTACTGAAACCTTGCTAGCTAGGCAAGAATGTGAATCAGTGGTATTTTTCTTGATAATCAGACTTCTAGCTAACTTAATGCCTAGAGTACTGATGCCACATTAAAACATTTCCATTTCCTTGGTTGGCATGTTGTGGTGGTGACTTTTGTTGCCAAAGGCTGGGCCAAGTCCATGGCCCTTGTTCTTGCAGCTCTGTAATGAGTATTCCTATAAATAGGAAATATTTCTTAATTTCAAATCAAGGCATCGACAGAAATCACTACCAGTTTGCTTTGTTATTTTTACTTGCTACTAAAATCTCCTGCCACTGAAATCCACTCCAGCAACGTATGAGTTTTGGATTTCAGTTGATGTTTTTAGCCTGAAATGTGTGTTTCATAAGCCTTAGGTCAGCCTGTTGTTTTCTGCTGAACTGTGTTAATGCCTGTTTGTAATCTTGTGCTAAAACACACTTTGTCTTAAAAAATGCAGGTTTGAAAGTTAAGATGCCCTTATGACAGCATGGGAGGGAATTTTCCCTAGGTGTGTGTTATTAGGTATTTTTTTTAACTTTGGGAGGAGCTGCTGTTAGGATGGATGTCTCATACATGCCCCTGTTAATGAATGAAATTTTGGGCATTAGTGGAATAAAATGGAGGCAGAGCAGCCTGTTTATTTAGCTGACTTAGTGTTGCAGACTGCCTGTGTTCCCATTTGTACTTCTCAGCAGTGTGCTACAAAAACTGATCCTTTGTCAGCCCTTTCTTAATCCCATTGTATTTGCTGATTTCCCCAGCCCTGCATTTTGATGGAAGCTAATCCCAGAATATCTGCATAGCTGGGTGTGAATGTTTTTTATCCGGGCACACACACACACACATTTCCTCTGGATCCTCAGCCCTCCTTAATCACCCTGGCTATTCAGGAGCGGCTCTGAGTTCTGTGTGGGGGGAGGCAGCTCCCCTGCCATGTGAGAATCAAGTGCTGCCTTCTGTCTTTCACACCTCTAAGCTACTGACTCATCATTTCATTCTCTGTGCATATTTATGCATAATGCACACAGAATGCAGTGGAATCACAATCTTTGTGGAGACACAAGCCAGCAGAGGTGTCCTTTAAATTCACACTTCTGTGCCTGTGTGTAGCAGCAACACACCGAGCTTCACATCGAGCATCTGGGTTGATCCAGCTTGGAAATTCTTAAGCCAATTGATCACTGGTTTCTGTACCACCCAGGGATAAGTTCTGGGTGAATCAGGAACTTTTGGTTGTTACTCTTTTATCCATCCATTCAGTCTTTTTTAATCATTAACCAGCACTTTCTCCCCAGGAGTAAGGAGTCTGGGTACAACGCAGGCTCTCAGATAAATGCTGGTGGGAACAATGCAGGAATGTCTGCAGTTCTTGCTAACCAGACACCTTTTCAGTGAGTTAAAGATGTGTTCAGCAGGACCTCATTTGGGCAGAAAAATCCTGTTCTGCCCTGGTTAGGAAAGACAAGGGCTACTGCCTAAATCTGTAAGTAATCCTGTGGCACAAGATGGTAGATCCCATTGCCCTGTGTTGGCAGGGAGTCTTGGGCTGTGGGATTGGCAGGAATATTGTGTATTTCTTCAGGCAGCATGGCCTTAATCTAATCTGTCTGTGTTTAGAAGCTGTGCCACTCTGAGATCTGCTTTAGGGCTGGTTTTAGTGGGAGATGAGGAAAACCTACAGGTGTGACAGAGTGTGCTTTCCAAAAGGATGCCCTGTCCTGGATGTGCACCATCTCTTCTGAGCTGTAGTTACATGAAATGAGTTTTTATTTGAAAAAATGCTTCTTCTGTTCTTTGACTGACAGCCTGGTCAAGACAAACTGTCCAGAACTGTAGTAGCATTTGTCTTAAAAGAGCTCTTACTGTGTTCTTTTTTTCCTTCCAAAGGTTGACATAGTTCAAAACACTTAATGCACAATAAAATCAACTTAGCTTGCTTAGCAAGAGCCAAACTCTACAGGGGAATGTTTGTCACCACCTTTCTCCATCTTTTGGTAGAGGGATTAAATTACTTACCTTCTGGCCTTGGCTGCTGAGGGCTGTGAAAATAAGCCAATTAGGTAAATTAATCTTCAGCCCAGGTTTCTTGGGGTTTTTGCAGGGGTACCATTAATTGTGGTTGGTGTGTGTTGCTGCAAGGGCAATTTAGTTTATGCATTGTCTGTGAGGAACTTGGCAGAGCTTGGAGAATGATTGTCAAACCCCCCAAAGGTGAATTTGGGTTGTGAGGGACAGGAGTGGGTGAAGGAGAGTGAGAGGCAGTGTAAGAACAGAAGGATTTGTCAGAGGTGTAGGGAAGCAGAACGGTGATGGATGTAAAAAAGATGGAGCAGGAATAAATATCCAAGGCATTTCAGGTGCAGAGGCTGAGCAGGAGCAAGCAGCAAAACCCAGAGGGGAGCCCCAGCTGGATCTGTGTAACCAAGATAGGAGGAGGAGGAGGTAATGGTCTAAAACATCTGAATATGATGCTCAAGGAGAGGCTGTGGAGGGAATGGGAAAACAGTCTAAGATGCAAGTAAATAATTTGAACTGCTGCAGAGACTGGTTTCCCAGTGTTTAGAAAGTGCATTTGACATAATAATGAGGGGAAAAGATGTGAGGGCTTTTTTTTTAATTCTTTCCTTCAAGCCTGTTGCAAATTACATTGAGCCATGGCAAAGCCAAGCTTGATTTCTTTTTAACTCTTGATATGAACACTGAGGTAGTGACAGCTCACAAATGCCAGTGGTCCAGAGAAAAACTGGTAGTGGCCAGCATGATTTGGGTCTTTCAGTATATCTTCAGTGGTGATAAACCATCAATATTCTGATATTTTGCTCAATGTCCTTTAATTGCTCTAAGTGGTGGTTTTCCTTTGATGTGGGAAGAGGCAGCAGTTTCCTGGTTTTTCCTAATTGCATCTGAAACTGGGAAGAGACTGTGTTTCTTCTTTGTGCCAGTAACTTAGTTTATGTATTCTTAAGTGATTTTTCATTTCTGAAGTTACCATCCTGATTTCCTGTTCTTCCTTTTTTGGCAGGCTGATAGTGGTGGATACTTGTTTTATCTTTTATTCTCTTTGGTTTGATTTGGTTTTGCCTGCCTTCTGCCATTCTTGGGCAAGATTGACCTTCTTTTGGCACGTGTCAGGGAGGGTGGGTTGAGTCAGGAGACTCCATAGCTCAAAGATAATTGAAGAGGTGATGATTAAAATGGGTATTTTGTGAACCTGAAAGATGCTCGTGGTACTCCGCAGGCCATCTTGAGCTCCTGAAGTCTGTGTGACACTTTAGTGTGTTCAGACATTACGGTGATGAGTGACCCCATTAAAAACATAGGTAAAACAGAGAAGTTTGGTGAAATCACAGAGCTGGAAATCCATCTCCACCTCTGTCAAAGAAAACTCCAGCATTTGACAGTGGGCAAGCCAGCTAATCTGTGCTTTGAGTCACTCTGTGAAATGGGGATAATGTGCCTTTACCACAGGAGGCTACGGTGAGGTTCAGCTCATAAATATGTACGTGTAGCTGGATATTACAGCCGTGTGTCATCGAAAGCCTATAAAAATAGCAATAAATAGAAGCCTGCTGCAAGTTGGCATTTGTTTACTTCTAAGCAAGCTTTGCTTGGAGATGGATTCCTCTTTCATGTGGTCACGTGCTTGTTTTCACGTTCCGCCGTGGACTTACGGGCACGGCTTGTGTCTCCGTCCCTCAGGCTTGCGCTCGGTGCAAGCTGTGCGGCTTCAGATCCCAGCTGGCTCTGGGATCCCTGACCATGGTGCTGTATCTGTATCTCCTGCGCTGCAGGTGTGCCAGCACTCGCCCAGGAGAGACCGGAATGGACGTGACCAGCCGCTGCACCCTCGGAGACCCCAACAAGCTGCCCGAGGGGGTGCCGCAGCCCGCGCGCATGCCCTACATCTCCGACAAGCATCCCCGGCAGACCCTGGAGGTCATCAACCTGCTGAGGAAGCACAGGGAGCTCTGTGATGTGGTGCTGGTAGTGGGGGCCAAGAAGATCTATGCCCACAGGGTGATCCTGTCGGCCTGCAGCCCCTATTTCCGAGCCATGTTCACCGGGGAGCTGGCGGAGTCGCGGCAGACCGAGGTGGTGATCAGGGACATCGACGAGCGCGCCATGGAGCTGCTCATCGACTTCGCCTACACCTCGCAGATCACCGTGGAAGAGGGGAATGTCCAGACCTTGCTGCCAGCTGCTTGTCTTCTCCAGCTGGCTGAGATCCAGGAGGCTTGCTGTGAGTTCCTCAAGAGACAGTTGGACCCTTCCAATTGCCTGGGCATCCGGGCTTTTGCCGACACTCACTCGTGCCGCGAGCTGCTGAGGATCGCTGACAAATTCACACAGCACAACTTCCAGGAGGTAAGGAGCTGGCGTGCTGGCATTGTGATGTAAAATGCATCAATGTGTGGCCTGTGAGAGCTTTCAGCAACTCTCATTTTGTCCTTTTTTCCAAATCCTGCCTTTACACCTGCTCTGTGCCCTGATAGTGATGGGTGCCAGTGATGGGACCCATAGTGATGGGTGCCAGATGTGCCAGATTTTAAGTGGGGAGGAAAGAGGAGAGAGGTGGTAGGACTGTGTTGTACCAGTGGTTTGTATGTGATGCACAGCATTTCTTCCCTGAAAGGTGTGTGGTGAGTGCTATGTGGGTAGCAAGGCTGTGGGTGCAGGTGGATTTGGCATTGAATCTGTCCTGCTTGCATATTCCACTCCTCTTTCAGAAATACTCTGGGTTCTACATAGTTGGTGTTAAAAGTAAGGACAACACATCAATAGAACCCAAGGAATTTGATGTTGAGCTCTGGGATTGGAAAAGTGGGTGTTTGGGGGAGCATGAGGCTGCCTCAGGGGAGTCTTCAAATCCCTGGTTGTAGCAGAACTAGAGTTTTGCATCTATTATTCAGCAGAAGCTGTCTGAAAGTAATTCAGATGTGTAATATTGTAGCTGACCTTTGTAAACTCAAGTTTCTCATCCTTTGTTAATTCTGCCTAGATGCTTTTTTGGTGAAAAATAAATGCCAGCAGCTGGTTCAGAGAAGGATCAACATAATAATTAAGGATTGTGTGAGCAGTAGTCAGAGAAAAGTGGATCTTTACTGAACTGCTGCAGAAAAATCTCTTCCCACCAGCTTCACAGGGAGATCCTTTCCAAAGGGAGGAACTCCAGGAACTCCTGGTGCTAAATTAGTTTCCCCAGAGAAGCAGCAGTATGGAAGTGCTGTGAGTGATGGCAGCTTGTCTCTTTTTTTTTTTTCCCTTATGACATGTAAGAATTAAGTTGGAATTGTATTAATTTCAGCCAGATAGTACTTAACAAAAATCTGAGCAGGAGCAACACAACAGAACACAACTGTTGGACATAGTGAAGACAATTCTTGGTATCCAAAACATCAGTTTATTATAAAAGCTGCAATTAAATACATCTTTTCTAACCAAATAGAATTTGCTGGTAAGATGAGAGGGTTTTTTGTAGAACTTGGTGGTTTCCCAAAACCCTACATTTTAGCTGGCCACTTCATATCCTCTCTGCTTGCTCTGCACTTCTTTTCTTCTGGATTTGTTGGTTTGGTTTTTTTGGTGGTGTTCTTTTTTTTTTTTTTTTCCTGGGAGGTGGGAGAGCAAAATGCTATCCAGATGGTTGTTTATTTTCAGTGCTTGGTTGTTTTACTGGTTATTAGATCTTGTTATTACATCAGTAGGGCATGCTTACAAGCCTCTAAATAACATTTTAACAGCTTGACAGTTTTGTTTTAAAATGTTTTAGTATTAATACATGCAGCTGGCTGTTAAGAGCTGCTTTCTATGGGCTTCTTTTCTTTTGCAGTCCCTTGAAGACAACTTTCTGTCTTCCTTATCCCTGTTAAAGCACAAGGAGGAAAAAGAGAAGAGAGCACTCTTCCTTGAAGATGATGCAAATTGTAATTGACTTGACTTAAACACAGCCTCTGGAAAAGTGAGGCTTAGATTAGAGCAGTATTTCTTTGGCCTGGGCATGTTTTGGTGTCCAGTTCAGTGCCCCAGGAGTTCTGCAGCTCTTCATCCTTAATAATCCCTTCTTTTGCTTCCACTGTTTCTCTGCAGACAGTGTCACTGGTGCTGCTCCTTGGGATTGCATTCCATTCTGGCAGGATTTTCCATCTGGGGAGTGGCTTGGTGATCCCTGGAGGAAGCCAGGCACTTGTCTGTTTAACCATCATCCACTGTGGAGGTTGAAAACTGATAAAACAGAAATAAAAAGCTGATAAAAAAAAATTTGCCTTCCTGTGCAGAGGCTGTGTGGTCATTGTTCCTCCAAGCTGGCAGAAAGGAACGTGAGCTGGGAATTTCCTGGGTGCCAAGGTGAAATATTAAGCAGCAGGCACCAGGCCAACCCATGCAGTTACTTTGAATGCAGTTTGAATTGCTTCATGTCCTCTGCTGTGCTAACCTCTGCTTCTATTAATTTTTTATGTGTATTGCTGCATTACATCATTAACTTCTTGGTAAAATGTTTTTTCAGTTTTTTCCATTCCTCCCAATTTAATTTGTTGCCTATAATCCCTAGTGGATTTTGTGCATATAATGTGAAATGGTTCTATTAACAACTCCACTGTACAAGAACAGCCTTTGTATTTTTTTTTTTTTTGTCTCTTGACATTTGTGTGGAGGGAAAATTTATATTTATGGGTGGACAAGTTGCACTTTTATCAACACACAAAAATTGGACTATATTGTATAGTCTGACATGAATTTTCTCTGTTTATAAAAGCACTGCTGTTCAGGAATGCTGCAGAGGAAATGAAATCCAGCCAATTCTTGTCCACTAAGCAAGTCAGTCAAATAGATCATTAACATTAGTCAGGTAATTATGACTGTCCTAATAATTAAGCAAAAAAAAAAAAAAAAAAACCAAACCAAAGCATTTTAAATAATGATTTGTTTTACTATGTAAACTAACAAGCTGCACAGTAATAATAATTTGGTTTAAAGAAGTGCTTTGAATTTTGTGAGGCCATCAATGCAACTGGCTGACCTGAGGCTCAAAGGGAGAGACTGGATCAGCATCTTTAACTTGGGAATTTCCACAGCTGCTGTTTCCAGACTCTGCAGAAGCTGCATTTAAAAGCCATCAGAGTAAAGTTTGCACATAAGCTTTGTAGGAGGAAGGGAGACTATGGAAAAAAGCTGATAAAGGTCTTTAATGACCAACCCAGTTCCTACTTAAAGGCTGAAGGAGTGTGTGGGCCAGCCTTGCTGTGGCCTTTGCTGTCCCCAAAAGCTCAGGGTGCCCAAGAACCAAGTCTGGTGACTGATCTCATTGTCCTCTTTGTTCCTTTTAAACAATATTTTCTGTTGTCAGTAACTGCATATTTGTTCAGTGCCCTTAAATAACTTCTTCAGGTAATTAAAAGGACTGCACAGCTGACTGCTGTTGAGATGATCGTGTCAAAGAGTGTTTTTCTTTAATTTATGCAGCAAATTGTGGAATAAGTCACGGAATTCTAATGTGGTCACAGATGATAAGGGCAAGCCAGCATTCAGTTATTTTCTGTTCCTGAACCTTTTGGAAATTGCAAGCTGCAGACTGGGAGTACTTGCAGGGAAGGTGAGCTGGCAGTTATCAGTCAGGCCATTTCTGCAGTTTTCATTTTGATCCTTGTACCTTTCCCCATCTATCTGGTGTCTGTGCAGGAGTTGTGGTGGTGTGTGAGCTCCCAGGGCAGTCTGAGTGACTCATGCTGTGTGAGCAGTCCCCCAGCAGCAGCCAAGGCCTCCTGAGAAACTTGGTTGCTATCTTGGATGCTGAAGGAATTAATGTGTTTGTCAGTGGCTTGACTTTCACAGGAGATCAGTCCTTAGGGGCTCTGGAGGCTCTGATTCCCTCTTTAGTGCATCTCGACTACTGCACACTCCATGTGTATATTTAGAGCAAATGAAAGAGGCAGGATCAGATGAGTCTCCTGAAATATTTTCTGTTCTGCCACAAATCAGGCTTTCTGTGTTCTCTGCAATGCCTCTGGTAATTTGTTTGAGACTCTTATTTTTGTGCTCTGTTTTGCTTTCCTTGTGAATCTCTGCGCTCCAGTGCTGCTTTTTAGTCACATATTTATTGCAGTTTCATTTCTGCTTTATGTATTAGACACAGCAAACGAGGAGGCTGATTTTAAAGAAGGGCTTTGTTTTTCCTGAATTTTGAAACCTGATCAGTGTGGTTTAACCCTTTAAAAGTGTTAAGGGATGTAAAAGGCATGCCCATCCATAAATGTCTTGTGTTGCTGGGGGCTGTGTTCTGCCCTGTGCAGGAAACCCTTTATGTGTGTTGGCCTTGGAACTGATGGGGATTTGGCTTTTTACTGAGTCAGTCCATGAAGTGCTGGAGTGGTGAATGGCTCTGATGCTTTGTCCTTATTCCCTTTTTCCTCTGCCTTTCCCAGGTGATGGAGAGTGAGGAGTTCATGCTGCTTCCTGCCAACCAGCTCATAGACATCATATCCAGTGACGAGTTAAACGTGCGCAGCGAGGAGCAGGTGTTCAATGCTGTGATGGCCTGGGTGAAGTACAGCATCCAGGAGAGGAGACCCCAGCTGCCACAGGTAATCTTGGGCACAGAGACATTCCAGGCTGCTTTATCCAGGGGGAGAGGAATGAGGGATGGTAGAGTGGTGCCAGAGCGCTTCTGAATGATGTAAAGCCACCAAAATTCTCTCTGACTCCCACCTGTGTTAGGTGGCTTGCACTGTCCCTTCATCTAGGCTGGCCAGAGCCTTCATTAGGGGATTTGTTGGATTGTTCTCAGCTGGGACTTGCCAAACGAGCTCACTCCAGCAGTCTGTCCAGACAAACCTGCCTGCACTGCTTGGAGAGTTGTATCAACACCACAGTGGAGAGGAAAAGGCTTGTCTCGCTTTGCAGTGCTTCTTTAAGCTCTGCTGCTTGATTTGTGCCTCAGCCCTCACGATGTTACAGTGGAGCTTGTCAGAATGGTTTTGTTGGAATGTGATGCTTCATCTAAGCCAAGGCATTTCACAGAGCAGAACCCATTCTGACAAAGCTGTCAGCCCAAAGCCTCTGAAGTCTGGAGCTGGATGATCAAAAGAGGTGAGCATCTGCCTGCCTCACTGTTTCTGCTTTGGAAAGAAATGTTAAATGCAACTTTATTTACTGGAAAGCTTTTGAAAATGGTTTTAAGTAAACAAACCAAACTGGAAAAAGCTGCTCTTCTCAAGGCAGCTTTTAATGCTTTTATAACTGTTTGCCTCTGTCTATACGTGCTTGGGCCTTCAAATTCTAAACTCTTCTGAAAGATGTGTTGTTTCTCATTGTTCATTTACTCTGCAGTACCACTCAGGTTTAAGAGAGCTAAATGCTTGATAAAACCCCTAACTTAACTAGTGTTCAGGCAGATGTCTAGACATCTGTAATTTTCTGAAGGTTTCCAGCTGTTAATAGATCCAGTGGATTGTCCCTTTCTGAAAACTGATTTTCTGCTGGATATCTAAACTGGGATATTGAAAAGGCAAATGTGCTGTGAGACAAGCTGCATTCAACTAAAATTCTCTTGTTTTCCATTTGGCTTTTTGCATATCTGTGGTTTCACCATAGGTGTTCTGATTTGTGTTTCAGGTCCTGCAGCACGTCCGCCTGCCCCTGCTGAGTCCCAAGTTTCTTGTGGGTACAGTGGGCTCTGATCCACTCATTAAGAGTGATGAGGAATGCAGGTAAATCTCCTCAGCCATTTACAGAATTGGATTATGTTGTCCCCTGAAACTGTGCTCATTTGTCACTGGTAAATGGGCGATGCCTCGCAATTTCGTCTTTGGCAACTGGCAGGATAGGAGAAGCAAGAAAAATTGTTTTCTGCTTGCATAATAGTCACTGGTGCACCCTAGAAGTGGTTTTGTTCTTTCAAGTTTTCAGTGAAAAGGCAAACTTTGAGTGTGCAGTTTGACTGTTGGTAAAAGACCTTTCAGTGTATTGATTTTATTTGCCTTTTTTTTTTTCACCCCCTCTAGTTGTGGCCTCTTGTTGCAGCTTAGCTCTTGCATGGCTTTCATGATGATCTCAGTGGGATCTAAAGTAGTTTTTCTATGTAGAATGTCTGCACTTTGATAGCAGAATTGGATTCTGGGATTAGAGTCTGCTCTTTCCCACAAGGATAATGCAGGGAAGTTTTCATTTCCTCCTTGTGTGGTATGAGTCTCACCTTTCTGGTTCTGCAGAGTTCTGTATCATCCACAAAGCACATGATCTATCTTGTGCATATTGTAAAGAAGTTCAGGGCATAGGCTAAATTGTTCTCTTCCTGAATAAGCATTCATACTGGGGGAATTCCGCATTTGTAGAGGGAAGGAGGACTTTTTTGTTCTTTTTTGTTTTATTCAGGGGTTTGGAATATTAGGATTAGTCCAGGTGGCAAGTCATGAATGGATGGACAGTGTGAGCTGACCAGAGCTGATAGAGAAAATACTCATCAGAAGGGTACTATCTCCATCTATTGGTCATGTGTATATTATGTATTTGTGTGCTTTCCAACTCCTGTTCTCTTCTGAGGCAAAACCACTGACTGTTCAGTTTTAGCTTGAGGCAGACTGGGTTTTTCCTTTCTGCACAGTAAGCTTGACAAATCTCTTGTCATATATATTTTTTTATCAATCTTTTTATAGCAAGCTGTATCTATTGTGAACTGTGGCCAAGCACTGGTGCTGGTTTGCTGCTGTCACTGTGTCAGTGGCTTGTAAACAGCCGATGAGTATTGAGGTGACAGTGCGCGTTTAACCGGAGCTGCTCCCGCTCTTCTCCTGTGACTTGGCAATACCTGAGGTGCATGACTAGTGCTGGCTGCTCTTCCCATCAGTCCTGATTGGCCCTTTCTCCCAAGACTGACCTCTGGGGGTTGATATTTTCCTGTCTTGCACAGGGATCTGGTGGATGAAGCCAAGAACTACCTGCTGCTGCCTCAGGAGCGGCCGCTGATGCAGGGACCGCGGACGAGGCCACGCAAACCCATCCGCTGTGGAGAGGTGCTCTTTGCAGGTGTGTGTCCCTGCTGCTGTGTCTGTGATGTCAGCAGAAGGTGGTGGAGGGTCTAGAGGGGCCACCTGAGGAGTGGCTGAGGTCACTCGGTCTGTTTTGCCTTGAGAGGAGAGCTCATCGTTGTTTACAGCTTCCTCGTGAGGGGGGAGGAGATGCTGGCAGTGATCTGGGCTCTCTGGGAACCAGCAAGAAAACCTGAGGGAATGGGCTGGAGCTGTGTCAGAGGAGGCTTAAGTTGGATATTGGATAAAGGTTCTTACACCCACAGTAGAGTCTGGCACTGGAACTGACTTCCCAAGGCAGTGGTCACAGCACCAGGCCTGACAGAACTCAAGAAGCATTTGGACAACACTCCCAATCACGTGGTGGGATTCTTGGGGCTATCCTGTGCAGAGCCGGGAGAGTTGGACTTTGATCCTTCCAACTCAGGATTTTCTGAATCTGTGCATTTTTCCCACTGGCTTAGACCAGGAGACTCTAGGCAGGATTTTCTGGTGGTGGTGTTCCCATAAAGCATTCACAACCTATTTCTGATGTGACCTGTGCATTAATATTGAAAGTTTGAGTTAGCTTACCTATCTTACCCACATGATTTCTTTGGTGCTGTGCATGCCACGGCATTTCCAAATTTCAGTTCAGGCTCTTGAAAATCTTCTATTTGATAACTACAAACCTCAGAAGGAGCGACTTAGAGATGAGTCCACAGGGGGGATTTGTGCCAGGAGCACAGGCAGTGTGTGAGCTCAGTGGGTGTTTTTGTGACCCTGGTTTGCTGTTTGGCTGCAGTGTGGGGCTGGTGCAGCAGGGACTGAGTTAACTTATGTTTCTTACTCCTATGATTTCTTTGGTGCTGTGCATTCCACGGCATTTCCAAATTTCAGTTCAGGCTCTTGAAAATCTCCTTCTATTTTATAATTACAAACCTCAGAAGGAGCGACTTAGAGATGAGTCCAAAGGGGGGACTTGTTCCAGGAGCACAGGCAGTGTGTGAGCTCAGTGAGTGTTTTTGTGACCCTGTTTTGGTTTTTGGCTGCAGTGTGGGGCTGGTGCAGCAGGGACTGAGTTAACTTATGTTTCTTACCCACATGATTTCTTTGGTGCTGTGCATTCCACGGCATTTCCAAATTTCAGTTCATGCTCTTGAAAATCTATTTGATAACTACAAACCTCAGAAGGAGCAACTTAGAGACGAGTCCAAAGGGGGGATTTGTGCCAGGAGCACAGGCAGTGTGTGAGCTCAGTGAGTGTTTTTGTGACCCTGGTTTTGCTGTTTGGCTGCAGTGGGGGGCTGGTGCAGCGGGGATGCCATTTCCAGCGTGGAGCGCTACGACCCCCAGACCAACGAGTGGAGGATGGTGGCTTCCATGAGCAAGAGGCGCTGTGGCGTCGGGGTCAGCGTCCTGGACGACCTCCTCTATGCTGTGGGAGGCCATGATGGCTCCTCTTATCTGAACAGTGTGGAAAGGTAGGTCTCCATAAAGCCCCTGTGCAGAATTTCAGCTGTGAATGTTCAGGTATGAATCACAGTTTGAGCAACCACTGGTTTCTCTCACATGATTTATTTCTGTTCTCCAAGCACAGAGCGAGCTGTCCAACACTGTCCACTTTAGTTTCTCATTAGACAGTGACTTTTTATCAGCTGCTTCTGTATTTGCTTTCTATAGAAACTGCTAAACACATGCAGCTGTATCTGCAGCTCACCTGCACCCTGGGTGTAGCCTTCTAGGAATTGAGTTCATTTTGTCATTTCCTCCTGCCTTGCACACCCCTGGTGCAAAATGCTTTGTGCCACATTATCCCCAGCTTAATGGGACAAGCCAAACCTCTGGCATAAGGAAGGAATCTCTAGGAGATGGGTCTGGGTGTGTTGTTGGAAGGAGTGGTGATCCTGGTTAACCTTCCTTGCAATTGAGGGTTTGTTTTTAGTGTTGTTGGGGAATGTGAGGTTACAGTGAGCATTTCTTAGATGCTGAAGGAGACCCTGGATTATTTTTTTGTCAAGTGGCAACTTGAGAGTTAAGGATCCTTGGCACATAGGCAGAAGCAGGAAAATAGGTCAGTTTTAGGCCTGTGAAAGATTAAAGTCAAACAAGTTTTACCAAGCTTTCTGTTTCTGGGAGCTGCACGGGGCAATTCCCGTGCCTGAAAGCCACATGACTCAAGCTCTCCTACTACTCTAAAATCTTGGCCTTGTAACAAACCCAATGAGGTGTAAAAATACCTCCTTCCACCTTGAGCCTCCCCTTCTTCCCACCTATCTCCTTGAATACTCCCAACTTCCCAGTCATGACCCTAGCATTGTATCTCCCACATCCTGCACTTCCTTGCTGTGCACTGTATTTCTTTTTCTCTGCATTCCCAAGCCCATCTTGTTCCTCCATATTTCATCAGGGAGTCCCAGTGCTGGCTGAGTTCCTGTGTGAACTGAAGGGAACAGAGCAGAGTTAACTCTGCTGCAAGTTACCACATGCCAGCCAGTCTCTCTCAGGAGCCTGAACCTTTGATCTCCAGCTTGATTCATCCCAACCTGCAGTTTGAACATCCCTGGAATAACATGTAGGGGATGCATTGTATCACTTCAGGGCTTTTATCCAGCTCCCAAAGAGCTGTGCTGCAGTTGAAGCTCAGGATAGGCAAGTTTCACAGCCTTAGTAGAGCTCCCAAGCATGGGAGAGTCTGAAGCAGACCTAGGCAGGTAATTTGTGCTGTTTGGTGTGGTTTTTTTTTTTCCAGGTATGATCCCAAGACCAATCAGTGGAGCAGTGATGTGGCTCCCACCAGCACCTGCAGGACCAGTGTTGGAGTAGCAGTTCTTGGAGGTTACCTCTATGCTGTGGGTGGCCAGGATGGTGTCTCTTGTCTCAACATTGTGGAGAGGTACTTTTTAATTACAAAAAAAAACCCAAAAAAGTGGGGCACAGCAAGAAAGAGGATCTCTAAGAGGGTACAGCTGATGCAGACAAGCTGGAGAGGAGATAGGAACTGTACAAATCTTACAGGGATTTTTGTTTGGGGAGAATAAAGTCAGTCTTCCTGCCCCTTTGTGAAGATGTCAGCACTTCCCTCAGCTCTGGTTTTTATTCTTGTGTCAGGTATGATCCCAAAGAAAACAAATGGACTCGAGTGGCTTCCATGAGCACCAGGCGCCTGGGAGTGGCAGTGGCTGTGCTGGGAGGCTTCCTCTATGCTGTGGGAGGCTCTGATGGAACATCTCCTCTCAATACTGGTATGCCTTTTGCTGTCCCTTCATCCCAGTCGCTGCTTGTCCTGGTCCTGGGAGCCTGTCATGTCCCCAGATAGCTGTTGAATATCTCAGTGATCAGTTTGTGGAGATTTTTTCTTCTTTAAATATTATTTTACCATACAATAACTCACTCTCCAGACTTTTGGGCCCCTATTACCTGGTTGTGTGTCGTATTTTTACTTTCTCAGTGCTTCATGTGGCAGTATGTCCTTAATACAAGCTTTTGATCGTTTGCATAGGAGTTGCAAGCAGTTTTTTTTCTTTGAAATTCCTGCAGCAGCCATTTTTGCTGTAGGAAGAAAGGTGCCAAAGGTAAAACCACTGCAGGTCAGTTTGTAGCATCTCCAGCTCCCTCTCGAGTGTGGAGACAGGAGAGAAACTAGCAAGAGTTCTTGGGAAGAAAAGAGAACAAAGGGGTTCATGGCTTTGGAAAAGAGAGAACAAAGGGGTTCATGGCTTTGGAGGAAAAGAGAGAACAAAGGGGTTCGTGGTTTTGGAGGAAAAGAGAGAACAAATGGGTTCATGGCTTTGGAGGAAAAGAGAGAACAAAGGGGTTCATGGCTTTGGAAAAGAGAGAACAAAGGGGTTCATGGCTTTGGAGGAAAAGAGAGAACAAAGGGGTTCGTGGTTTTGGAGGAAAAGAGAGAACAAATGGGTTCATGGCTTTGGAGGAAAAGAGAGAACAAATGGGTTCATGGCTTTGGAGGAAAAGAGAGAACAAATGGGTTCACGGCTTTGGAGGAAAAGGGAGAACAAATGGCTTCACGGCTTTGGAAAAGAGAGAATAAAGGGGTTCATGGCTTTGGAAAAGAGAGAACAAATGGGTTCATGGCTTTGGAAAAGAGAGAATAAAGGGGTTCATGGCATTTTTGGCGTGTGGAAATCAGGTCCAAAAGTTCTCTCCCCACTGCCTGCCAACCCTGCTGACCGCACACCTTCCCTCCCTCGGCAGTGGAACGCTACAACCCCCAGGAGAACCGCTGGCACACGA
Source organism: Calcarius lapponicus (assembly GCA_039654755.1). NCBI lineage: Eukaryota > Metazoa > Chordata > Aves > Passeriformes > Fringillidae > Calcarius > Calcarius lapponicus. Next base: position 2,955,670 of record CM077471.1, read on the forward strand.
TAGCCCCCATGGGCACCAGGAGGAAGCACCTGGGCTGTGCTGTGTACCAGGACATGATCTATGCTGTGGGAGGCAGGGATGACACCACAGAGCTCAGCAGTGCTGAGAGGTACAACCCACGCACCAACCAGTGGTCCCCCGTGGTGGCCATGACGTCCCGGCGCAGCGGGGTGAGTCTGATGCCTCAGGTTTTACATTTCATATTTTCCTGTCATTGTCATTGTTAGAAATGAAGGGATGGGGCTGTTTTCTAGCTAAGAATGATTTATTGCTCAGATAAACATCAGTCTCAGAGCCTATGAGGTTTTGGAGGAGGAAGCATTGGGCCATAGCTCAAGAATAGTCTCAAGTTCTTTGTTACAAGGCAGTATAGACAGTTGCCACAGAATTTATTTTGCTTTTCTAACCTATCACCTTTATTTACTTCTTCTGCACTGTGGATACTTTTATCTGAGAGCTTCTGTCTCACTTCCACATTCTCATAACTTCTGAACTCTTAGTTTATTCTACACAACCACACCCTGACATTACAAACCCTTCACCATCTTATCAATACAGTTTCTCACTTATTTAAAGCATATTCTTACAACTATAGAAACGTAAGTTTATGATTTTTCTGCTTAATGTCTGTATCTTGTACTTTTACATCAGTCCAAGCTTCTTCCAAGGCTGCAGATCAGATCCTTCAGTGTCTGTGGAAGTTCTGTTTTTCTGACTCACCCATTTTCCAGGTTCTGTACTGCATTAGTTTATAACTCTGAACTTCATATAAAGTGTTGGCAGGTTCTCCTCACAGTTCAGTCACACAGAACAATCCTTTTCGAGCCCCAGAACCAAAGACACCATTGCAGCTGTAGGCCCAAAAAATGCAAACAACAGGGAATGGAGGAGAGCAAACTGGGAGGATGGGACTGCATCACCTGGAGCTGGAATTGGACAAATAACCCTAATATGGAAATGGACCAAAACTTATAAAAGTGGGAAAACTCATGACCCAGGGACCATCTTGGGTAGAGCCACTTTTGGGCTTTTGTACTGCCCAAGGTGTATCCTGTGAAGGCCTTTAATAAATCCCTACTTTACTCCTTTAACACTGCCTACTCTCTGTTCCAGGTAGCCCCTCCAGGCATCAGGTGGGGCTTGGTGGGCTCATCCATGCCACGTGTCACCATGTGGGGACAGAGGGCAGGGTGTCATTGTCACTCTTGTTGTGAGGAGAGCACACAGTGAAGTGTCAGTCTTCTCACGAGGCTCTCCTGCTTCCTCTGCATCTTCACCTCTTCTCTGTGAGGGAAAAAGTTTGCAAAAAGCTCTCTAGCAAGACTAGAGGGTGAAGAGATAGCTGAGTCATGCCACACATGGCTGTTTAGGATGGGGAAATGAGACATTTGAGGGTGTTTTTAAATATTTTTCGGGCTTGTATGCCATCAACTAAGGCTGAAGCAGAGGAGCTTTTAGGTGATGTAGCTGTACTTTGTATGAAATACCATCAAAGAACACTATCAAATTAGTTCCTGGATGTCTCTGGATGAATGAGGAGGTGAAAACACCCACTTGCTGAGCGGAAAAAGCTGGGAAACTGGGTTAGCACATGTTCAGATACATATTCCCAGCAGACTCTCATTGCCTTGAGGCATGTGTGGGAACAGGGCTCCTGGGCTTTCACTTGGGCTGTGCCTCTCCTCCTGAATGCTGTGAGTGACAGCAAGTTCCCATCCACTGCTGATTATTGGTGATTTCTTGTGAGCAACAGGTTATGCAGTGTTTTCAGCAGCCATCATGGCTGGGGAGATGGAAATGATCTGGGTGTTTATCATTAGATATTGGATTATGTGCTAAGGAGAGGATGAGTTCTGTCTGTGTGTTAGTGTTCAGTGTCTGGTAAGGCCAGTATGAATCACAGTTTGAGCAGCCTCTGCTTTTGAAGGCAGGGAACACACATTTATTTCTGTTTTCCAAGCACAGAGTCAGCTGTCCAACACTGTCCACTTCAGTTTCTCATTAGACAGTGACTTTTTATCAGCTGCTTCTGTGTTTGCTTTCTACAGAAACTGCTAAACACATGCAGCTGTATCTGCAGCTCACCTGACTTCCTCAAAGCCAAAACAGGGACCCTTTTACAATGTGTACCTTCCCTTTTTTCTGTTATACTCCATGTTTTCCACTGGAAGTGATCATGTTTTGATGTTTCAGTGATTTCAAAGATTAAATAGAAAGTCTGGAGACCCAGGTGCTTACAGATGGTCCAAGCCCCAACCTGAGAGGTTTGAGACCAGGGGCTTGCCTGTGGTTCTGCTGCTTTAACCAAGTGTTGTGGGCTGGTTGATATTCTTTCTTGGAGAAAAATTTCAGTCTAGAACCTAAGTTCTGTATGGAAAAGGTTTAGATTCTCATGTATTTATCATCACTCAGATGGTTCTACTTCTTGTAGCTGGCAATAAGGGGAATCCTCTGCTTTTTCTTTGAGACATTCTCTTTTCTGAGATGCATAGTTAACTTTCCATGTCCCATTTTTTAAGATATTTAATTTGTGCCGTGCCCTAAAGAAAAAAACCCCAACCCTCTCCTGCAGATTGCCTTTCACCAAACACAGTTATTAAATAGCTTCATTAATATTTTCATTTTAACCCTTCTTTTTAGGACATCCCAGCTAAGTAGCTGCTGTCTGATGGCTGTCTTGCAGGTTGGCCTGGCCGTGGTGAATGGACAGCTGATGGCAGTGGGGGGCTTTGATGGCACAACGTACCTGAAGACCATTGAGGTGTTTGATCCAGATGCCAACACGTGGAGGTAACTTGAGTTTGTGTGACAATCAAAGAGTCAAACAGTGAAATCCAGCTGGAGCTGTCCCAGGAAAATTAGGAATGTGGTGCACACCATAACAGAGAACTTGCGTGGGGTAGAAACATCACAACATTCCCATTCTGGCTTCTTGCCTTGCACGAAGAACCACAATTTGAAAAATATCTCACCACACCCCTTCTGTTAATTTTGGGCTGAGTCTCTCCTGCATCCCAGTAAAACTGAGCTTGTTCTTAGCAGAAAGAACTCACAGCCACCATGTAGAATTTGGCCTGATCACTTCTTGCTTTCAGTGTGAGGCAGTGATTTCTGAATCCTTTTGGAGGAGACAAAACACTTCAAGCACATGATGTTATTCCCCTTTAAATCAGCAGGATTCAGCCACTGGAAGAATCTTCAAGCTGAGACAAATAATACGAAATTGCTGATCAAAATATATGCTGAGCAGAAAAGAAAGAGGAAAGATAGCCTTTCTAGTCATAGCTATACTTGAAAACAATTGCTTGTCTATTTATTCCCAAATGTAGTTAGCATAAAGTATCAAACTCCTGTGGCTGTTTTTGCTGCTGTGGTGATCTGGCAAGGGTGGGGAATAGAAAGAAATTAATTTCCTTATTCTTACTAGTGATAGTAGTAATTTAACCCTTCACTGGTAAGAATGGCTGTCATGAGCAGCAGTGAAGGAATTTCCCCTGGTTTGGTGAGCCATGGATCCACAGGACCTTTTGAACTGCTGAGAAACCAGTTGAGGAGAGAGTGGTACATACATCAGATTCCTTAGTGGAATGGTTTCAGCTACTCCCTGTGACAGTCCAGAGTTAGGAGTGGCTGCCTGGCAGGCATTCACACAGTTGGGGAGATTATTCAAGGTATTATTAGCTTTTCTTCCACTGAACTCAATATAGGTGACCAGCTTCCATTCTTTTGTATCTGAAGAAATTTTTTATTTGTGCAGCTTGACTGAGAAACGATTCTGCTGCAATTTGGCTTTAACAGAGCTGTTTGGAGAACTTGCTTCTGTTCCTGCCAGCAGACTCCAGTGGCAGAGGGGAATATGCAGTTGGAATCTGTAGGGATCTGATACCCCTATGAAATTAAGACACCATTGCAGTCAGCAGATGGTGCTTGGGATGTGTTATATCTTGGTTGGTTCTGCTGAATGTAGGGGTTTAGACATAAAAATTAAATTAGTTGAATTGGGAGGACTAAGCCTAGTCCTGTGTTAGCCAAAACCTAGCTTAAGGTCAGCTACAGCTTACAAAGTTCTTTTTCTTACCAGACAGGGAGCAGGAAGTATTTATTTAACAGAAATTTGGTGCCAAATCAAGCAGCAGTTTCTGTTCTGAGAGAGGAAGGCACGAGCAAATACAGCTGTTAACTTCTGAAGTGTGTACTATGGGTGCTCCACAACCTCTTCTTCACTTGAAGCAGGCATTAATGACGGTTCAGTGTTTCCCATGGCAGCTCCCAGAGGTTGGTGTCCCCCTGGAGGAGGATGTGTGACTCTGGAATGTTGTCTCCGCAGGTTGTACGGCGGGATGAACTACCGGCGGCTGGGCGGAGGCGTGGGGGTTATCAAAATGACACACTGTGAATCTCATATATGGTAAGCTTCCAGAGGGAGGGAGTCCCCTGCCTTCTCATTCCTAGAAAAAAAAACAAACTGAAGAGACTTGTTGACACTGGACCTCTTTGCAGCTCTAGTATGCACGGTCTAGCTCCAATGTAACTCTTTGTCGGTGAACTCTTTCTATGGAATTATAAAAACTGACTTCTGTGAGAGCGTGCCCCGCGGGAGACCACGTTGTCAGACTCCAGGGAACCACTGGACAAAAGTAGAAGTGTTGCTTATGTCCGTATTTTTTTCTAAATAGTTCTACATTTTTGGAATAAACCAAACTGTAACAGTTATTGTAGCCTAAAAGGATGCTGATGTAGAGCCTATACACTCTGTACTGGGAGTCTGGCCAGGAGGAGGGATTCCTGCTTTCCCTCCTGCTGTGGGAGCAGTGGATGTGGCAGCTGTTTGGTGGGCGAAAGAGGAAAAAAAGTGATACAGAAAACATTGCTTTTGCCTTATTTACAGAGAGCTTCAAAAAAAAAAAAAAAGTACTTGACCTGCAAGGTGCCACCTTTGCACAGAAGCTTTTCTGTGCACAGAGTATATTTATTTTTTCATTTGATTTGTATCATGTATTTCCTTTGTATCGCTCACAGCGATGATTCCAGCTTTTTATATACATCTGTGTGTGCATATATATGTATTTTATATATATATATGTATATGTGTGACTTGCATTTTGACCAGCTGGTGGTTTGGGCAGGGCTGTGTCCTGCCAGCTACTGTGGTTCCAATCCTTGTGGTATGATTTGGGGTCTCTTAGAGGACAGGAGAGCTGTGAGATGGGTGCCCTGAGTATCTTTTCAGAACTGGAACTCTCATCGCTCAACTGAATCAGTGAAGTGCCCAAAAAGGGTGAGAGGAAAAGGATTTTAAGCAATGCCTTTTTACTGTACAAAAATTCAGCTTTTCTCTCCTCTCCTCTCTCCTGTGTGTGGACCTGTGCTGGTTTGAAGGTAAACCAGCAGGGGAGGAATTAACCCCACAGAAACGCCTTGTGAGAGATTTCAAGTCAGAGTTGCAATTCACTAGAGAGATGACAATAAATGCAATGAATACACAAAGAGTGGCTTAAAACCAGTCCTGATCAAACAGTGGTTGCAGTCCTGTTAGAGTGATGGATGAGGTCTTGTCAAAAGCACTGGTCCTGTGGAAAGGCCTGGTCCTTCTTTGGATGTCCAGTGGTGGTGGTTGTGTCCAGGTCCCCAAACCCTCAGATCATGGGCCCTCAAAGCCAGGCAGGAATGTTGAATCCCTCCCCTAGAGCAAGGGATTTCCCAATGAAATGATGGAATCCTGAGTCATAGGATATTTGGGGAGTCCCTGATAGGACTCTGCCCACTGGCAGACATGACCCCCCCTTAGGCTGGGTGTAGCTGTCACTGTGAGGACAGAGAGAGCACTGCACCCAGCTCCCAGCTGTTACAAAGGACCCACCACTCACAGGAATAATAGCAGAAATAATGCAGCTGGGTGTGGAATACAGTTTGGCTACACCCACATTGGTACTTTACCTTGCAACCACTGACAGAACTTAAATCCACCTAGCTCTAGCTCACTTTTAAAAGCCTTTTTCCTCCTGTTGCCTGTTTGATATCAGTTCTTGTCTGAAGCAGGGTGCAGGTATCATCTGTTCATCCTGATACCCACTTCTTGTGTTCTTGCTGGAAGGGCAGACCCACAGCCAGCTCCTTCCTGCTGGAAAAAAAAAACCTCAGAGCAGCCTCACCTCAGCTGCCCTCTTGTCTGTGTCTCTAGAGTTCCTGACCATGATGGATGGAGCCCTCTCTTTGAGTGGTTTTTGTGCACTTTGCCTGTGTGTGGTTAGAGCAGGGAAAGGTGTGAGGCTCATTTAAGAGTTTGGAGGGGAAGGGCTGTTTTCTGGCACTGTGAATAACTGTGGAGTCACCCAGGAGTGGGGGGAGAGCAGGGAAGAACTCAAGACTCAACAGTTCTGTTTTTACTGTAATTTCTATTGAGTATGGAAGAATGACCTTTTGCACCTGATCTAACTGTGGACCTTTAGTAAATTTCATTTTGAAAAGGAGGACTGTAAATTCTTGAGATGAAAAAGGCAGTGCTGACACCTTAAGTTCTTTAACTTCATAGTTTGATTCATGTAACTCAGACTTTAATGTGCTTGAATATAGTAAAAAATACACTACAGTCATCAATGGGACATTAAAACTTTTATAAAAGCCCCTTTCCCCCTAAAGGTCGGTATTCTTGTGTTTACATATGAAGATCATTTGCACCTTTACAAGGAAAACAAGTATTCTGTAAACAAATGTTTACATGTATCATTTATGCTTTTTTCTAGCATGAGTAACTTGTATAAATAGTGCTATCTTAATAAATTTCTTCTACGCTGTTCTTGGTTTGTTCCTTGGGGTGAAAGCAGTGGGAGGTGTTTTTCTGTGGTTTATATGGACAAAGATGCTGGAGGGTTTTTTTTCCCCCCAGATAAATCCCAGTAAAAGAGGCTTAAAACTCTGCTGTTTCTTGTTACCCTTCACATCACTCTGAGCCAGCTTTTTCTGGAAGGAAATATCTGTGCTATGTGGCTAAATCTTATCTCTGCTCACTTAACTGCATTTACCGGTGAGGACAACACAAGGGGTTAAAAGAGGCTGTAAGAATTTAGGTTTTTAGAGATTATTTATGCAAATTTGTTGGAAAGAGCTGAGCATTAGATTTAAAACTTAGCCCTGGGGTGTAACAGTCCTATTTTCAAACAAAATACAGGTGCCAGTTATTTCCAGACCTTCTGCTCCTTTGTCCAGTGCTCTTGTGACTCCAGAGAGCAAACTTTGTCTGAGATATTTCAAATAATGAAACTAAAGCACCAGAAGTGCTAGTTTAAGTAGCTGCTGAGTTGCCAAGACCTTCAGAAGATCACTTGGCTCCTTTTACCAGGGTAAGAATTACCACAGACTTCAACCTTAACATGCAAAACCAATCCATCTTCAACTAGTAAAGAATCTATAACCAAGTGCATGTTTCTTTGTTTAATTCTGGAAACAAGTTAGGAACTAGGCATGCAGTTATGTCATGTGTTAGGCAGTTTTACACTGGGAAGAGAAAGGAAATTTACACCCCTATTTAGGAGAAGGTCACAGCACAAATCAGCTCCCAGAGGTGCTGCACAAGTGTGAAGCAAGAAATTAGACTGGGAATGTTGCTGCTCACAGAAGCATTTAATAAGTAACAAGGGGTGGTTTGGTCAGGAAGCTGTAATTGGAAATAAGCTCCATGCAAAGATATATTTAATTAGACAGTGGTGGTCTTTCCTTAAGACAAAAGATGGAAAGGATTTTCTTTATTTAGTACTGTATTACAAAAATCTCTCAGCAGGTTCTACTTTCTGCTCCTTAAATGTCCCTCTGAACTCTTACCTGCTTCAGAAGGGAGGGATCCAACATCAAATTCTAGCACACAGCTCCAGCCATGAGAGCTCTCTGGCCTACAGGATTACATCCAAGATTACAAACATCAGGACAAAGCCCAGTAACTATCAAGCTTTTCCACACCTCACTTTCCTCTCTGTCAATGTGCCTGGGAGGACCAGCAGGCTGACAAGTGCCTCATGTCCAATCTCATGCCCAACTGGAACATAAATTAACATTATCACCATTACCAAGTAACCTTAACAAGCTAAAAAAGGAGTTAGAAACCTGGATTTTTCTGCCCTGGGTTTGTAGAGCATGCACCCTTTCTCTGGTGTGCTGAACTTTGCATTTAGGCTAGCCCAAGAGTAGTCACAGTTTAGCCAAGGTCTGCACAGCTTAGGCTGTCCAGTGAAAACCAACTTAGAAACAACAGAAATACCTGCCAGGGAGTTGCATCAAGAACTTGCACTGTTTGTCTCTGAGCTGATACCTGCTCATAAATGAAATTAGTGACTCTGAGAAAACAGAGCTGCTCAGGAAGCTGCCACAAGTTTGCATTGCAGCCATTCTTCAGGGCCAAATGTCTGCTTGACTTGGCTGTGCATGGAATTACACAGCCAAGTGCTGGAGTTACAATCTGTCCAAAGTCAGCCAGAATGAGAGGAAAGAAGATGCTGCAGGAGTGAGTTTCCTGGGGGTTTCTCAGCACAGACTGTCCAAACAGAAAGCCTTTTTAGTATGAAGAGCTACTGAAATGGCTCTCACTGGATCTGAGAGATTGCGAGTTCAGTCAGTAGCATCAGCACTCCAGGCAGGTACTGGCTGTGTAGAATCTGCAAAAAAAAAAAAAAAAGAGAAAAAAACCTGTCAAAACAACAATTGCAGCTGCCAGATTTTCACACCCTGAACCCCTGCTTGGAAGGAAACTGCCAAGTGTTCTGTGTGTTTATTCAGATGCCATGTTGTTGCTTTACTTTTCCCATACTGCATTATGACTTGAATCTTAGCCCATTATGAAAAGCTATATCTGAATTTACACAGCACACATTCCACAGGAGCACCCTTCAGAAAGCCTGAGATATCTCTGTGTACTTACCTGCAACGGGAAGAGTTGTGTCAGGCAGTTTTAAGCTATTACAGATAAAAGCAAGCACTGTGCTCCTCATCAGAGGGTAAATTTAAACAACTGCATTTACACAAACTGTTCTTTAACTCAGAAGAAAATACTGTATTGCTTGAAGAATTAATACCCTGTGGTTTGAAGGATATTGGAGATAACCTCTGTAGAAAGACCAGCACCTTTATGAAAAGGTTTACATGTCTTTATGAAAGGTTTACCTTTATGAAAAGGTTTACATGTCAAGGAGTCTTCTGCATCTGTCTTAATAACTACAATACTTGAAAGCTAGGAACTTTTTTTGAAGTTTGGGATCTTTTTAAGTCCAAAATGAGTTTTTTGTTAAGAAAAGCCTAAGAACTGAAGGCCTAAGAAACTTTCCTGTTCATACCACAGCTAATACACCTATTTCTGCCCCAGGCAAGTAGCTTCTGCTGCAACACAGTAATAAAATGCTGTACTGGCAGCTGCCCCACCTCTAAAGCTAAGTATGACTAGTAAAAGCTGAGGGTTTAACAATTCCTTGTAGGAAATCATGCAAAAAGAACCATGAGACTTTCAGGTACAGCTGTTTTATCTGGCCAGCATTAGGACAACCTGCTACTAAGGGCCTCACCTTTACAATCCCATCACAGTGTGCCGAGGCAATCGCTGTGGAAATCTTCACCAGCTTCGCAGCTGACAAGTGGATCTTGAAGTGCCTGTGGAAGTGAGCATAAAGGCAGTCCATGAAGACATCCACCTCCTCTTGGGTGATCTCTCCTGGCGTTTTTTGCACCGTGTCCCACAGAGCTTTGGCATCCTCCGGGTGGATGGCGTAGGAGATATCCAGGGGCTGCGCCAGGCGGGGCACGGAGAAGACGAGTTCCACGGCAGAGGCGGCTCTGTCCAGCTTGCAGCCAGCCCACATGGCCACCATCCAGCAGAGGTTCAGGGGGCTGATGGCCAGGCGGCGGAAGCAGCAGTCGAAAGTCTTCTGGAACCAGCTGCCAACCAGGGCGGTGTAGCTCTCGGCGCCGTGGCTCAGGAACAGGGGCAGGCAGGTGAAGTGCTCCGGCACGCTCTCGGAAAGCTCGTCTCCAAACACGGAGCAGAACCAGCCCCACCACACCGGTTTGTCCTCTGAGTTCCTGGAGGAGCCTCCTGACCTCGAAGAGAGCTGCGATGTGGAAAAGAAGCATTGCAATGCTGCAAAGCATTGCAATGCTGGTTTTTTTTTTTCCCCCATCAGCTAAAAACACATACTGATTTAAAGTTGTAAGACTGTTTTAAAAGTGGGTTTTTTTTCCTTGTGTCAAACACATACAATTATTCAGTCTATCCATGACATCCCTAAAAGTTAAATGCAATTCTGTTGAAAACAGCAAAAAAAACCGCTTCTGAATTCCTTAGGAACAGCCCTGAGATCTGAGTTTATTGCTGCTGAGCTCCCATGGTATATCCTACAACCATTGCCACAATGAACCTGATATTTCAGTAGCACATTTCACTTGTGGCAAAGCATTTCAGAAATACTATTTAAGCTCTGGCCAGGAAGTGGGATTATGCTTCATCTAGGAAGAAAAATAACCCATCCAAGTCCTGGCAGTAAGTTGACTGCTGAACTAAAACCTCAGACAGAGATTGCTCTGTATAGTCATACTCTGATGCTGTTAAAAAGTTGAACTCAAACTTGCTCTTTACTGTATGCATTGCTTAGGGGAGATCACAGAATCAATTAGGCTGAAAAAGACCTCTGAGGCCATCAAGTCCAGCCTGTGACCAAGCTCAACCTTGTCATTAGACCAGGCTTTTGACTGTGTCTCATCCAGTCTTAACTTAAACACCTCCAGGGACGGTGACTCCACCACCTCCCTGGGCAGCCAATTCCAACGTCTAATCATCCCCTCTGTAAAGAAATTGTTCCCGAAGTCCAACCTCAACCTCTCCTGGCACAGCTTAAGACTATAAATGTTCTGTTTCAGTTAAAAATAGACACGACTCAGTTTCATTAAACCACAGTAGCTATTCCACACAGCTAGGGGGTTTAACATCGGGGCTCGCTTTCAAGACAGAGCGTTCCACCACAACAAAACCAGCCGCCCTCACCTGCACCAGGAGGGCAGCCTGGTCCAGCTCGCTGCCCCTGATGTCGGCGAGGCTGGACAGGGCCACCTTGATGTCCAGCTCGACGCCCACCTCCACCGCCAGCCCCTTCTGCTTCTCGGCGGCGATGAAGGCGCCCAGCAGCCGCGCGTAGTCCCTGAGGCGGGCGCGGCGGAAGCCGTACAGGGGGGTCACGCTGTACAGCGTCCAGGCTTTCCGCAGCAGGAACGCTGTTTTCTGCGGGTCCGCCTTTTCCTAGCGGGGAACAAAAGGAATAAGGTTAAACTTTGATTTTTTCCCGCGCGGCGCGGCTGAGGGGACACGGAGGGGACGCGGAGGCGCCGCCGCCCGCGCCTCTCCTTACCTGAGAGCACGGCGCCGGCACAATGAGGCGGCCACTGGGGCTGATGCCGAGGCGGCCGTGGCTCCGTCCGAAGGGCAGAGCCCGGGAGAGCCGCCTGAGGCTGGGCAGGGTCCGCACCGCGCCGTCCTCCGGCGCCTCCTCCGCCATGGCGGCCGCAGCCCGCCGGCGCCGTTCGAACTTCTTCCCGTCGGGCCCCGCGCGGGGGCGCGCCCCTCCGCCATCTTTGGGGCGGGCGGCGCTGAGGGAAGGGGGCGGCCGTAGCAGATGTGGTTTCCCCTTTTCATTTTTTTCTCTCCGGAGCTCGCGTTTTTCACTTCGCGCAGGGCTGCGGCGCTCCTCCCCGTGTTCCTGGCTGAGGGGCGGCTGCGGGATGGCGCTGCCCCGGCTGCTGGTGCTGCCCCGGCTGCTGGTGCGAGCGCTGCACCGGGCGGGCGCTGCTGCCGCACCTGCGGCTCCAGGTGAGGAGGAGCGCTGGTCCCATCCCCTCGAAGTTTGGGTGCCTTTTCTCCCGGGGTACAGCTCAGGAGAGTCGCTAGAATTGATTAATATCACAAGTTATTTTGCCTGTATCACTTTACTGTCTTGTAGAAATCTTTTCTAATTCTAAAGGCGGTCATGAAGAATTATTTATATATGTCCAGGTAATGGTATCCTCCAGGCTTCTCCCTGCAAGCTGAGCCTCTTGCACATTGTGTAAGTGGTTGCGATTGGATCTGTGAGTTAGGCCATAATTACAGGCACACGGGGGTCTGTGCAGACCTTTCTGTAACCATGCTTGAGACCTTCTTCCAATTGTTTCAGGCAGGAGCTGTTAAATTTACATCCTCCGTGTGTGTTGAATTCTTGGTTTGTTAAGCCTTGTTCTGCCGTGTCACCACCAGGAACTGCAGTGGCAGAACAAGGGGGAATGGCTTTGAACTGAAGGAGGGCAGGTTTGGTGTGGATTTTGGAAGAAATTCTTCCCTGTGAGGGTGATGGGGTCCTGGTCTTGCTGAGAGGAGCTGCCACATCCCTGGAAATGTCCAAGGCCAGGCTGCATGGTGCTCTGAACAGCCTGGGATAGTGGAAAGTGTCCCTGCCCATGGCAGGGGGCTGGAATGAGATGAGCTTTGAGGTCCTTGAAACTCAAACTATTCTGTGATTCTAGATTAAAATGTGGAATTGTCAGCACCCCTTAGGATTGATCTGTGACTTTTGCTTCTCTTGCTCCTGAAATCTGCAGGGCAACAGTTTGAGGCAAGGCTATGTTCAAGTATCTTTATGAACTGAGAAACAGAAACAATCCCTGTTTAAAATACATTTAGACTAGCTTCATTTCATGTTTATGCCATAGTCTTAGTGCAGATCTATATAGGAAGTAACTTCTCCATATATATATCAATATTATTGTGAGGGAAAACTATTCATTCTGTTCCATCTACAAAAGCTATGAGAGATTATATGTATATAAATATATATATATATATTTTTTTAATTTATTTAAGACTTCAACAGTTTTGTCCCTCGGACCAACACGTGTGGAGAGCTGCGTGCTGCTCACGTGGGACAGAAGGTGACCCTGTACGGATGGGTTCAATATCAAAGGTAAGTGCAAACCGTGGTGAAAATGGAGATGATGGTTTGCCACATCCACTCTGAGCTGTGTTTCATCCAGCATTGCTCTCCAGTGATGGTCTGCATGGGTTTTTTGATTTTAGGAGGTTCTGAGTGTCTCATCTTTGAGCAGTTGTGGATGGGGACCCAGGAAAAGGAGTTAGGATTATTGCAATGTGGTCGTGATGATCTTGTTTTTGAAGACACCAGAGCATGTCCCTTTGGGCAGTTTTTTGATGGATAAAGCACAGTGGTAGCTGTCCCTGCTGCAGCTTGAAGAAATCAAGATTTATGGTTCTGGAGCTGGCAGTGTGGCTTGTTCATGTGGAACTTTTTATGGGACAAGTGTTCCCCTTCTTAACTTACGATTGAATTTTGTTGTTGTTGTTGTTTTTATTCCACATGAACTTTAATTTTATTGCTAATTTAATTGTTTTTAGCTGACTGATGTTTCCCAGCAGGAAAATTCATATGTCCAGAGCCCCAGCTCTGCATGCATGAAAGCTCAAGTTGAAATCCTGCCTCTCCTGGTTGGTTGTATGTTGCCTGAGGCTGGTCACAATGTGAAATGAATTGTTCAGGTGTGGGAAAAGTGTCCATAACTCAGTACTTGGAAGTGCTTTGGGATGAGTTGCAGAGTACTGAAAGTGTAGCCAGTTGCCATATGCTTTAAAAAGCAGAAACTACTAAATTTGTGAAAAAAACATTCTTCCTTTTGTGCTTTTCATGGATCAGACAAGGCCTGTTTCTGGTTTTGAGGGATTTCCAGGGCCTCACCCAGGTCATCATTCCTCAGGATGAGGTAAGTGCTACCAAAACACGAATCTGTGTTTTTATTTTTCCTTTGGAAGCTTGGCTTCTGCAGCCACTTTATCAGACTGAGTGCTCTGACTCACAAGCAAATCAGTGTTGTGAGAGCCCTGACCTGACCCTGCAACAGAAGCATCAGTGCTTTTTCCCCTTCCTTAAGAGTGATTTTGGGTTGAGGTGCTTGGCCTCAGTTCCTTTGTGCTGTTCTTTGAGTTCCTCCTTTCCCTGCAGGCACATTCCCACGTGAAGGAGCTGCTGTCCAACGCCCCGCTGGAGTCTGTGGTGAGAGTCACTGGGACAGTGTCCCCTCGGCCCCTGGGGCAGGAGAATCCGGTGAGCATGGCGTGAGGGGGACTCCCAGAGTTTTTATTCCTTGAATGAAAAACCCCTGGATGGTGGGATTATGGTGGGCTTTGTGTCAGAGCATTGCCAGTGCTTGTGTGACAGCCCATCCTCAGATAGCACAGATTTCACCTCACACTATGTCAGATAACAGGAGAATCTCAGAGCACATTACAGGCACACACAAATTAAACTGGATCCCTGCCCTTTGCAAGGATAAAGCTGGATTTTCCAGGCTTTCAAAGTGTGGTGGGAATTGTTTTTGCTTGAAAATAAATATTGTCATATCGAGTTCCACCTGTTTATTGATTCTGCTGTAGGAAATTCCTCTGTATAGGAAACAGAGGTTGAATAATTTTTTAAGGTTCTGCATTCCTCAGCTGTCATTGTAATCAGCTGTAGACTGATTTTTCAGGACTGTACATGTAACTGGCAGGTCTAAAAAGAGGACTGTATTTATGATCATAGCTCCTTTTTGCTCTATCTTTTAGATGTCCACTTAAAATCCAGGCTTCAAGCAATGCCTTTATTAATTTCTTTGTTTTGGGAAGGCTGTGTGTCCTTTCCCTTGCTAAATAGTGAGAGTCCTGCAGGATCAAGTGAACTGTGCTGTGCTACGTGAGGGGAGCTGCCTGGCCTCCCTCGGGATGGAGTCAAAAGAAGACCAGTTCTGAGAACTGCTGTTTAGAACTGGAAGTTCTGAGAAGTTCCTCATAATTTGCCTTTTTTGACTCATAATAAGGGCTGCTTCTGCTCATGCTCACTGAAACCTTCACTGTGTGGTTTTGCTGGGGCTGATGTGTTTATTGACCAGTATGCTACTGGGAAAGAAGCTGCCATCTTTAGTGTGGTGACTTGTGTTTCTCTGAACAGAAGGGAAACCTGGAAGAAATCTGTCTTTGGGAGAAACTCTCTGATTTATACACTGTGTTAGAAGGCAGGGAGGGTAATCACATTGCTTCTTTTTTTCCCTTTGAGCATCTGTGAAATACCTTTGTCCAACTGTTTGGAGTTTAATTTTTTTGCCTTCTTGTTCTAGAAAATGCCGACAGGGGATATTGAGGTGAAGGCAGAGACTGCAGAGATCCTAAACTCCTGCAAGAAGCTGCCTTTTGAAATCAAGGATTTTATCAAGGTGTCTGTTTTTCTTATCAAAGTGGTGGCTTTTCACTAAATTGGGAATTTGCCCAGGGTGATGGCAAAACATCTGAGAGCTGTGTCTGGTTCTCCCCACTTCACTTTGGAGGAATGATGGTATTTAAAACAGGGGTGCTGTTTATTTGCTGGGAGGATTTATTTCCTGTTAGAGCTAAGCAGAAAACAGGGCTTGAATAATTCCAGATTTCTGGAAGCACTGATGGCAAAGGAAAGAGTGAAAGAAATGGGGCTACGCTGGGTAAAATGAGGGTGTGGTTCATTCATGGAATCCCAGAATGGTTTGGGTTGGAAGGAACCTTACAGACCATCCTTTTCCAAACCCCCTGCCATGGGTAGGGATGCCACCAGGTTGCTCAGAGCTTCATCCAGCCTTTCCTTGAACACTTCCAGGGATGGGGCAGCCCCAGCTTTTGTGGCCAGTTTGGGTTTTTTCCCAAGCCATTGCCATATTTGTGTAGGTTGTGCGTAACGGGCGCCTTGCGGCAACCGAGCACCATCCCTTGATTTATCTTCTCGTGGCTTTAGGATCCCTTCACTGGCCATGCAGTTTGAATTTTGTCCCTTAACCCTGACCCTCTCTCCTCCCCAGAAGTCCGAGGCGCTGCGGATGCAGTATCGGTACCTGGACCTGCGCAGCTCCCGGCTGCAGTGGGCGCTGCGGCTGCGCTCCCGTGTGGTGATGAGGATGCGCGAGTACCTCTGCAACCTCCACGGTGAGGCAGCTGCTTGGAGCAGCAAACACTGCTGGCACTGTCATGTCTTCTGAAAAATCCCCTCACCAGCATTGCTTCTCCTGGGAAGATGAGAAGCCTCAGAGAAAAAACAATATTATCTCATTTGCTTCTCCCTGTTTCGCTGCTTTGGATTGTTTACCGACAGGTGCATGTTTGATTGGTTTCATGTGAATTGTTTTTAATTAATGACCAATCACCATCAGCTGTGTTGGACTCTGAGGAGTCAGTCGCCAGTTTTTCATTATCATTCTTGTTAAGTCTTCTGTCTATATCCTTTCTGTAGTATAGTTTTAGTATAACATTCTATAATATAATATAATCAGCCTTTTGAGAACATGGAGTCAGAGTCTCATCTCTCACTTCTTCCTGGGGACCCTCAAAAACTCAACACATTCCAGATCTTCCCGCTGCTTTTTCCTTGTGCTGGCAGAGATTCCTAACCAACTTCCTGCTCCAAACTGGTCACACTTAATAAGGAAATGTCTGCTTGTGGTGGGGTGTTGTCAGGCCTGAAGAAGCTGCCCATAAAAGTTGTGACTGCCCCATCCCTGGAAGTGTTTGAGGCTAGGTTGGATGAAGCTCTGGGCAACCTGTTTCAAATTAACTGTTTCCAATGAGAAAAGACTCTTTGCAGGTAGTTGCTCTCTTTTGGTCGCCTAGTTGAGGCATGTCAGAGGGATGGATTTTGTTTAGGGCTTTTGCTTCTCTTAAAATCAGGAAATGATCTTTGGGAAATCTGCCTGGTTTAGAATAGATAGAGAATTAACACATTTTCAGCCTGTTTGGAGTCCTCTGTCATCAACAGTTCTGGCAGGACATCAGAGTAGCTCCTAGCCTTTAGATCTGTCATTACAGGAACAATTATTAGAAGCAGTAAAGTGTGTTGGTTTTGGAGGGGCTCCATGGTGTGTTACACGACCTATTTTGCTGACTAACCCTACTCTAGCCTACTCTGTCATGTTAGTTCTCCCTCCTCTCAGCATATTCTATGTTTGTTCCCCAGGGTTCGTGGATGTAGAAACTCCAACTCTGTTTAAAAGAACCCCAGGGGTATGTATGTGATGCTTTTTGGGCCTCCTACAGCTGCACAGTCAGGGCTGAATCATTTCCAATTGCCACTCAGCATTCGTTGCTTTTCCCTTGCTAAATAACAGCTTGTGAAACTTCTGATATCGTCCATAAATTCTTTTAAAAGTAGACAGAGAGAGAAAGGGGAGAGGTGATAACTCATGTCTTAATTTTGAACCTTCAAACAAGATAAACTTCTGCCTTGTAGAGCACGTGTTGAATGCAAGTCTACCCTGGGATTATAAACCCAAAAAACTTGAAAGCACTGTCTTTTCAGCATTTATCTCTTAACCAGTAGGTTATTGTAGAGGTCATACTCAAGTAAATTTAATTTCTGATCTTATATTCATTTCTTTCATTTCAAAAATAGTCAGAGAGAAGAGAGCTGTAGCTGAGGAATTGTTGATGCAGCTACCCTGGCGTGCTTGCAATTAAACCCCAATCTTGGATGGTCTGTTATGCATTAGTCTCTCAGAGAAAAAGGTAGAGGATTCTCCTTTCAGATATTTTGGACCAAGTTGCTTAACAAATATGAAGTGTAATGTACAAACAGTTTCCTCACATGTGGGATTTCATAATGGGAAAAATAGGTTCTTTCCCCTTGCTCTGTCAGGAATTGGGGCCACTTACTTGCTAAACTCTGTAAATTTTCTTTCTGATGCCAGGGAGCCAAAGAATTCCTTGTGCCCTCAAGGGAAGCAGGCAAGTTCTACTCTCTGCCACAGAGTCCTCAGCAGTTCAAGCAGCTCCTCATGGTTGGAGGCCTGGACAGGTAAGAGTTTCTTAGGCTCCTGTTCTCTGCATGTCCTGTCTAGGGTTTGATTGCTTTATCTGTGAAGTTTAGAAACTTCCCTAAAAAAACTCACTGCCAAGGATTTGTGTCTTAAATACTTGGGACTTTATAGTCAGATGAAATGTAACCTTCTGGAAAGCTAAAATCTTTACTCCTGTGTTAAATGCAAACCTGATCTGAAGCAGAGCCTTCCTGAGGGGCAGAAAATTTAATGTGTGATGAAAGCTGCTCCAGGAGTAAGCTACAGAACTAAATGAGGTGAGGCTGGGCAGCTGAGCATGACTGAGACAAGGAAAAACATGTCAGGGTGCCCGAGTGCAAAGCTTTTAATTGGGCTTACTTCTCCAAATCAAATGGATGGACAGGGAGACAGACAATTGTTCACATGGTAAACTGCAGGCCAGGTTTGTTTGAGAGCTTTCCATGGCTGTTAGGAGAGTCCTGGAGTGGAGTGGAAGGTGAAATAAAGAGTTGAGTGTGCTGCCCTTGGGGGACAGCTCACCGGGCAGTCTCCATGTGCCTCTGGAACATATGGCTGGAGATGGATACGGCTCATTATGATTCCATTCTTTTGAAGGGATGGGAACAAAGCCCTCTCTCTCTGATTTACTGCTTTTTTCCTTCTCTTTGTATGATCAGTTCTATAGGCACAGTTGAGTTGAGGATACTTTAAATCATGATCTAAGTCACAGTGTCACTGCAGGTACTTCCAGGTTGCTCGCTGCTACCGGGACGAGGGTTCACGGCCTGACAGGCAGCCAGAATTCACCCAGGTAATAACCAGCCTCTGCTGCCTTGCTCCTGCTCCTCAACCCAAGTGGCTCAGAGCTGTTTGCCCTTCTGGAGGCTTAGTCTGTGCTAGTCTGGTGCTGCTTTGGTGTGTGTTTCACAGACACAGCCTTGGAAGGTGGTGTGGGATGAGTGCGTGGTTCCTGTCCTTGGCTGGCTGCAGTGCCCCAGGTGCAGATGTGGGAATTGCGTTGCAGCAGTGATTTTACTATGATGATACAGTCTCCTCCTGCCCTGCTAGGGCAGACATCCCATTCCTCAGCCTTGAAATCCCAGGCTGAGTTAGCCTGGTTCACTCAAGGCTGCTTCTGTGTCCTTTGTCATCCTTACCTCATTCACTCTCTGAGGAGGTTGTTGGCTGAGTCATCAGCCTGAAGGGTGATCCTAAGCTGGCCTAATGCAGTCATGCTGTGATGTCATTTTGTGTATTGTTTCTTGTTTTGCTGGCTTTGTTTGTACTCACCAGTAGCACTGTAAAAGCACAATCTGTAGCTAATGTGGAATTCCCCCCCTTGTTCTCTGTTTTAAGATAGATATAGAGATGTCATTTGTAGATCAAGCTGGGATCCAGAGGCTCATAGAGGGCCTCCTGCAACATTCCTGGCCTGAGGAGAGAGGCTCCATTGTGACTCCTTTCCCTTCCATGACATATGAGGAGGCACTGGCTGAGTATGGGACTGATAAACCAGACACTCGCTTTGGGATGAAGGTGAGGGTTTGCCCATTGGAAGCTTGCAGCTTTTCCTTTCAGTCAGTGTTTTAATAACCTTTGGATCATGGATACATGGTTGGCTGGAGTTTTGAGTGCTGTAATTTACCCTAGGTGCCTGTTCCATTGTTGCTGCTTTGTGCAGTCTGCTGAAGAAGAGAGGATTTAATCAGTTGACTGTGAAAAATATATGTTCTAATAAAATTTTATTTTAAAGGTGATGTAGGGAGCAATGTGTCTTGACTATTTTAAGAGCAAAAAGCTTCTAAAAGGGAATAGTGTGGAAGGTGTTAAGACACAGGTGCAGGATTTTTTGCTTTGTATTCCTACCAGCAGTGTTTTCTCTCTTTTGTCAGATCGTGGATATCAGTGATGTTTTACGAGGATCAAACATTCACTTTGTGCAGAATGCCCTCCGTTACCCACGTGGCTCCATCAGAGCCATTTGTATCCCTCAGGGAGTGGTAAGTGAAGCTCTTACATCCCGTTTATGGTTTGTGTGGAATAAATAAAATGCTAATTTCAATTCCTTTGTTGGTATGGAAATGTTCCTTGCTATTTCTGGAGTTCATAAGGGAGCTTGGGATTGGTTGTACTCCATGTTAGGTGGGGCTGAGTGGTGTTAGAATGATAAGGCAGCAGGAAGAGTATTTTATCCTTAGGAAGAGGAGGAAAACAACAGAGCTGCAAGATCCCATGAGGATAGGGAGCCCTCTCGGATTTCACCTTGCTTTCCATCACCTTTTTGATCTCAATAATAAATTGTGCCTTGTGACAGGAGATTTGTACTGGTTTAGGGGCTGGGCATTGCTCTAGGATAGGCAGAGAAGGGTCAGGTGGTTCTGTGTCCTTCTCCTGTTTGCTTTAGCTGCATTTTTGGGTACAATTTGTGTCTTGTCATGAGAATGTCATGGACCAAAATCAAGGCTGACAATAGATGTGGAAGACTTTTTACACAGCCTTGCATTTTGGCAAACATTTAATTCTGCCTGTAGGCATCTTTATAGCTTGGACAGTATGGAAAAAACAAATCCTGTAAATATTGAGTTTTATCTGGGGAGCAGGGGTTCTTTGCCATGGTTTCCCTTGGGATTCTTTTCATTTAGGCACAAAGTGCAAGTTAGTGGCTTCCCACGAGAGGGCACAGAGGTGTTTGTCAGAGCAACACAAAAGTGGCATCCAGACCCACCCTAAACACTGGAGTAGCTGAAAAATAATCAAGATCTTGGTGCAGGTCCTCATTTACTGCATGGCTTTGCATGCAAGAGTCAGCCCTATTGTTTTTTCTCTGTTCTTCCTCCAGTTTGAGCTCTGCATTCCCCATCCACAGTGTGGTGGTGTAACCTTGTTCCTGCAGGCTGGAGGCAGTGATCTGACCCTGCTGACCAGATATATTTATCTGTGAGAGGGGGGAAAAATATATGTAGATCTGGAGGGATCTCTTCCTGAAAGGAGCCCTCAGAGCAGACACCCAGCCCAGTGCTAAGGACCCTGTCCTGTTCCACAGCCTTCATAAGAACTTGAACTAGAAACAAAAGAAATGAGAAGTTTGGAACCAGCTTAATCAGTAGATTTGATACCTAGTCAAGTTTTCCAAGCTGATCTTTGCTGTGTCTTCTCTTTCTCTTTCCCCAGAGGTATCTTACAAATAAAGACTTGGGGTCATTGAAGGAGTCTGCAAGATCCCAGTTTAACCAGGTGAGACACAAACTCCTGAGGCTTTGGGAAGGGTGAGTGACAAAGTGTGATAAAGGCAGAGGGAGGTAGGAGAGCAGTTTTTAATAGCTGAGAGTCAGAGCCTGAGCATGTAATGCTTCAAGTCAAGAGAGGGCAGCACTGCACTGAACATACCCTTAACCTTTCTCCAGGAAATCATGGAAATTATCTGCAGACCTGATGGAAGCTTGAAATCTCTGCTTACCAAGTTCCTTGGTGAGAAGGAGCAGTCAGAGCTCATCCAAGCACTGAACATGCAGGAGGGTGATGTGGTGCTGCTGGCAGCTGGAGAACACAAGCAAGTGGTAGGAGGCATTTCTTGGGTGGCTCTGTGAGTTGAATGTTGCTGATGATGGTTTTGACGTTATCTGACCTCAGTCTGATTCTTCTTATTATTAAAATAGGTCATCATCTAATTTTCTCTTTCTCTGGAACGGCAGCTATAGCAACAGCAGATAAAGCATGAAATGTGCCTATTACTTTTATGGCCCCCAGTCAAATTCTGGGCAGGACTTGTAACTGAAATGAAGCCTGAAATATAAAAAAACCCTGCAACAAATCAGTGCTTTTTTTTTTTTTAACTTCATTTTTGAAGCATCAAACAGATTGGAAAATGAGGTCAACTAGGTAATTGTGTCTCCCACAAGTGCATGACTTATTAGCAGCAATGGTGAGAGATTCTGTTTTTACCCTTCTCTCTGTTCTTGCCAGCAGATGTTGCTGGCAAGAATAGAGAGAAATAAAACAATAAAATAAAGCATTGTTTTATTATAAGGTGTCACGCTTTGCTCAATAGCCAACATTTTGTTACATTCTCTTCTGTGCCTTCATTTCTCTGTCTGCAAAGTGTGGATCTTACATGTGGTCCCCCAGTTAATCCCCATGTGTGGAGCTGGAGGTCATTCTAAGTTCTGAAGATGAAATAGCTGAAAAAACATGAACTTCCAAGCTCCTTACTTGGTGTCTGTCAAACCCTGGTGCTGCTGCTGCCTAGGCAAGAAGGTGATACATTTCAGGATACGAGTGTTCAAGGCAGCCATGCATTCCAGCTGATGCTGTCTGTGGTACTTCCTTCATGGAACACTCTGCCTGGTGGGTGTTTGAGTGAGTTCCCTGATGGTGAAACCACCCTGGCTCATCTCTCCCTTCTCTGTTGCAGTGCTCTGCCTTAGGAGCCTTGCGGTTGTTGAGTGCCAACCTCCTGGAGGCAGCTGGGCTGGCACTCCGTGATCCCACAGCCTTTCACTTCCTCTGGGTGGTGGATTTCCCCCTCTTCCTTCCCAAGGCTGAAAATCCCACTGAGCTGGAATCTGCTCATCACCCCTTCACTGCCCCTCATCCTTCAGATGTCAGCCTCCTGTATTCTGATCCCACAAAGGTAACCAACTTCATGCCTGCTGTGCTGCCTCTTTTACAGCTGTTCCCATGGAAAAGCAGGCAAGCAGCAGCTGGGTTTAGTATAAAAAGAGATGTTGTTTCATGGGACTGTTTGCACAAGGAAGATGTAGATAATGAGTCCAGGGGAGGCTGCTAAGATATCAGTGGGTTGGAGCACTTCTGCTATGAGAAAAGGCTGAAGGAGCTGAGGTTGTTCATCCTGGAGAAGGCTCAGGAGCAACATTAGAGTCCTTTTCAGTGCCTGAAGAGGCTACAAGAGAGCTGGAGAGGGATATTTGCAGGGGCAAGCAGTGATAGGACAAGGGGAAATGGTTTTAAACTGAAAGAGGGTAGACTTAGATTGGTTTTAGGATAAAAATCTTCCCTGTGCGGCACTAGCACAGATTGCCAAGAGCAGCTGTGGCTGACCCATCCCTGGCAGTGTGCAAGGCCAGGCTGGACAGGGCTTGGGGCAACCTGGGATAGAGGAAGGTGTCCCTGCCCATGGCAGAGGGTTGGAACTAGAGGATCTTTAAGGTCCTTAAAGATCCCTCCCAACCCAAACCCTTGTGTGATTCTATGATCTTGTATGTGTCTGGAAGAGATGGCTTCCTGATTACTGCAAATAGCAAATAGTCCTGTGTACCCCAGCAAAAGGAGCTGACAGGAAACAGAAATCTTATATTCTGACCCTTCTCATGTGCTTCAGGTTTGATAAACCTTTCAAAAGGATTTGTTCTCCTCCCACATCAGTCAGAGGCACTGCATGCCTCCAGCAGGACTGATACCTGCATTGCAATGTACCCCTGAGAGAGCAGTTTCCCAGCTTCCAGGGCTTCATTCCCAGTGTCTTTGGCATCTCTGTGCAGGGTGTGTTTGGGTGCAGCTGTGGGCCAGCCTCACAGAGGTGCCTGTCCCTGTCTCTCTGCAGGTCCGTAGCCAGCACTACGACCTTGTGCTGAATGGCAATGAGGTTGGAGGTGGCTCCATCAGAATTCACAGTGCAGAACAGCAGCGTTTTGTGCTGGAGAAAGTGCTGAAGGTAACACCTACAGATGCCTCTATGGAGATTTAAAAGCACTGATTAATTGAAATATTAATTACATAGTCTGAAAGAAACACTCATCTTCTCAGATAAAGGCATAACTCCTAGCCCTGAGCAATGGATGATTTCATTGTACCTTCATCTTGTGTTGCTAATAGGAGGAGCATTGCTTGTCCAGTGACACTTCTTAATGTGATTTTGCAGGAGGACTCTGAGGTGCTTTCCCATCTAATTGAGGCTTTGGAATTTGGAGCTCCACCTCATGGAGGAATTGCTTTAGGTAAGTGATCTGTAGCTCTGCAGATGCAGCTCTTTAGTGGATTTTTTGGGTGTCGTTTGTTTGGGTTTTTGGTTTTTGTTTTGTTTTTGTTTTGTTTTTGCATACTAGATCCAGGGAACAAGGCTCATGGTTGTTAGGAAAAGCCTTGGTGCTTCCATCTCTGCAGCAGATTTGTGGAAAGAAACAGAGGTCTGGTCGCCAAGAGCAGAAAGTTGGGGTGTTCCTCCCCAGAGTTACAGTGAGGTTTAGGTCTTAAACAAGAACATTGGTGGCTCTAAGGATAGTCCTTACCTGCTGATCTGCAAACCCTGTATTCAGTGAGGTTGGGTCAGCTTTGTTCCCATTCCTGTGCAGCCAGAGCAGGATCCCTGTGCTGCCTGCCTGGAGGCATGGGACAGCAGTGGCACTTTGTGTTTCACACCCTTCCCCTCTGCTGCCATCTCATTTCCCTTCTCTCCTCACCTGTTTTGCTCCTTAATTCAGAAAAGGTCAGGGTTTGGTTTTTTCCCTAGAACAATGCAAGTTCATGGTTTAGAGAAAGAGGGGAAAAAACCCAACCAACCAACAACACCCTCCCTACACTCAGCAAAATAAAAAAGCCTACAAAGAATGAAGGTATTTTTTTATCCTGTGGTCTTGCAGTTTGACTTTCCTCCATCCAGTCACCCAGAGCCTTTTGTTCCTCTTGAATTCTTCTCAGTAGTTGTAATCCTTCCAAACTGGTTGATGCAGAGCCCTGAGCTGTAAAGCAGAGCCCTGCCAGTGTTCTGCCATTCAGCTGCCCAAGTTTTGTTATGCTGTGTTTGCTGTCTGTGTCCTGCAGCTCTTAGTGTGTTACAGAGCTTCCTGCAATATTGAAAAGCTTTATTTTGGTAGACATTTCTGCTCTCGAGGCAAATCTCTTTCTCTGCTACCAGCTGAGATTAATTTTTTTCCTCCCTTACTTGCTTCACTCTTTTTTCTTCAAGCTCAGTGATATTACCTCCTCAATCTTTCTGATTTTTCTGACTCAGGGGAGGTAATACAGAGCCATAACTCAAGTGTTTGACCAATTTGTTTTCTGCTTGTAGGACTTGACAGGCTGATCTCTCTCATTGTTGACGCTCCAAGTATCCGGGACGTCATTGCCTTTCCAAAATCCTTCAGGGGACGAGACCTGATGGGCAATGCTCCAGACTATGTCACTCCAGAAGAACTAGAGCCATATCACATTCAGGTTTCCTGGCCTCTTGAAGAAAAAGAGGCAAAGAAAAACTGACTTCACACCAGTGGCGTAAGCTGATCTGATCAACCCGAGGTGGTTACAGCTTCTAAAGGCCAGGATTCAGTTCAGAAAATATCAGCTGCTGTGGCAGGGTAGGGACAGTGCAACTCCACTGTGCTGGATGGAGTGGGAGGTAGATAAGGGATCTTCCTGATAGGAATTCATCTTTGGGAGGTAATGGGAAGGACATGCAAAAAAGCAATAGCAAAGAATATAATTTTAGCATAGGATATTGAGACTGTTTGCTTTAGGGTGTCGTATTGGAGGGAAGATGGGTTCTGGTTTTTCCCAACCCTCAATTTTTACATTTTACATTTACATGTCTGAGCTGCTGCTGTCCTGCCACAATTAGGTTAAATGTTAAAAGGTATGTCCCAAATCCAGGAAAACTATTTGTGATTGGATTGGTGAATGAAGGTGGCTCCCAAGAACTCCAGAACTACAACCATATCACATTCAGGTTTCCTGGCCTCTTGAAGAAAAAGAGGCAAAGAAAAACTGACATCATGCCAGTGGCGTAAGCTGATCTGATCAACCAGAGGTGGTTACAGCTTCTAAAGGCCAGGATTCAGTTCAGAAAATATCAGCTGCTGTGGCAGAGTGGGGGACAGTCCAACTCCACTGTGCTGGATGGAGTGGGAGGTAGATAAGGGATCTTCCTGATAGGAGGTAATGAGAAGGACATGCAAAAAAGCAATAGCAAAGAACATAATTTTAGCATAGGATATTGAGACTATTTGCTTTAGGGTGTCATATTGGAGGGAGGATGGGTTCTGGTTTTTCCCAGTTTTTACATGTCCCTTGTAAAGTATTCCTCCTGCAATCTGGAGGAGATAGTCAGCTTCCCTGGCAGGAATTAAATCATGAGCTTCATTAAATCACATCAGCTGAGCACTGTGACAATAAAACTGCTGGACCAGGAGCTCTGAATACTGCACAGCCAAACTTCAGCTCAGCCAGCAACTTGTCTCCTGATGGAGGATACCAGATCATGCAGAACTTTGCCTGGGGAATTCACACTCAGCTGTGTTTTCCCTTCAGAGGAGAGGGAGAGAAGCACAGATGATGTTTGCAACAGTTGCCCTTGTAATACTCATCAAAGAGGTGTTGATCTGTCTTTGGGGCCTGTGGTCCTGGTGCTTTCAGCACAGTCATTCAGGAGTTTGTATGTTTATAAATAAAGTTTACCTGGCAGTGTGGTTTTGCCTGAGTGTATCTTTGGGCTTTCTCCATGACAGCAAGCAGTCAGTTTGGCTTTGTGACCTCTGGCCGCTCCAGGAGATGACAAGAAATCTGTGGGAGCACCACATGAGCTCCTGTGAGCTCTGCAAACCTGCTGCTGCAGCGGTGGGTGAGGCAGCAGCAGTTTCCTCCCAGGGAACTGATCATCCCTGTCCCACACCAGAACATCCACAGTGACTGTTCTGAGGAGAGGTGGAGGTGAAGAAACTGAGGAAAAGAGTTTCCTTGATGAAGATGGTGCAAAGGAAGAAAAGGGAGAGTTCCTGTGTCCCAGCTGGGAAGGACAGCAGGAGAAGCACGTGCCAGAGGAGGTGCTGGAGGACAGAAGGAAGACTGAAGTTCTTGTCTGAGCTGGTACTGAGCTCCAGCCTGTCCTGCAGATTGTCAGATCCTGGTCTGCTCCAAGGATTGGCCACTCGTTCAGTCTCCACATCATGGGTAACACTGCATGGTGGTGTTCACAGTTGTTTTTTAAATACTGAGCTGTCCTGCTGATAAGAATCAGTAATGCAGGCAGCTCTTCTCCTTAAGGGTGGTTTGTGGGGTTTTTTCTATACCATCCATAGAAAGTGACACTAGAGCTGACTTGCTGCTCCTTTGCAGATTATAAAATGATGGAATTACATGTGTAAAAGAAAAATACTTTGTTTCTGGCATGATTGTTATATCAGTTTCAGAGCTGGTTAACTATTATTTAAAACAGAACAATCCTGGATTTGTATTCACATTTATTTTAGCCAAACACTGAATTCCTCCATTTTTTCCTTGTATGGGCTATTCATTTCTATTTGAAATCAATCTGTAGTTAACCATTTTTTTTCTTTCTTTGAGTAGAAGCTGTCAGTAATGGAGTGAGGATCAGTTTTCAGAGAGAAGCTGGCCTGAAAAACAGATCCCTAAGCAGATTCATGATAAACTTTATGATCTTCGTGGGTCCCGTCCAGCTGAGGACATTCTGTGACTTCAAAAACAATTATTTAATTTTTGTTGTTGTTTTTTCAGGGAGGAGAGTCACCCTGGGGCAGTTAGACCAGATATTTTTGTTCTCCTGCCTTGTCAGTGGTGATGCAAAGTGCAGCCACTGCAGGCTATGTGTTGTATTCAGGCTGCTGCTTTAGAGGATGCTGGATTTTCTGATTTAGTTTCTTCACTGGTAGTGTGATTAAGATTTGCATGGAATTTGCTTGAGGATCATCTGTGTTCCCAAAGCGGGGATGTCATAGGCTTGTTTGAGGTCATGGAAATAAGTTACTCTCAAAAGTTCTTCAGTCCCCCCAGACTATTATTTATAGTAACTGTAAACAAAATGTGCTGAACTTTGCTTTTTAATTGTGAAATCAGGAGTAGCATATTGCTTGCTTAGCACCTGCTTGCAAAGGCAAATGCTCTTTACCTCTGCTGAGTCCCAAATTAGGATTATCAAGTGTTCAAGGGGAAGCTGATGCTCTGGGAGGCTCAGGCAGAAATGTAACCCTGCCTGGAACATTCTTTTTGAGAGCACTTGTTAAAACATGTGAGCGAGCTGTCTCCCAGCCCTGCACATCCCTCTTGTGCAAGCAGCTTTGGCTGCTGGTTGTTTACCCACTGCTAGATGAGGGACTCACTGCAGTTAGAAATAAAAAATGCAGCCAAACACCTTGTCTGAGCTGCTGCTGTCCTGCCACAATTAGGTTAAATGTGAAAAGGTGTGTCCCAAAAAATCCAGGAAAAGCATTTGTGATTGGATTGGTGAATGAAGGTGGCTTCGAGACAAGTGTGAGTTTGCCAGGCTTGTGTGAGTGTTGCCACAAAGATACTAAGGGTTTTTTTTTTTGTTTTATAGAGCATTGTGTAAGATTGTGCTTGGACTTTTGGAAGCCAAATCTACAGAAAATCCCTGAAACCACAATCTGCTTGGCACACTGCATATTTTAGTAGGAACAAGAGTAAACAGGCAGTACAAAGAAATCCATGGAAATCAGGGCTGGTCCTGTTGCAGACCAGAATCTCCTGCTTGCTGGAAAAAAAAAAAAAAGCCAGTCTGTATCCTGAAAAGAGATGTTGAAACCATCACAGACCCCTTGTTGCTTCTGCTCTTTGTTATTTTCCCTGTGTCAAGACAAACCTGTGGAGAAATGCTGCTCTGTCAGCTGTGCTAGAAGATGCCAATTCCTCATCTGTTAAGAATGATTCTTTAGGTAAGAATGTGAGGTTGAATGTTCCCTGACATGATCCTCTCCTCTCCAGAGAGTTTCACCACTGGCACAGGTGAGATGTGAAGATCAGGGTGGGCAATGGGTTTGTACAAGGAGTGCTCCAGCAGGAGCCAGGGTTGCCTGTGGAGCCTCTGCACTCTTTGACCTCACCTCTTACTGATTTTCTTCTGTTGGATATGAACAAAACACTGCTTAAATGATTATTCCCCACCTCTAGGAGAACCTACTGTGTGTGTGTTTCAGTAGATTTGACCAGAACAACCCTCTAGTTAATTCATACTACCCTTTTGTGGAAGCAGAGATCAATTTCTGGTGTGTTTCAGGATATTTCCCTCCCTCTCCAGAACAGGAATTAGCATGCTGATGCGATTCACAGCACCCAAAGTGTGAGCTGTTATTTTAGTTTAAATTTTTTTTGTTTCTTAAAAGTTTCCAAGCCTATCCAGAATATTTCATGGGGAGAAATTGCAGCCTTTGATTTCAGCCATCCCAGGTGGTTTGGGTCAATTTATTTGTATAAAGTGCCAGAAAGACAGAGAGTGTTCCCAGAATTTAATATGGAGTTTAATCCTGTATTGTGCTGGTATCTCTCTCGAGATTTGCTAAATTACAATATAATTTACCAAATTGCAATGTATCACAGCAGATTTGTGTAATCCTGTGCTGCAGATACCCAGAGGTTCAGAGTGCTGATGAATTCCCAATTCTGCTGAAAACAGAAAGTATTAGCATTTGTAAAAAGTCAGAAATATTCCAAGAATGGTTTCAGCTGTTTGCAGTTGCATTTGTACCTGCTTTTTTATCCTGGATGTGGGCAGGAGGTGGAGCTTTGTACATTCCCAATCCCAGGAATGCCTTTGCAGCTCTGGATTCCACCTCTCTCCCACTGTGAGGAATGGAGCAGTGATGCTGCACTGAATGCAGGCAGCCCCAAAAAATGAGTCTCTGTTGATAAAAGCAGAAGGATAAAGAGAATTTATGCTCTCAGATGTATGGATTTCTATTTTTCCTCCAGTTATTTCTTACCTTTGCTTGCCCTGGGGTATGTTTGGAGCATTTTTTGAGCCCCTCTGCTCACAGAACAGGCAGAGACAACCACAGCCACCTAAACAGTGCCAGATGCAAATCCCCCGTGTTGGCTTCACATGACTTCACATCTCAGTGTTTGGGCTCTGATTCCAGGCTTGTGCTCTAGTTTGTTGTGCTCCTTTGGAAGCTTTGTTTTCAGTAATTAAAAAATGATGATTCCATGCAGTCACCAGCTGTGCCAGGCACCGTTCTCAGTGAGCAGAGCTCCGTGACAGATATGTTCAGATGGATTGGTCACATTTTTCTCTAATAACCCATCAGGAGCCAGCTTGCTTGTTATGTTTTCATAGCCTTGGTGTTCACTGCAGAGCTGAAGAAAAGCATTGTGGATGGTTCCACCATTAATTTGGTTATATTTTAACAATATTTGTATTTTATAGAGTCATAGAATCCAAGAATTTATTTGGGTTGGGTCCTAAAGTTCCTCTAATTCCACCTTGGGACATCTTCCACTATCCCAGGTTGCTCCAAGCCCTGTCCAGCCTGGCCTTGGACACTTCCAGGGATCCAGGGGCAGCCACAGCTTCTCTGGGCACCCTGTGCCAGGGCTTGCCCACCCTCACAGTGCAGAATTTCTTCCCAATGTCCAATCTAAACCTGCTCTCTGTCACTTTAAACTTCTATCCCCTTGTCCTGTCACTGCATGCCCTTGCAAAAAGCACCTCCCCCTCTTTCTTGTAGACTCCCTTCTGTATTTTTATAGCCTTGAGTTCTGTTAAATTATGTGTTATTCTAAAAACTACTTCCTCATGCTTAATTTAAACCTCTCACCTGATCGTTGCACAAGGCACTTTCCCATGTAGCTTATAGAAGTAATGATATTCAAATTTCTTATGTGTTTTCTGTTCTGCTTATAACTTCATGAATTAATATCCTCTCTTTTTTTTTTTTTTCATTCACATTTATTTTAAGCTGTACAGTTTTAGGTAATTTCACCTACTTTCCTGGGGAAATCCCTGCATGACTTCTGTGCAGTGACTTTTCATACACCCATGGACAGCTGGATGGCCAAAGCTGAATGCTCTTGTTGGTTGTTTTTGTGGGTTTTTTTCCCCAACATCCTGCTGTTAGTATTTACCAACCTTCAGTTCCAGTGACTAGGTACTTTTTTGGTGCAAAACCTAGCATTAAATCACATATTTATATATGTATTTAAAAAATATTAACCGCTCAAAAAGATCCCACTCTATCTGAAAAAGCAAGAAGCAGATTTGGACAACACTTTCTAATTGCCCAAGTGAACAGTATAAAAACATTTCTGAGAACGGTTGGTACAAAGAGCCTGTTTGGTGGCAGTTTTCTCTGAAACAGCAATCACAGTGTACTCTTGGATTTTTAATATTACCTTCTCTTAGTCCTGAGAATTTTATTGTTTACTTGAGCAATTTGAAGGGAATTGGAGATGAAATCCTCAGCTCCTTGATGTTGTCCCTTGAAATGCAGCCTCCTTGTTTGTCATCTATTCAATTTCCCTTGCCATTATTTTTATTTATATGTAAAGAGAAAAGACATCCAGGGTGATTCTGGGAAAGAAAAGCCTTCAATAGATTTTTTCCTGCAGCATGAACAGAACTAATTTGACAGCAATTACAGCAGCAGGGCTCTGAGGAGGAGGACTGAGTGAGTCCCATCCTTTCACACAGCATCACTTCACTCTGAGTGGCAAAACAACCATGGCCAGGATGCCTTGGGAAGGCTGACATAGAACAGAGGCTGGACAGAGCTGAAGAATAAAGTAGGGATTTATTAGGTGTTTATTAGATCTACCTGGGGCAGCACAAGAGCCCAGCCAGGGCTACACCCAAGATGAACCCAAAAATGGATCACTGGTCATGGGGTCTCTCACCTTTATGAGTTCTGCTCCATTTGCACATTGGAGTTCATTGTCCAATTCCAGCTTTAGCCCATGCAGTCCCACCCTGCTTGTTTTTCTCTCTTCATTCCACATTGTTTGTGCTCTTGGGGCTGAGATTTGGATCATTTGTCCTTGGTCCCCAGCTAGAGCAGGAATTGTTTTGTCTCCCTGCTCTGTGCACAGAGCTCACCATCCCCTCATATGAAGCCCAGACCCACACACTAAAGCAGCACAGAACCTGGAAAATATACCAGGTTCTGGTATATTTTCTGAGGCATGAGCCAGAGCCAAACACTGCCCCAAAGCCAGGAGTTCTCTTGAGGATGACACAGCCCTGGTACCTGTGGAATTGGGCTTTTTTTGCAGCTTTGTACAAAGCTGCCAGAGAGCCATGAGGGGACGTGGGTGGATGACAGGCTGAGCAGCTCGAGATGCCACAGTGCATTGTCCCAGAGGGAGCATCCCAGAAACAGCCTGGGGAGGAGACCTCATTGTGGCCTTCCAGAACTTTCTTCCCTGTGAGGAGGCCCTGGCACAGAGGAGCTGTGGCTGCCCCTGGATCCCTGGAAGTGTCCAGGGCCAGGCTGGATGGGGATTAGAGCAACCTGGGATAGTGGAAGGTGTCCTGCCCGTGGCAGGGGGTGGGATTAGATGTTGTTTAAGATCCCTCCCAACCCAAACTATTCCTTCTCTGAGTACTTTAAAGCTCACTCATCTCTAACCTCCCATGCTTCTTTTCAAGGAATAAAAGGTACCCTGTCATATTCATAGTAAAGGATTATATGATTAAAATAATACAATAATAATTAATAATAATAAAATAATTATTAAAAGATTCATAGTAAAGCAATTATGGAAGGGGAGATCTTGGTTTCGATGCTTAAGATGTCTCATAAAAATCCCGAGAATTATCTAAATAGAATTTAAACTGAAAGCATATGAAGCCATGAATTCTCAGCTCCTATTTTCACTGTTAATATTGTATAACTAAAGCCAGATCCAGCAAAAAAAAAAAGGATTCTTTTAGTGGGAGGAGCATAATTTTAGCACAGCTGCCACAGAAACACACAGGGCCAAGCTCTGCCCACAGTTGCCTCTGGAGATAGCTGGGTTTAATGCATTTCCAGGAGCCATGTGGAGAAAATCTCTGGCATGCTGTTACTAATTTCATTTGTGGAAGATGAGATAAATATTAATGAATATAAACACCTATTAAATGTAGACTCACCAGTTAAATAACTGTGCTGATTGAATTAATGTGCTTTGTAGTCAGGAACGTTCAGCTGGAATGATGCTTTCTGAAAGGCAATTTCTGTGAGTTTATAATTTTGTTAATGCTACCTGAAAAACCTGCTGTTGAAGCTGGGAGCCTGCAGACATTTTTTTCTTCACATCAAGGTCATTTCCATCCCTTTTTTCTGCTCCTCACTGCTTCTTTGGCAGCACTGATCAAAGCATCTGAGGGGAGCCTGATGAGCAGCCTTTCATTATTTCATCCAGGCCCACATTTTGGACCCAGAACACTGCATGGCTTCCCAAAGCAGCTGCTGCGGTTCTGCTGAGGAACAGGACTAAATAACTGAGCTTTGGAGGATCTAGAAATTAGCTGACAGGAATAAAGTAAGGTGCAGCTAATTCGTGCTGCCTCCCCATGGCTCCAGCTTAAAAAGATTTTAAAATACTGAAAAGTGTCAAAATAATCAGAATCTATTATGCAACAGTAGGAAATACTGAAGCTGTTCTTTAAATAGCAAGTGATACAGAAGATTTTTGTGTGCTTTCCTGGGGGTTACTGTTCCTTTTGAAATCCTAAAAGAGGTTGCTGCTTTTTTTCCTTGGTCTTCCATAGTAGTGGGAACTAAAAGCTACAAATCTACACAAATTGTGGGTAGATATATAAATTCTGTGATACTATGCATCCTATAGTGAAGAATAGGCACTATGTAATGTGCAGTTATAGAAAACTGTAGTCATTTTAACAAATTCATAACCAGGAAATGTCATTTAATGAAGAAGTGGATGAATGGTGCTCATTTATTTATTAAGTATACCAGGAGGATAGGGAAAATTGAGGAGGAGAATTCTGCTGGGGGCTGTGTCCATCATAAAAGAGGATTTAGGTGCTCAGGAGGGTGAGATGCTTCACTCACCTTGCTCTCCACACTCAGGACTTGAACCTAACACTGTAAAAACACTGGGATGTGCCTAATTGAGCTCAATTTGAATTATGACCTCTTTGGCAACTCTTGCATTTCACTTGGCTTTGCTTTTGAACCACTGCAGGTTTGTTTGGAGGTTTTTCTCCCTCCCTGGAGCTGGATAAATTTGCCATATAACATTTCATGATAGATGGAGTGTTGGGCTGTTGGGAATGAGCTTTTTGTGACACTGACCTAAAGGTGCCACTACTCAGTGAATAAAAAACACTTCCCCTTTGTAACCCTGGGCTTGCTTTATTCTCTAAACCTGCAGGAAAAATGCACTTTGCTTCATCATGATCCATTAATGTAAGAAATACTTGTTCTGACTGTGACAACCCTTCCTTTCAGTGGTCCTGCTAATCACAGCAAACGAGGTCAGCATTTCCCTTGGTCCTCCTCAGGCTGTTAATGTCCATGTGGGATAATCTTGGGGACACAAAGAACTATCAAAAAATGTCAGGAAGGCCAAAATGGTCATTTTTCATAGTTGTCATTGTTAGAAAGTTCAAGAGAAAGAAGTGCTGAGTAGCACTGCTGGTGATAATGACAAATAGTGAGGGTTTTGCTTAGAATAGAGGGGAAAAATTACATTCAAGAGGGCTCTTGGGAAATCAGGCTGCCTGGGTGGCAGGAATTTCAATGAAGAGCTTTGAAGTGATTTCAGAATAATTTGTGGCGCTTTCTGATAAATTTGGGTGGATAGGTGAGGAACCTAACTGCTGTAAAACTCACTCAGTACCTGGCTCTAATAGGAAAAAAGGAGACCTGGGTAATTACAGATCAGCTTGATTTTCACTTGCAGGAGGACAAAAAACTGAAAAGAAAGCACAGGTCTGGAAGGTGCTGGGCAGGTAAAACCATGTGGTTGTTTTGGGGAAGTGCTGGTGTGAAAAGTCCCTCTCCAGCCTTCTTGTAAATCCCTTTTAGGTACTGGAAGGCTGCTATAAAGTAAATTCAATGGATATTTTCAGGTCATTTAATTCAGTCTGGGATGGTGAATAGAAAATATTGTTTCCTATATTTGTGAGCAAACTAGTACAAATTTGAGAATCTGTGGTGATGCCTTAAGGAGCTGGAACAGAGGCTGGATGAAGTTAAGAGGAACAAAGTGGATATTTATTGAAGTGCCTTCACTTCATTTACATATTTATATATAGTAATTTATATTTACAGATTCCTATCTATATAATATAGAAATAACATATTTTTCTTTATATATAACATATTATAATTTTAGATATATTTTTATATTATATTTATATAATATATGTATAGTATATTTTAAAATCTATATTTTCATTTTATATATATTTATCTCTATATTTATATTTATATTTATATTGAGATATATCTATTGATCTCTATATTTATATATATATAAATAATATATTTTTTACATATTATATATTATGATTTTATATATTATATTTATATATTATATTTATAGTATATTTTAAAATTTATTTTTCAACTTTATATTTTTATATATTTTTAAATAAAATAATTATATATGTATATATTTATCTAATATATAAATATATAGTATAAATTTTAATATATTTATATAAAATTATATATTGTTATGTTTATAGATAAATATATATATATAGTGCCTTCAAAGGCCACACACTGGCAGTACCAGAGCCACTCGTGGCTGTGCTCAGGTGGCTCCAAAATGGAAGCAAAAGAGTCACAAGATTTTACATTTTCATAAGTTTTAGTCCATTTGCTTCTAGCAGTAAATTGTCCAATTAACAGCTCCAAGTGATGAAGTTTCCTCCTCCTTGCTTGCTTGCCCACCCTCCTGTTCTCCTGTTGTTTATGCTTTGGGCCTGAAGTTTGAAGAGACTGTCCTTGAGTCTCCAGCTAGAACAGGATTGTTTTGTCTTCACCATCCTGTGAAAAGATCCCAGTAACACTTAATGTAAAGCTAAAAAAGCAGAATAAAAAACCCTTAAAACCTAAGGTAGGTTTCCTCCTAAAGGTAAGTTTCCTCCTAAAGGTGGGTTTTCTCCCAAAACCTAAGGAGATGTTTTGGGCTTTGATAAATTGAAAATGGTGATGGAAAGCCCTCAGTGAGTGTGAGATGCTGGGTTTGGAGGGAGCAGCCCAGCAGGAGCAGCTGCTGTGCCAGCAGAGGCGGCTGCTGCTGCTGCTGGGTCACAAGCTGAACACGAGTCAACAAACGGAGCCCATTGTGCAAAGGGGTGTGAACTGCCCTGCAGACAGCAAAACACACACACTGCTGCCTCCTCCTGCTGCTCTCCCCCAGAATTCCCCATTTTGGGGCTGTGCTCCTGAGAGGAGCCTGCACGCTGCCCTGGTGCCAGTCCCTGCTGCTCACTGCTGCCTTGTGCCCGGCTGCAGCCTGGCACAGAAAAGCTGCCTCCTTATCAGAGCAAGCTGACCTCTGTGACAGGGAGAAAGGATGAGGAGGACTCCATCTTATTAGAAGGTTAATTAATTACTTTATTGTACTATATTATTTTGTATTATATTACATCTCAACTTGATCTGCCAAGCACTGAGTTGTGCAAAGCGCAGCATCTTGTGCCTGTCAGTGACAGTCCCAGCATGCACACATGGATTCAACTGGTCACTGAATCAAAATACTCACACCAGAATCTAATGACTAATTCTTTTTAGGTAAACAATCTTCTACAGTGTGTTTGACTTGTGAACAAACACAGGGGCAGTAAATGAGATAAGAATTGTTTTTTCTTTCTCTGAGGTTCAGAGAATGTGAATCTCAGAAATTTCTTGGGAGGTTGTGCCTTGCTTTTCTCTGTGAAGAGAAATGTGGTGACACTTCCTCCTGCCAGCAGGGCAGGCAGAGACTGATGTGGGTGAATAAATGGGGTTTTCTTTGGGTGCTGTGCATGGTGATGCCCTGGGCCACTCAGAGGTGCTGTGACCACTCCAGCTTCTGTAGCAGGTGTGAAAAATGCATGTATTTTATGATTGGCTTTTCACAAATATTAAAATGAATATTGTATGTGTTGTGTTAGGAAGTAATGCTGTATTAATTCTCTTAAGCAGTATGTTAAATATAGTTTTAGGGTATAACATAAGGTTAAAATAGAAACTATGCTGTGTAGGATACTTTTTTAAAGAAAGGACTTGCAGTGAGATAGCAGCCACAGGACACCTGAATCTTTCAGAGAAAAAGAATTTATTGGTCCATTATCAGAAGAAATGAACTTCTTCCTGCCTTGAAGGCGCTGTCAGGATTCAGAGGAAGAAGTTGGTGATGACTAGACAGAATCCTGTGTTTGAATGGAATTTATGCATCATGGATGAGGTGTATGAATATGCAACAGGTTATTGTTTTTAAGGGTTAATCCTCTGTTAACGTGGGTCCTTTTTCGGGCTCTTGCTGCCCAGAAAAGGTACCCCGATGTCTGTAACTCTTTGTTTCTATTGTCTCATATTGTCCTAATCCAAATTGTCCAAATTGTTATTACTCTAGTTGTATTACTATTTTTATAACCATTTAAATTCTATTAAGCTTTTAAAATTTTAAAAACAAGTGATTGGCGTTTTTCACACAGGTGTCCATTTCTGTTCCATTTCTGTCCATCTATTTTCCCAGACAGACAGATGCTCGTGCTTAGGTAGCTGAGGAAGTACATTATTGTTTTTTTCCTTGATCTCATTGCCTGTTTCTCTTGGTTTTAACTGTACAGTCCCAGGGGCTGACCATATACCCCAGTACTGGATTTTTAGGGAGATGTTATTCACACAGTACCTTGTTGTGTTCTGTGAGTGCTGCCTGAAATCCACAGGACTCCTGGGAATTGCATCCACGCTGTCTTTGCAATCAGTCTGAGCTCAGAATGGATCTGGATCAACTCCTCTTGTCTCAGGAACATGTCATTCTGCTGCTGGTGATGGAACACCCCCTCTCTGGGGGTCACCTTGTTTGAACATATTTGATCATGGATAAGGGGACCGCAGGATATGCAGAATTTGGGCAATAAATACAGGTTTATGCCTTAAACCACAGTGAGGACAGGTTTTGGAATGCTTCTGCCTTCCTCTCCTAAAGACACACAAAGAATCTTTCCTGGCTCTGTAGCATTGCCAGCAGCAGAAGGGTTGGTCTCCAATGCCCCCTGCAGCAGATCCTCAGTGCTCAGTTGCTCCATGAGTATTTCCTGGAGAATTTTCAGGCCTTCCCCACTCGTGGCTGTTTCAAGGGATTTCCTGCTGCCTGCCAGCGTGGCTCTGGGTTTTGCTGGGCGGTGCTGATGGAAATGTGAAAGATAAATTACCCTGCAGGTGCTTAGTCAGAGCTGGCACGCGGTTTTCCAGGCATGGCAGCCAACCCTCAGGGTCAGAGGGTCTGGATTGTGTTTGGCCAAGTGCCTGGATGGTGGCCAGCATCACGAGAGGGGCTAATTCCAGCAGCCTGGGCAGGGACAGGCACCACTTGGTTCTTGGCCTCTCCTTCTTTGCCCAACGGTGCTGGGGTCACACAGCCCATGGGGAGACACCCACGTGTCCCTGTGCTTTGAGCAGAGGCTCAGCAGCATTCCCAGATGTTCCTCTGGCAATGCAAGGGCTGAACAAACAGCAGCAGATGGGGCGGCCCCGTTGGGGTGCTGCACAAAGCTGCCAGACGAGTCCAGGGCGCGTTTTGTGGAGCTGCTGCTCGCAGTGAGCGGTTTGAGTGACGGGGAGGAAATGAGGGAGCAGCAGGATCACTGCTGGATCCTTCTCAGTTCTGATTAGGAAGGAGCGTGGAAGATGATGGCTCACCTCTGAGCTCTGTGTGCTGCTGCTGCAGAGAGGGTAAATACAGAATCAATAGCAGCTTTTAGAACACTTTTTTTTTTTTTTTTTTCCGAGACAGTTGCTCCCAGGGGCATTCATTTCAGGAGAGAGGTTATCTCAGGAGGCTTTTCCCAAGAGACTTCTCTGTTATGTGATGTTTTAGCAAGAAAGACCTTCTCCAGAGACTGTGCATTCTCTCAGGGGATTCATGTTTTGCAGAGAATTTCCTTGCATGTTTCAAAAAAAAAAACCAATTTCTGTACCCATGTATTTGAAAACACCACCTCAGATCAGTCATAGCCTTCAGTGTGTGCTGTGGTGGCCTCCCTCACCTCCCAGGCTGGACTTCAGGGGGACAGGAGTCATCCTGCTGTCTGCAGCCAGTGCCTGTGCTCAGTGTGGCCCTTATGGCAGGAAAATTAACCCACAAACACCAGAGGTTTGTGTCCAAAAAGGTGACAGAGGAGTCATCTTACTTTATTCAAATAAAGGGAGAGGCCATGGGGCATTCCCTGGGATCTCTCAAATTTTTGGAGGACTCAGCCTCCTTTTTATCCCAATTTCCCAGCTGCATTTCCCTTCTCTCTTTCCCCACTGGCTGAGGTACTCCAGAGGTTCAGACTTCCCAAAACACCTGATACCAGAGATTTCCCTTTAATGTATAACCCTCCCTTTTAATTTTTAATTCTTACAGAATTTAGGTGTCTTTCTTCCCCATTGTTTCTTTCATCTTTCAGTGTCTAATTTAGTTTATCAGCAAACCTAAAGTTTGTTTGTAAAAGCAAATATCTTTTCCCATTCATCAATCAGTGGAATCCTTCCCATTGTTTCTTTTCTCTCCCAGTGCTGGCTTTATCTCCCAGCAGACCCACAGCTTGTTTGGAAAGACAAATCCACTATTCCTCTCACTTGGCTACAGGCAGTCAAAGCCCTGGGTCACCATCTTTTCTGGAAGTCTCATCCCTTGCTGCTTTAGGATGTGTCTCCAGGAATATGGCCCCAGACTCAGGGAATGTGGAGGCTCCTGGAGCCAGAGGCCACAGGAGTCTCCACAATTCCTTTCCCTCTTGGTTTCCCTACAGGAACAACTTTGCTGCCATTTGTGAGCCCAGTTCAGCCCTTAAAGGGTGACACATTCAAAGCCAAACAGGGAGCAGTGTCGTGCTGCTTCCCAGCAGTGCCACATGATCATTTCTGGAGCTGAAAGACCTCTGGAGTGCAGGACTGTGTGAAAATCCCTGGAGTTCCCATTTCCAAGGCTGGGCGTTGCTGCATTCCCAATGTGGTTCAAGTAGGGCAGAGAATGCGAGGGGAAGGGGACAGAAATGTCGCAGAAACGGCTGGCAGGAAGTCTCATCCCTTGCTCTTTAGGATGTGTCTCCAAGAATATGGCCCCAGAATCAGGGAATGTGGAGGCTCCTGGAGCCAGAGGCCACAGGAGCCTCCACAATTCCTTTCCCTCTTGGTTTCCCTACAGGAACAACTTTGCTGCCATTTGTGAGCCCAGTTCAGCCCTTAAAGGGCTTTCCCAGAGCCCCAGG
This sequence comes from Calcarius lapponicus, assembly GCA_039654755.1. Lineage (NCBI taxonomy): Eukaryota > Metazoa > Chordata > Aves > Passeriformes > Fringillidae > Calcarius > Calcarius lapponicus. The sequence continues at coordinate 2,995,625 of CM077471.1, forward strand.
GTGACACGTTCAAAGCCAAACAGGGAGCAGTGTCGTGCTGCTTCCCAGCAGTGCCACATGATCATTTCTGGAGCTGAAAGACCCTTGGAGTGCAGGACTGTGTGAAAATCCCTGGAGTTCCCATTTCCAAGGCTGGGCGTTGCTGCATTCCCAACGTGGTTCAAGTAGGGCAGAGAATGCGAGTGGAAGGGGACAGAAATGTCACAGAAATGGCTGGCAGGGAGCTGTCTGTCCCTGCAGGGACCCGAGGTGGCTCCAAGCCATCAGCTTCACAGCCAGGACGAGCTGCTAATTTCAGTGGTGGCACTGCCCCAGCTGCCCTGCTCGGGTTTTTGTTTGTGCACAAGGGAGTCGTGTTCTGTGGGTGCCCCCATCCACCACGGGGGATGTCTCTGGGAGCAGAGGGCCAGCACTAATGCCATCCTGTGTGGCTGGGAATGAATTCACCCTTTATTCTGTGCTCCCCATCCCTGCTGGGCTGACAGGCAGGAGGAGATGCTGCCGTTTGCAGCTCCACACCCTGGTGCCTCTAATCCCGGACAAAAACCCAGCCCGTGGAGCAGCAAACACAACAAGACCTCTATTCTTAGCCTGGAAAGCCTCAAAGCCGGTTTCTTTGGGGTGTGGGGAGATGAATATGCAGTTGCTGGAGCTCTCACAAAAGCCTGAGCTGGGAGCAGACGCTCCTCTCCCATTGGATCCGTAGCCTTTGCTGCAGCTTTTCGCAGTTACATAAATATGGCCTATTTTCCCCTCCCAAATTAACATCTTGCTTGCTAAGTTTAGGATCTTGCATGCAATACAAAACAAACCTGCTTTTTCACATGCAGCTGGAAATCCTGGGTCACCCAGGGAGAAGCTGTCCCTGCCCCTGTAAAGCTGGGGGACACCTTCGTGGTGGTGACAGAGAGTGGCACTGACAGTGTCCCCTTGCAAGTCCTGGACACCACACTGCAAATCATCAAATTGCCCTTTTTTTCCCCCTCTGGGAGAGTGAGATCCCAGCCCACAAGGCTGCCAGAGTGTCTGTCCTCCTAGGGACTAGGAGTTTGGCTTGGGTCACAGAGCAGCTCCTCACTCCCCACAAGAAACAGATATGGGGATTATTTTCCCCAAAGATGGTTCTTGCCCACCCTCCCCGATGGCTCTGCAGTGCATCTGCATTAAAAACAGCCCTACAGAGAATGGATGTCGCTTGGAAATCTCCCAGCCCTGGGCTGTAGGAAAGCTGGGCATCCTCAGAGACTCCTGGCAGCTTTGTTAGTGGTGTCTGTAATACAGAGAACTGCAAGAGAGAGGGGGACACCCCCCTCTGCAGTGACAGTGCTCCCAGTTTCAGCATCCTGAAGGGATCCAGCTCCCCAGCACCACTGGGATGTCTCTGGGATGAGAAACAATGATTTTGTCATGGCACCAAACCTCAGCTCCTTGCTGCTCTTGTGGTGAGAATGAGGATGGGATACTGATGCCTTGTCAAAGCTGGCCTAGAACAGAGGCTGGACAGAGCTAAAGAATAAAGCAGGGACTTATTAAAGGCCTCAATGGATCCATCTTGGGCAGCACAAAAGCCCAGCCAGGGCTACACCCCTGGTGAACCCAAAATGGTCACAAAAATGGACAACCAGTCATGTGGTCTCTCCCTTTTATAAGTTCTGCTCCATTTGCATATTGCAGATCATTGTTCAATTCCAGCTCCAGCCCATGCAGTCCCATCCTGCTTGTTTTTCTCTCTCCAGCCCACGGTGTTTGTGCTCTTGGCCTGAGATTTGGATCATTTGTCCTTGGTCCCCAGCTAGAGCAGGAATTGTTTTGTCTCCCTGCTCTGTACAGAGAGCTCAGCATCCCCTCATATGAAGCCCAGACACACACACTAAAGCAACACAGAACCTGAAAAATAGAAAATCTCAAACCTGAGGCATCAATACCTGGGTAAAGGCCCTGAAGTGATCATCCCTTGGGCCTTGGATGTGCTGCTCCAGGCAGAGAATCCATCCATAGCCACAGACCCACAGCGAGACCTTTTCCCTTGCAGGGCTGATGGAATGCTGAGACTTGAAATCTGTTCCGACAGCTCCTGGCAGGGTGATCTGTGAGGAGGGGCTTTCCTGGAGCTGGGTGCCAACATCCTGAGGCCAGTGGAGCAGGCAGGGTACTGGATTTTGCTCAGTAGGATGGATCCTGTCCTCTGCTGCAGGAATGTTCATCATTTTAGGTGAGTCTTGGAGGTGTGTGGCTGAACCCAGGCACCCAGAGATGGGGATGGGTCTGGAGTGATCCCAGGTTAACTGCTGGGCAGGGTATTGACTTGGAAATTCTGCACTTGTAGTTCCATGCAGCACCCATTGATTTCTGGTAACAGCAGCCCTGTGGCTAGAGATCCATGTGTCTGCAAACACCAGTGGGAATTTATAATGTATATAATATATAATATATAATATATAATATATAATATATAATATATAATATATAATATATAATATATAATATATAATATTTAACACATAATATATAATATATCAAGAAGGCTTTCATGCCTTCAAACAATTTCACAACACAGAACTAACCAGTATTTTATTCCTTGCACAAAACATGGATTTTGTCAGATTAAACTCTTTTCTAACCCAAAGACAGAGCAGCTAAGAAGTGTTTTTAAAACTTTTATTTTATTTTCAGTCTCATGTGAAGAGTGAGACAATACAGGTGTTATAATTCACACCATCACAATCAAAAGTCAACTATTTCCTAATTACAGTACATTATAAGTGTTTCTTAACCTACCAATTTTTGCTACACCATTCTATAAATACATTAAAAGCAATTACCTAAAATTACCCCTCGTAAGTTCTACTACATTACATCTTCCATAGTTCTATTTCTCTAAAATATCTAGTTTTATTTACAAAACCATATTTTAAAACTTATTTCTAATTCCATTTCTCTCTCAACAATGTCTGTTCTATTCCATGGCATTTCTAAGCCAACATTTCTTATCTCAAAATTTGCATACAAATATATACTATATAATCCTTCCATCAAACTTTAAGATTTCTCTAAAAATCTATTTCCCACACCCAGGTGACAGCAAACAAAGACCACGGAGCCAGAAAATTGTATTTGTTTTGGTTTAGGGCAATTTTGGGAGAAAAAATTCTAAAGGCTTTTTAAAATGTAAATTTAAGTGGTTTATTTTAATAGGTTTGGGAAAAAGTTTTTTTTTTTTTGAGAAAAGTTGAAAAACTTGTTTATTTAATAGGTATTTATTACTATAAAAATGAATAATATTAAATAATAATTTTTTTCATTGCTTTAACAAAGATTATAAGTTTAGAAAGGGGTTTTTTTTGTGGGTTGTAGTTTGGTTTATTTAGTTTTTTATTACTTTTTTGGTGTTGGAAATGTTGTGGTTTAGGTTTTGGTGAGTTGTAGGTGTGAGTTTTTTGGGCGTTTAGAGTAGGTTTAAAGAAAAGGAAAAAATCCCCTATAGTTTAGGGATTTTTTTGTTTGTTTGTTTTAGTTAGCTAAAATTAATTACAAGTAAAGGAGAATTTTGTTTCTGTTTGTTTGTAGATAATATAGGAGTAAGAATGTGGAGGAGTGAGAGTTTTTGAAAATCAAGGAGTCCTTTCCTCACTCTGATGGTGTGTGAGGCCCTGATCCCTTTCCTGTTCTTTCTTGTCCCTTTTTATCCTTTTCCTTTTTCTTTCCTGTCCCTTCCCCGAATCTTTCCCATCCCTTTCTTGTCTCTTTCTTGACCTTTTCCTGTCTCTTCCCTGTCCCTTTCCTGTCCCTTCCCTGACTCTTTCCCATCGCTTTCCCTGTCCCTTTCCTATCTCTTTCCTGTCTCTTTCCTGTCCCTTTCCTGACTTTTTCCTGTCCTTTTCCCATCTCTTTCCCATCCCTTTCCCGTCTTTCTCCTGTCTCTTTCATGTCCCTTTCCTGTCTCTATCCCATCCCTTTCCCATCTTTTTCCTGTCCCTTTCCTGTCTTTTTTCTGTCCCTTTCCTGTCCCTTTCCAGTCCTTCTCCTGTCCCTTTCTTGTCTCTTTCTTATCTTTTCCCTCTCCCTTTCCTGTATCTTTCCCATCCCTTTCCTGTCCCCTTCCTCTCATTTTCTTCTCCCTTTCCTGTCCCTGTCCTGACTCTTTCCCGTCCCTTTCCCATCCCTTTCCCATGCCTTTCCTGTGCCTTCCCTGTCCTTTCCCTGACTCTTTCCTGTCCCTTTCCCATCCCTTTCCCATCTCTTTCCTGTCCCTTTCCCTGACTCTTTCCTATCCCTTTCCCATCCCTTTTCCATCCCTTTCCCATCCCTTCCTGTCCCTTTCCCATCCCTTTCCCATCTCTTTCCTATGCCTTTCCTGTCCCTTTCCTCTGTTTTCCCCGACTCTTTTCTGTCCCCTTCCCATCCCTTTCCCATCCTTTTCCCATCCCTTTCCCGTCCCTTTCACGTCCATCTCCTGTCCCTTTCCCATCCCTTTCCTGTCCCCTTTCCTCTCCTTTCCCTGACTCTTTTCTGTCCCTTTCCCATCCCTTTCCCATCCCTTCCCTGACTCTTTCCCATCCCTTTCCTCTCCCTTTCCTGTCCCTTTCCCGTCCCTTTCCCGGTGCCCGAGGCCAGCAGCCATCCCGCGGCACAGCTGAGCCGGGCAGGCAGTGCCCCCCTGCCCCAGCCCTGATGTGTGTCTGTGTGTCTGTGTGTGTTTGTGTCTGTGTGTCTGTGTGTCTGTGTGTCTGTGTGTCTGTGTGTCTGTGTGTGTGTGTGTCTGTGTCTGTGTCTGTGTCTGTGTCTGTGTCTGTGTGTCTGTGTGTGTGTGTGCATCTGCCAGAGCTCCCACTCTCCCTTTTCCCCCTTCCCTGTCCTCTCAAACCCTCCTCCTTCCACCAGCTCTCCTTCTTCCCACGAGATGCGGGGCTGGGCAGCCGGGAAAGGGGCACGGTGCTGCCCTGGAAGGATAACGGGGCTGGGACAGGTTCTACACCCGCCCCCGATGCTCCGGGACCCCGCATCTCCTCAGGTCCCCAACCAGCCATGGCCATGGAGCACCCAAAGCCAGGTTGCTGCAGCACAGGTAAAAGGCAGGAGGCGCTGAAAGGCCTTCCCTTGGCGGGAGGAGGGATTTTTCACTTGTTCCTGCCCCGGTTTCCTGCGGGGAAAGGCGACTCTGCCAAGCGGGAGGGGAAGGGTGATGCCGGGATGTCCCCCCGTTAATGGCACCGCGGCGCTGCTCCCCCCGCCTTCATCCTCCCGTGGCATCTTGTGAATGGTCCAAGGGACACGGGCACGGCTGGGAATCCATCAGCAGGCAGGGAAAGAGCGGCTTTGCTTAGGCTGAGCCCAGCCCTGCCTGGGGAGGAGCGGGGACCGCTGCTGGGTGATCTCCGTAGCAATGGGATTAGCGCTGGGCCTTTGATGCTGGCAGAGAACGCCAGCCTGAGCCTGTGCTTGTGCCTGCACCTCGGAGATCTCCAGCACCCCGGCATCTCCCCCTGCCCTGCTTTGTTTGCTGCTGCTGTGGTTTTAAAATGGTTGCATTTGCTTTGAGTATTTGGGTCTCTGTGACATTGTGACTGAGAGGGTTAAAAACGAGACCAACTGGAGCGAAAAGATTCCGCGCTGGAGAGGAGAGAGCTGTGCCGAGCCCAGGCTGGAGAGAAAACGTGCAGACAGCAGAGGCGTGTGCACCCTTTGGGGAACAACCAGCTGGACTGGGGGGGTTGATTTTGCTCCTGTAAATTTGCTGCTGTAACACCCCCACAGCAGTGAGGGTCAGCTCCTTGCTCTCCCAAGGGTGAGGGAAACAAACTGGTTATTTGGCCCAGCTGGGAAACAAACTGGTTTTATTTGGCAAATCCAAGGGGCCCGTTGTGCTGGCATCCTCTTGGGCTGCTGTGGCCCATCCCAGCTGGGCTGCCCTTCTCTCATCCCTGCAGCCCCCAGAGCAGGGCTGGGGCAATCCTGCCCTGTGCCCCTGCCACCCTGTGCCCCTGCCACCCTGTGCCCTGCCACCCTGTGCCCTGCCACCCTGTGCTCCTGCTGCCCTGTGCTCCTGCCACCCTGTGTCCCTGCCACCCTGTGCCCCTGCCGCCCTGTGCCCTGCCGCCCTGTGCTCCTGCCGCCCTGTGCCCTGCCACCCTGTGCCCCTGCCGTGCGGCTCTGGGGACATTGCCCACCCTGGCTTGGGCATCTCCCTGCAGCCTGGCAGGGCACGGGCGCTGCTGGCAGCCGCTCTGCCGAGGAGGAGCTGCTGCTGGATGCATCAGAGGTTTTTGTGAAAGAAAAAGCCGCTGGGAGGAAGAGGACGAGCTCATCTCGCTCGCCTCATTTGTATTTTCGCTCAGGCTACGGCAGCAGCCTCCAGAGAAGGATGAAAGAGAAATCCCAGCTCACCCTGGTGGCTAGCTCTGTTTGTATTTCATCCTGGCTGAGGTGTTTAAAGCCAAGCCCGTGCTCAGGTGTTTTGCTGCGGTGGGAATGACCTCCCCTTGGCTCAGCTGTGTGTCCATGGAGCAGGGAATGGCCCCGGGAAATCCTTGCTCTGGGACCTGGATGCCCTGCAGGCCCCGCTCTGTGGAACACCAGCGATAAGAGCAGAGCAGCAGCAGACCTTGTCCATCATAAATGGCTTTGGGGCTGCAACCCCGAGCTCTGGGGCTGATTTTTAACACTCAGTAAACAGCTCACAGAGCAGCAGGCTGCTTGCGAGCGCCTCGGATGATCTCCCAGCAGAAAATTAACCTCGTCTGTCAGCAGGGCTGGCTCCCTGCCCCGCGCTGAGCACCAGCTCTCCATCAAACCCTGCGAGGCACGGGGCAATCCGTGGCAGGGCATCACTGTGCAGCTCTGTCTGTCTGTCTGTCTGGCGGGGTGGGTCTGTCCCAGCTCCCCAGCCGTGCACAGCCGCTGCCATATTGACAGCAGAGCAGCGATGCTGAGGGCTGGGAGGGCTCCAGGGCTGCACAGAGCATCTCTGTGTCAGCCCCGATCCCTTCTGCCTCCCTGCTCCTCACCCTCAGCATCCTCCCCAGCGCTGCTTTCCGCGGAGCTGCCTCTGGCCACAATTATGAAATTGTAATAAAAGTGCTTTAAAGGGGAAATTCTTCCCTTTGGTTCCTGCCTGCCCTTCTCAGCCTGGAGCTCCCTGCCCTGCTTTGCTGTTGGTTTTGTGTCTGGAGGGACTGGGGAGGGAGCAGGGGAAGCATCTGCTCTGCTGCAGCAGCCACCGAGCCCAGGAGCCACAAGCACGGCCAGGAGACACTTTTGTCATTGACACAGGGGACAATTCAAAGAGCTGCCACGCTCCCGAGCTGGGCCACGGACACATCTGCGGATCTCGCTTTACGTAACTCGTTTTTATTTCTATTTTTGAACGCGCGCTTTCGTTTTCTAGGGAGTTTGGCTCGGTGGGTGTCTCCCATCTCCTGCCCTGTCTCACAGAGCACGTGTGAGATGCTTGCTCTCCTCACCTGTCCATGAAACTCTGGCTCTCCTTCTTTCTCACCTTTCAGGATTTCCTCCCTGCCAGGCCTGACATGGAGAATGATTTGCGGTTTAAGATGAACAGATAAATCAACTCCTTAAAAACATTCTCAGCTTCATCTGTGGATGAAGCACTCTGTGGGCATTTCCCGCTGTCCATACGTTACCTGAGATTTTTGGGGTTTTTTTAGAAGGGGGTTCTGCTTGCAATTAAGACAAGTGTGTGGTTTGTTTTGTCATCTACACCAATCACAATTCCTTCCTTGCAAGGCCTTCACCTTGTGCTGGACCAAGTGTGCTTTCAGACAAGGCAGCCTGGCACAGTGAGCAGAGCTGGATGCAAGCTCCAAGTAATTTTTCCTTCCAGGTTTTTAATTGCAAACGGTGGTGGGGAAGAGCAATCTTTGGACAGTGATTAATTAATTACTAATCTGAATTCCCTTTGGGGTTGGGCCCTTATCAGTGCCACTCTGGATAAATTTGCAATGACGATGAAGGAGAGTAAATGACATTTTATCCTTTCAGTAGTGCAGCCAAAGCCCAAATCCCTGCCCTGGGTTCCAGCTGCAGGTTTGTGGCTGAGCCTAAGGCAGCCTTTGCAGCTCACCTGAATTCCCAGAGCCAGGATTCCCGTGGGAGGCAGCCAGCCCCTGGGATTGGCATTCTGCAGCCACAGAGCCCACACAGAATCCCAGAAGGGTTGGGTTTTGGAAGGAACCTTAAAGCTCATCGAGTTCCAGGCACTTGGCTGTGGGTGCTGAGCATCCTCTGGAAAGATCTCAGAGGCAGCAGGGTCTCATGAAAACACACCAGGGAGCGACTTCATCTACAGGGATGGAGCTGCCCAGCACCACAGCAAAGGGAAAAGTGCTTTTCTTGGCAGGAGGGAAAATCCTCTTGGACCAAGAGGTTGTGAAACTTGAACAAGGCCCTTGGAGCACGGCACAGCCAGGAGAGGTGCTGCCAGAGAAGAAGAATCACAAAGTAAAAGCAACTGAAGCTGGTGGAGCTCTTTGGTCTGGACGAGGTTTTTTTGGATAAAACCCATTTGGGTAATGATTAATTCCAGGTCAGAACACCTGGAATAGGCAGGGGGGGCATTGAAAATAAAAAAAAAAAGACTCTGGAGAGGGGAGATTAATGTGTAGGGAAGAGGCTGGAAGTGCCCTTCTGCCCTTCCTCAGTGACAGCCAACACTCCCAATGCTGCACGTGGGCACTGCTGGCGTTTGCTGCTGCCAGGTTAGGAGGAAATTGCTTTGGAGTAATTTTTGGAGAGATTTAAATTTCTGGATGGGATTCAAGCCTAATATCAAAATGAGTTATTTTATTAAAAGCATTTAAATAGAAACTAAAGAGTGGTCAGAAGCAGGGGGGCTGTTTTAGAAGGAATTTACTATAAACCTGCTGCACAGAAGCTTTCTAAAATATTAACCTGTAAAAACCCCATAATTCTCTTTATCTGCAATTTAATTACATTTCCTGTAGTGCCTGTGTCAGAACAGTTCACTTACTCTTGTTCTCTATTAACTCACACCTGTCCCAGGAAACTAGAAGGAAAAATTGTTGGCATTCTGAGTCATTTGTGTGGTTTTCAGGATCTCACTGAGCTCACAAAAAAGGTCTAAGGAGGTGCTGGAGAAGTAGGAATCGGGGTTCTCATCGTGGTGATGGCTGTGAGATGGCAATATCTGAAAAAATATATTTATATAAATGTATAAAAGATATATTTATATAAATATATAAAACACATATTTAGATGAAGATATAAAATATGTATTTATATATTCCTATTTATAGTTATATACACATAAAAATACATAAAATAGATAAATATGCATAATATATTTTAATGTTATATAAATTAGAAAATATATAAAAATACAAGTATATAAATATATAAATATAGACATATATAGAATTATATAAAAATTATATATAAAATATAAAAATACAAGATCTATAATCATATAAATATTAAATATAAATAAAATATAAACATATAACATTCATAAATATAAACATAAAAATATTTATAGATAGAATATAAATATAAATAAATATATAAAATATCTAAAAATACATAAAATAAATAAAATATATGAAAATATATAGAAATATATAAAATACATAAAAATACATAAAAATATATAAAAGCAGAGGGAGAAGTGGGAGCACTCTCATGATCCAGGGATTTCTCCCACCCAATGTTGGTGGACCAGAGTTTGATTTGTTTGGGACTGCAAAAAAAATCTCAAAAAATCTGAATACTGGAGCAGAATCCCCCGAGCAGTGTGGATTGAACACTTGAGTGACCTCCTCCAGCCCACCATGTGTTTGTGAGTGAGAGCTCAGGGATGTCCTGGGGCTGTTATGAAAACCTTGTCACTCGTGACCCCTGCAGTGCCCAGAGGGCACCTGGGGGCATGGCAATATGCTGTATTAAACCAAAAATGACACATTAGAAGTTAAATTTGGCTTGGGTTTTGGGGCAAGGGCTGCAGCTGAC
>CM077471.1:3008205-3153205 GCA_039654755.1 Calcarius lapponicus
CTGCCCCTTGAGGAGAGACCTGCAGAGGATGAGTGGGATGATGCCAACTCCTGCTGCTCCCTGGTGAGCTGGGGACACCAAACTCACACCTGAAGCTGGACTTGACCTGGCCTCAGAAGGAAATGCTGTCTCTCCTCTGTGGCCGCCCCTCAGCTCTCCACGTCTTCCATTGAACAATTGACTTTCCACTCTAGGAGGCCAGGATCAAATGGGTTGAGGACAACTGGCCCTTCTTGGCTTTGGCAAAGAGGATTCTTTGGTGCATTTTAAAGTGCCAGGACATTGAAACAGTAAATCCCTTCTTCCTGCACTCCTGCCTCCCGCAAGCAGCCCTGACTGAGGTCCAAGCCAGCCAGTTAAAGGGTTAACCGTAGCTGGATGCCTGAATGGCTGCCTTACTGATCCCCACGGAGGTAACTGGAACAAACACCGTGCATCCCCCCACCCCGCCATCCTGTCCCTGCCCACCTCGTGCAGCAAGCCCCTCTGGCCCACTGCAGTGTCCCTGCTGCCCTTGCCTTGCCTCTCCACCTCCTGCACACCCAATTTCCCTCCCCTTTTCTCTCCCCTGTGTCCTGTCTTGGAAGTCCCTGACTGAGAGGAGCGTTTTCCACGAGGAACCAGCTCCCTGCTCTGATTCCCTGCTGCAGTCCCTTGATCTCAGGCATCCCAGGGGGACGGGAGCAGCGCTGCTGCGCTGACGCCTGTCACACCTCTTGCTGGGAAATTCGTGAGCAAACAGAGCAGGGCACAGAAAGGTGGGGGGGTAGGAGGCATCTGGAGAGGGATCCTGCAGCGGGTTTGGTGTCCAGCTGGGAATGTGGCACTCCCCTGTGCTCTCCTCTGGAGTTTGTGCGGTGCCCACGGCCGTGGGGCCGGAGTTGGAGGCCGTGCAACAATTCCTGTGGCTGAGGAGTTCCTGGGTTTTGTGCTTGTTAAACGCCGTGAGCTGCCTGTGCTGCACCAGGGAGACACTCGGTGCATTTAATTAACATTTAATTTGCTTGAAGATTACATTAAAATGTGCAATAATAGAAGCTCTCCGAAGGGCGGGAGGAGAAGGGGGAAACAGGCGCGCTACAGATTGGCTCAGGCACTGGTGCTGAAGTGTTCTGCAAGAATTACAGATGGAAGGGGGAAAAAAATGCTCTACTTGTGCAGCCACAGAGAGTTTTGGGCATCTGTTTGGGAGCAGAGCTTTCAGCAGCTCTGGAGGAGGTCCAGCAGCTGGGAAGGGGAGATGGGGTCGCTGAATGTTCCTCCCACGGTCCCGAGGAGAGGACGGCCCAGTTTGATACCCCAGGGAATCTCCAAGAGGAAACACCCTCAGGCTGCAGAGGCAGATCACAGAGCCCATGCAAACCCATGAAGCACCCCCAACATGTTTCTGGGGAGAGGGTGATGCCAGACCCGTGCAATGCACGTGTTCCCTTTCCCTGTCCCTCTGTCCCGCCCATCCTGCCCTTATGTAATGAGGGATGTGGCTGCGGCTGCTGTCCTGGGAAGGGGCTGGGCAAGGACACCAGGGCTGGCATGGGATTGAAGGCTCTGGGGCTGGGCTGAAATTTAGAGGAAAAAAGCTATAAAGCCATTTTCTGCCTGGGTAAGCGTGTCAGGAAACAGGCAGTTTGATCCTGCTTATGTAACCCTGAGTCTAAAGAAGCCGCTCGGGATCGATCCTGGCTGGGAACTCAGGGGGCTGCAGCACAGGCTCACCTTGCAGGTGCCTTCCTACCCCTCTCCTTCCTCCAGCCCCCTCCACCTCAGGTCTTTGTGCTGGTTTTGGTGCTGCTGGAACGTGGTGACCGATTTCTTGTACTGCTGCCCATTGCTCTCCTCCCACACCTGAGCAGAGCAGGACTTTCCAAGAAACCATCCCGAAGCACAGCCCTTCAAAGCCTTTCTGCCAGCCAAGGCAGCTGAAAGCCTGGTGTGAGGGGAGCCTTCAGCTGCTCTGGTGCTGTGTTCACCCTTAACATCAGCCTGGAGATGTCTCAGGGTCCTTCTCACACACGAGGGAACCAAGGACACAGATTTGGCACAGAGGTTTTTTTCCTTTTTTTGGGTTTGTTCTTTTTCTTTTGCCAAGCTGGCTAGACTTGTAATCATCCTTGTTCTTTGGTTTTCCCCTGCTAACACCCCTGCTTCCCCACCTCGACCACAGGAGCAGAGGGATGAGGACTCGCCTGGGCTGCCTGTCTCACAAATCAGACTCATATAATGATTTCACAGCTATTCTTCCGGACAAGCCCAACCGGGCTTTGAAGTGAGTATAGCTGCAGCATCCCACCCCAACCCCACTGCTGCCCTTCCCCTCCCCACCCACCACCTCCCCCCTGCAGTATTGTCCTCCTTTTGTCGTGTTTTGTACGAGATGTGAGCGCTTCCAGGAGGAAAACAAACCGGCACTGATCCAGCAGGAACAGCCTCGGGAAATTCCTGGATCTGTGGCACTGTGAGACAGGACGGTGCTCCCAGTCCCCCACTGCTGCCTGTGGGACACGTCTGCACCTCTTTGGGGATGTAATTTACACCTCTGTCATCACAAATCAAAGCCTGAGCAGTTGGCTTGGTGTAAGGGGGGTGACCAGAAAATTTCAGGTCATCTTCAGCTCAGCCTTGCATTTGACACTGCAGAAATTCGGGCGATGGCTTGCAAAATGCTGGAGGGAGATGCTTCAACCCCCTCCAGAGTCCTGATTTGAGAAGTGTGGGATGGGACTCACCTGATCACGAGTCCCTGCTTCCACCTGAGATAAGATCTGTCCTTCCCCTGAAAGGCAAGCAAGAGAAATAAACACTTCTGCAGGGCTGAGTTCCATTTCACCTGACTTTTGGCTTTTACAATGTAAATGTCTGATCTGAGCTCGTTTCCTGGGCCTTCTGCTCAGAGACAATGAGGAAAAATTGGTGCCTTTTTGGGCATGATTCATCTGGCCTATTTTACCTGCCTGCCTGGGCATGTGAGCAGAGTCCCTGCAGGTCCCTTGGGATCTCCTCCCTGATTCTAAAGGAAGCCTTCTAAAGGGTCACTTGGCTCAGTTCTACACCCTAGATCTCCAAAAATCAGGTGAGAGGAATCCCAGCCTTCCTCGGTGTCCTCACCAAACAGCTCCAGAGGGGATGAGCAGCTGTGGGTTGTCTGTAACTTGCTCCTTCCTTTCCTTACAGAAGACTGTCAACAGAAGAAGCTACAAAGATGGGCAGACTCTTTTGATGTCCTTTTGTCCCATAAATGTGAGTACAGATCAAATTCTATCTTTTTTTTCCCCCTCCACTTCCATTAACCCCTGTCCAGGGACGTGGTCCCTCAGAGCTGCTCCCTCCCCAGCAGCCACCATCCTTTACAGGCAGGAAAAAAAGAGAGTTTTGTGCGTTCCCTTCACACCTTGGCTCCTGACCACGAGGAAAACCACAACTGCTAAAGCCATCAGCCCAAGGTGCTGCCTTTTCCAGCTCAGCACCCTTGACCAGCTTGCCCTGGCACAGAGGAATCCCCCCTTGCTGCAGTTAGCACAGCAAACCCGAAAATTTCACATCCAGAGCCCTCATGCCAACCTCTAATCAGCAACCCCTGCTCTGTTCAGTCCTGTGAGTTCTGTTCTGCAAATACTGCTCTGCTTCAGCAGCGTTTTCACACTGAGAAATTATAAACAAAGCAAAGTTCCCAGTATGGGTTCATTCATGGGCTTCTATTGAAGAAAAAACCCAAATGAGTCGAGGTTGGGGGAAAAGCCACCGTGGGTGCTGAACTCTTTCATGGCAATAAGGAGCTGTCTGGCTTGCTTAGAGACTCAGGTTTTCCTTACATTTTAAAATGTAAGTGTAAATTATGTTATTAAGCTAATTTTAAAGGTAATTTTGCCAGGTTTCTACTGAGATGACAACAGTTTTGGCAGGGAATTAAGTGACAACTTTAAACAGGCAGGCTGACCAAGGCAGGAAAAGCAGGATGTAATTTTAGCAGCAGTATCTAGTTGAGATCATTGCTCTTGCAGCCAATAGGGGAAAAAATATATGGTGTAGCTGGGTATGGCTAAAAAGGAATGTTTCTTTTGTGGAAATTCAGAACAAGAAGGGAAAATACAGCAAGGAGATTACAGGGTACCTGGGGGATGGAGGAAAGGGGAGGGCAGGATTTTCACACCCCCTGTTATCATCCTGAACTCAAACTCATTTCTTCTTCACTGGTGTAAAAGTAGAAATTTTCTTTATTGGACTGCAGAAGAAGGGCTTGGATTACAAACCCCAGTGAATTTAGCCACCTGTGTCCTGATGTTATACAGATTCTTCCCTCTTCAGCTGGCTACTGCAAAAATGCAAAATCAAAAGCCAGTTCAATGATTTTGTCCAGCAGCCTCCACAAGGGTGTCTGGTTTTATAAATAAATTAGCCTTAGAGAGTGATAAATGAATTATCAAGACCTTCCCCATCTCTTAGAATGGAAAGTAATTCTGATAACTCTCTGGCACTAATGAAAAATATTCAGTTTCTAATGAAAAATATTCAGTTCCTAATAGCAACAGAAGGTGATCTTTAAAATTTAAATTAATCTATTTTTATCAGCAGTCACGGTGACATTGCCTGGTGATTGGTTGGTGACAAAAAAATTTGTTGTTTAATAAACTACTTTCTAAAGGAATATTTTATAACTGCTCTGCACCTGAAGTTTCTGGAATTGCCAGCCTGGCAATCAAGGGTTATAATGATGCAAATACAAAAAGTTCTGTTGAAACAGAAGTGTTATTTTAGTTACACCGGTTTAAAGGAGGAGAACAGCACATACTCATGGAATTAATTATATTGCACAAGTTGCATTTTTGCTGTTAGGATGTGCTGATGTTACACAGGTGAGGGAGCCTTATACCTTAACTGGCCAAAATCTGGGATTAAATAAAGCTGTGCCTGGCCTGCTGGCATCTGTCTGTGAGGGAAGCTGCCAGCAAAAATTCTGCTTTTAGTGCCAAGAGGAGGACAGAACTGCTCCACTCTAATTTCCCTGTGACTGCTCAGGAGAATTTTCCCAGCATTAGCCAGGGAAAATTGGAATTCATGCTCAGGGGCATGGGCTAAGCACCAGCTGGGCTTGGGGAGGACTCCCCCTGGGGCTCACAGCATCAGCAGGTAGAGCACTTGTGCTTGACAACATCTGTCAGAAAGTGTCTTCTCTAGATGGACAGCTCATTTATTTTGGGAAGGGGATTGTGATTTCAGGGGCTTGTGTGGTGCTTTTGCTGCAGTCAGATGGATTCAGTGCTTTCCAGGCAAACTGTTCTCCAGGGAAAATAAACCCCAAAGTGCTGGAGCAGGGCTCAGGAGCTGATGGAGAAAACGGGGCAGACCTTGTGGGAAATATTGCCAGGGGTTGGTCTGAAACAGGAGTCTCCTTGAGCCAGGTCTCATCAGCTCTTGGAGACCTATTTCATACCCAAGATAGCTCAGCTACCTTAGAAGGCATATTTTCATGAGTCTCCAAAAGGTTTCTTGTTGGATTATACTGATTCAGAGGTGGGGAAACTGAGAGGTGTTTTAAAAACTTTTATTCAGTTTTCAGTCTCATGTGAAGGGTGAGACAATACAGGTGTTATAATTCACACCATCACAATCAGAAGCCAATTATGTCTTAGAAGGAAATGCTGCCTCTCCTCTTTGGCCATCCCCCAGCTCTCAACATCTTCCACTGAATAATTGACTTTCCACTCTAGGAGGCAAGGATCAAATGGGTTGAAGACAACTGGCCCTTCTTGGCTTATAAACTTATATATAAGCTTATAATGCTTATACATTATAAGGATTCCTTGGCCTATCAGCTTTAGCCACACCATGCTGTAAATGCCTTAAAGCCAATCACCTAAAATTACCCCTCGTGGGTCCTACTAAAATGCATCTTTCATAGTTCTATTTCTCCAAAGTATCCAGTCTTATTTACAAAACCATCCTTTGAAATTTGTTTCTAGTTCCATTTCTCTCTCAACAATATCTGTCCCCCTTCTATGGCATTTATAAATCAGCATTTCTTATCTCAAGGTTTGCATTCAGATGCACACTGCGTGAGCCTTCTGTCAGGCTTTTAGAATTCTCTACAAATCCATTTCCCACAGCTTTCCAACAGAAGTGACCTGGGGAGTGTCATGCATTACACAGATTCCATGGAGAGTCCGTGGGGATTTGAGCCACCTGGTCTAGTGAGAGGTGTCCCTGCCTATGGCAGAGGGGTTGGAATGAGATGGTTTTTAAGGTCCCTCTTAGCCCAAACCATTCTGTGATTCCATGATCACCTTTGCCAGACATCCCTTGAAGTGTTAATGGCCCTGGGGAGCTCCCCTGATCTCCCCTCACCCTCCTGAAGAATGAAGGATCAAACAGGTAATGTTTGATCCTGTTGTGAGAGGAGGACTGAAATCCCTTGGGATCTGAAGCAGTTGTTTTCTCCCATGGCAGAGGGGTTGGAATGAGATGATTTTTAAGGTCCCTCTTAGCCCAAACCATTCTGTGATTCCATGATCACCTTTGCCAGACATCCCTTGAAGTGTTGATGGCCCCCTGCTCTCCTCTCACTGTTTTGAAGAATGACTGAGTGCAGGTAATGTTTGATCCTGTGGTGGGAGAAGGACTGAAATCCCTTGGGATTTGAAGCAGTTGTTTTCTCCTGGGTGATTCCAGGCTGGATAATGCCCTTGTCTCTGCACAGACTGGTCTGATTTGGATTTATTCCCCGAGCCATTCAAGGGATAATTTGAGCTGACAAGTTATTGGAGTTAACAAGAGATTGTGAGTAGGAAATGCAGGAGGTATCTCCCCCACCTCCCTTTTGTGCTGGCCCTGGGACTGAGTTCCCCTCACCCCCTCCTGGGAGTGAGCAGTGCTGAGCAGCAGGATGCAGCAGCTCCACATCCATAGGTCAGTGCAATGAAACCCTAATTGGTTTTGTTAATGGGCCAGAGCAAATCAACTCAGAAACCCTGGGGTCAGGCAGACAACCCCTATTCTACATCTATTTCACACCTGTTTGAGCTCACTGACACGTTCCCTGGGGTCAGGGCTTCTGAGCAAGCAACAGGAGAGGGGAGCCTGATGCTGTTCTTGTCAGGGAATTGGCAGAGTAAGAGGCAGACCATGTGCAGCGTTTCTTGGGTGCCCAGGGAGGAAAAGCAGTGGTTTTAACACGCTGGATTTTGGCACCTTTCCCCATTTTGTGCCAGGGAAGTGAGCTCAGCGTGGGTCCCCAGAGTGTGAGTGCATGCTTGTGAGTAACTGAGGAGTAATCCCTTCCCTGTGCCCGTGCCCAGGAGGCTGGCCAGATGAGGATTTATCCTGACAGTCTGCTGGAGGGAAGTACAAGCCACAGCATGGCTCATTCTGCATCCCCCACAGGGCTGGACACACAGATTTTTGTTCCTCCAGCATCCAGCAGGACAATCTGTCCTCCACCCCGTGGTCAGCTTCTCACCCCACACCAAAAACATTCATCCTGAATTCCCCACTTTTATCTCATGGGTGATTTTTCTCCAGTTTTTTTTTTTTTTGAAATCTGGAGGAAAAGGTGATTTTTCTCTGGATTTTTTTTTTTTGGTGATCTCCGTGCTCTTCCTCCCAAACTTTATTGTTGTTCTCCTCCTCCTGTTGTCTGCACATTCCTTCACCTTCCTACACAGCACAGGAATATCCCAACCTACTCCCAGCTCCTTCTGAGCCAGAAGAGCATTAGCATTGTGCTGGCTGACAGGCAGCTGAGATGAAGGGAAGCTCTGCTCAGCAGCAGTGGGAGCACATTTGTGTGCTGTACAGAGCAGTTGTCACCTTGTCCCTCCAGCCCTGCACCCAACACCTTCCAGGGAGCCAATCCACCCATCCACCAGCCACAGGGACCCTACCTTTACTCCCTGCATGCTCAGGAGTGAAACACATGCATTAAATAAATTACTGGGGATTGCTTTCTTGCTCTGACAGTGGCAGGTGCTTGGTTATTAAACTGCCTGAATTATTTAGGCCACTAATCTGGGCTCTTCCTCATGCTGATGAAGCTTAGCTAAGCCCTGTCTTGTGTTTTCTGCTCCCCACCTCAGTCCCTTCTTGCTGAAAAGGATCCACTTTCCATCTCCCGAATGGGATTTCAGGAGTCCCTGTCCTCACATGGTCATTGACCTGCCTGGCACTGCCCATTCATAAACCAGAAATCCCTGGCGCTGCCTCACTCACAGCTGATCTGCAGTATGGGGGCTGTGGAAGGAGTTCTGAGTTAGATCTCTGAGTTTTTTAGATGATGCCATTTATTTTTCTTATCTTCTACACCGACAGGAAGGGTGAGTTCAGCTCACATCTTCACTGTGTGGTTCAGAAGGTCACAAGACCCCTTGTTACAAGCCCTTTTAAGGATTTATTGACCAATAAAACACTGCCAACAAGGATATTTATGTTTTTGACCCAATCCTTACATATTTTGTCTTATGGACTCATGCCACAGTGTGAGCTTCCTTAGCCAATCATGTTATGACACACAAACCTACAGCACTGCATTCTAAACTCCTTGTTTACCTTTATTTTTTCTATATCTTAAGCTCTAAAACTCTAAACTTTCCTCTTCTTAATTTAACTTGTCTCTGCTTTAAACTATAAATCCACATTCTGCTTCCAGCCCCTAAGTTTAGAAGCCTTTCCCAAGGCCTCAGATCAAATCCTGTGTATAATTCTAAGCTTTGGATTTAATAACCAATAAATCACTACCAACAAGGATATTTATGTTTTTGACCCAATCCTTATATATTTTTTCTTATGGATTCATGCTGCAACATAAGCTTTCTTAGCCAATCCTGTTATAACACACAAACCTACAGCATTGCATTCTAAACTCCTTGTTTACCTTTGTAACTAATTTTATTTTTTCTATATCTTAAGCTCTAAAATTCTAAACTTCCCTCTTCTTAACTTAATGTCTCTGCTTTAAACCATAAATCCACATTCTCACTTCTGGCACCTAAGTTTAGAAGCCTTTCCCAAGGCCTCAGATCAAATCCTGTGTTTAATTCTAATCTTTGACTTACAGGCTCTGAGAATTCCCTGCATTTCAGATTCCAGCAGGGCAGGATCCTGAGCAATGTCTGAGCACTTGCACAATCCCCTCTGCACGTTTCCTCAGTCAGTCTGAAAGGAGAGCAGGGCATTTTGAAGCTTAGATTTTTACTGCAAAAGTAAAATATCAAATGTCTGCTGCTTCTCCCTCAGACTCTCAACATCCAGTAAAGAGCTCTGCTTCTCTGCCTTCAATTTATCTGCTCCACCAGGATCAATTTCCTCCTTTGGCTTCAAGCAGAGGACTCTTGAGGCAAATTCCTGAATAATTGTCCAACAGTTGTCCTGAAGGGCTGTGCAGCCACAGCAGCACATCCTGTCCTCCTGAGTGGCCATGCCTTTGGGGCTCAGCTTGGGGATTATTTTGTGCTGCTGCCTCCACAGAATTCTGATCCTGCTTTTAACTTCTCTGCTTTCTAAAGCATCCCTCTGGAACTGCACATTGGGATTTTTCAGCAGGTGAAATCTCTCTCCTGCTCCACTGCACTCCAGTGGTGGTTACCCTGGGAAAAAAAGATGTCCAGTTAATGAAAAAGTTAAAAGTTGTTCAATTAATTTCTGTGCTTTCTAAAGCATCCCCCTGGAACTGCACACTGGGATATTTCAGGAGGTGAAATCTCCTTTTTGCTTGTATCACACTGCACTCCAGTGGTGGCTGTCCTGGGAAAAAAGATGTCCAGATGTCCAGTTGTCCAGTTAATTAAAAAGATGTCCAGCCTAATTTCTCTGCTTTCTCTGTAATGTATCCCCCTGGAATTGCACACTGGAATTTTTCAGGAGGTGAAATCTCTCTCCTGCTTGTATCACACTGCACTCCAGTGGTGGTTGCTCTGGGAAAAAAAGATGTCCAGTTGTCCAGTTAATGAAAAAGTTAAAAGTTGTCCAGTTAATTTCTCTGTAAAGCATCCTCCTGCAACTGCACACTGTGATATTTCAGGAGGTGAAATCTCTCTCCTGCTCATAGTACAATGCACTCCAGTGGTGATTGTCCTGGCAAAAAGATGTCCAGTGATCCAGCTAATGAAAAAGTTAAAAGTTGTCCAGTTAATTTCTGTGCTTTCTCTGTAAAGCATCCCTCTGGAACTGCACACTGGGATATTTCAGCAGGTGAAATCTCTCTCCTGCTCGTATCACACTGCACTCCAGTGGTCATTGCTCTGGGAAAAAAAGATGTCCAGCTGTCCAGTTAATTGAAAAGTTAAAATTTCTCTGCTTTCTCTGTAAAGCATCCCCCTGGAACTGCACACTGGGATATTTCAGCAGGTGAAATCTCTCTCCTGTTGGTATCACTGCACTCCAGTGGTGATTGCCCTGGAAAAAAAGATGTCCAGTTGGGTGGGACGAGCTTTGAATGCTGATCATTCATGAGTGCTCATTCCTTGAAAGCCTTGAAGGAGAACAGCAGGTTGAAGTCAACATCCAGGTCAAATCCCAGCTCAGGTGGTGGCAGCTCCCATGCCCAACTGCCCTCCTGCCCTTCCAGTCACACTTGTCATTGTTCCATGACAAACTTCAGGCAGTGATTGCCCAAACCTGGCTGTCAGGCACAGCTGGGAAGGCTGGCAGGGCAGTCAAGGGTCAAAGATGAAAACCATGGCAAGCCAGGCAGTCAGGGCTGAGCTCTCCTGCACCCAAAGTGTCCCAGCAAGGCCCTCACAGGATCAGCCTCACCATCTGCAGCTCCTCCAAGGCTCTGGGGACTGCATGACAGGAGTGGATAAAAAAAGCACAGAACAGCCAGACACTATTATTTATCCATTCACTGTCTAAACTTATTTCAGGATCAAAAGGAGCTGATTGACATGAGAGCAGGAGGCAGAGCTCATGGAAACCTCCTGGTCCCAGGGGAACCTGCTGCAGCTGCTCTCTGGGGCAGAGCTGTAGCAAATGCCTTTCTCTCCTTGTCACTCATGACATTCCCTTCTTTTAGCAGATATTACATTTGTCAGGTATTTTATTTTTCAGGTATTATATTTTTCAGATATGGTATTTTCCAGGTATTTTATTTTTCAGGTATTATATTTTTCAGATATGGTATTTTCCAGGTATTTTATTTCTCAGGTATTGTATTTTTCAGATATGATATTTTCCAGGTATTTTATTTTTCGGGTATTAGATTTTTTTCAGATATGGTATTTTTTTCAGGTATTTTGTTTCTCAGGTATTATATTTTTCAGATATGATATTTTACAGGTATTTTATTTCTCTGATATTTTATTTCTCCGGTACTGTATTTTTCAGATATGATATTTTACAGGTATTTTATTCTTCAAGTATTTTATTTTTCAGGTATTTTATTTCTCAAGTATTATATTTGTCAGTTATTATATTTTTCAGATATTATATTTTTCAGGTATTTTATTTCTCAGGTATTATATTTTTCAGATATTATATTTTTCAGGTATTTTGTTTCTCAGGTATCCTATTTTCAGATATTCTATTCTGCATCAGTGTTCTCTTGCAGATGTGGTACTTTCATGCAACACTGCTATTCCTGCAAGTGATCCTCTGTCAGTGCTGCAGCTCAGGAGCTGTTGTAGAGGAAAAGGGAAAAAAAAAAAGACCAGGGCAGAGACAGGGGAGCAAGACCTCAGCAGAGACTGCAGAGACATAGCAGTGTGTGTCTATGCTGGAATATTTAATGTCAGGCATCCTAGGAGCTGATGATCGATAAAATGACATAGATCTCGAGGAACTGGAAATTTCTCCCTGTTCTATTCCCTTCTTTCTGAAATATATCAGCATGCAAAGACTTCTTGCTCTGCTCTCCAGTCCTTCCCTTGCTCTCATCCTGGCCCTGTGAATTTTACAGGCACTGAGGGGGACACAGCTTTTGGGAAATGTTGCTGTGTCCCAGATTTCAGGAAGGGGAGCAGCTCTACAACACCCCTCACCTTCACCATATTTATCTATCACCATATTTACCTACCCAGGGTGGATAACGGCAGGACAGGTGCCCTGCTCCTTTGGCATTCTGCTCTGGGGCTGATGTCACAACATTGCCCCAGGCTTGGACCCACAATATGCAGTGTCACTTGGATGAGAGGCCCTTTTTTGTCTACTCTAACAGTGCAAAGCCCTGATCTCCTAGAATTGCTTGAAGGAAGAAGTGTCAGGAGGAGCTGGAATAATGCAGCTATTTCTGGGGCTGACAGCAGGAGGGAGCATGGCTGAGATGGGATGGATCCATTTTTATGCTGATAGCAGGCTGCTGATGGAGCAGCCAGTGCAAAAAAAAACCAAACGGAGGAGCTTTGAGGAAGGCAGAGAAGAGAGGTTTAGGCTGGACTTTGGGCTTGTCTGGCCTTTCCTTTTCCCTCTGAGGATCTGGGCAGTCAGACATCTCCTCTGACTGACACACAGACAGAAATAGGGTTTTTTGGTGCTGTTCAATACCCAGGGCCACTGCTTAGGGCTTGAGGTTTCGGAGGGAGCTGGAAAATATCTAAGTTATTACCAGAAACAAGGGGAGTAGGAAGAAGTTTAGGACATGCCAGGGAGATGCAGGACAGTGTTGCATTGCTATGGATCTGTAGCACACATAACAAATAGATATATACAGCATATAGAGAGTGTATAAATAGCATATAATATATAAGATATATTTATATATATAATATAAATAATATAGAAATATTATATATATCATATGTGTATTATATATATAATATATGTATTATATATATAATATAGCATATAATATATCTCTTATATACAGCATATAGTTAGCATATACAGCATATAGAAGGGACTGTCTGAACAGCTTGTTTGGAAAAAATGTTAGGATTATCCACAGGGATCTGGACAAGCTTGAGAAATGAGCCCATGGAAAACTCATGAGGTTTTACAAGACCAAGGGCAAGGTGCTGTGCCTGGATTAACCCCAAAAATCAGTCTAGGCTGGGTTCACCCCCAAATCAGTCCATATCTAAGTTATTACAAGAAACAAGGGGAGGGGGAGGAAGTTTAGGACATGCAAGGGAGATGCAGGGCAGTGTTACATTTCTATAGATCTGTAGCACACATAGCAAATAGATATATACAGGATATAGAGAGCATATAAATAGCATATAATAGATAAGATATATTTTTACACATTATATAAATATATATAAGTATGTTTTATAAATATATATGTATATAATATATCCTTTATATACAGCATATATATATGTATATAATATAGCACATAATATATCTCTTATATACAGCACACAGTTAGCATATACAGCATACAGAAGGGACTGTCTGTTTCCCAAACAGCCTGTTTGGGTAAACGTTAGAATTTTCCACAGGGATCTGGACAAGCTTGAGAAATGAGCCCATGGAAAACTCACGAGGTTTAACAAGACCAAGTGCAAGGTGCTGCACCTGGATTAACCCCAAAATCAATCCAGGATGGAGGATGAATAGATCAAGAGCAGCCCTGCCCAGAAGGACTTGAGGATGGTGGTGGAGGAGAGGCTGGACATGCCTTGTCCTTGCTCCCTTCATCCTTCCAAGGAGTCTGACCTCACCAGGCTGATCCTCAATTCCATCAATATTTTTAGACAGTTGCTTGGAAGTAGCCAAGAGCTTTCCAGTCATGAGCTACAAAAACCTGGATGCTATTGCAAAAGACCAGGAAGAGTTAGAAGCACATTACTGGAAAAAAAAAATAAAAAGGAGAATCTAACTTTATCCTGAGGAGAAAGGGGGTGGGTGAATCCTTCAGCTGCATCAACTCCCCTGGTGCTGTTCAGGGAAAGGAAATAAAAAACAATGGCTGTGTCCATAAATAGGCCCAGGCAGGGGGTTTAACACAGATTGCCTAATAAATCTTTCCATATTTCTAATCTGCCCTGGCTGACTCAGATTGCATTACTGAAATGTCACAATTGCTGAGCATTAGCAAGTGATAAGCACACTTTTACCACTGACTAGACAAGCTGTAATTA
This sequence comes from Calcarius lapponicus, assembly GCA_039654755.1. Classification (NCBI taxonomy): domain Eukaryota; kingdom Metazoa; phylum Chordata; class Aves; order Passeriformes; family Fringillidae; genus Calcarius; species Calcarius lapponicus. The sequence continues at coordinate 3,022,212 of CM077471.1, forward strand.
GGCCAAGTCCTTTCCCTCTCCCCTTTACTGGAGCTGTAACAGACTCTCTGAGAGCTTTCTTCTGTTTAAATAAGAACTAAAAATGGCACAAGGCAATAAAGCAAAATGACAGAAAACATAGGGGACAAGTCCACATCAGCCACATTTTATTGAAGGTTTTTCTTAGTGGCAGATAAGACCTTATAAAGTGTGGCATTAACATGACCTGAACCTTGATAATTCGATGAGTAATTTTCCAAAGGGTGGGTGGCCCAGTCCTGAGAAAGCCTTTTGCCATCTGAGCAAAGGAAAACATTTTTTCAGAGTTACATCAAGTCATGTTTGGCTTTGTGGCAGCTCACAGGAGCCTGGCTCATCAGTGGTGTAAGTTATGGATGCATCCTGGGATGGCAGAGCTTGGGAGAAATATCAAATTGTCTTTGGTAGGCTGGGGTGGGTGGAAGAATGTCTGAGAATGGAACAGCTCCCTCTCTTCTCTTGATGCCTCAGGTTTTAGCTTTTTTTTTTTTTTTCAGGTTCTCTGCTGCTTTAGTGTGTGGGTCTGGGCTTCACATGAGGGGATGGTGAGCTCTGTGCACAGAGCAGGGAGACAAAACAATTCCTGCTCTAGCTGGGCACCAAGGACAAATGATCCAAATCTCAGGCCCAAGAGCACAAACAACGTGGGCTGGAGAGAGAAAAACAAGCAGGATGGGACTGCATGGGCTGGAGCTGTAAATAGACAATTAACTCAAATGTGCAAATGGACGAAAACTTATAGAAATGTGAGATCTTGTGACCAAGCCCTCTTTTGCTTCCATCTCGGAGCCATCTGGGCAGAGCCACAACTCTGGCACTGCTGGGGTGTGGCCTTTGAATAAAATCCACTTCATTCCTCTTAACTCTGCCTAGCCTCTGCTCCAGCTGCTCAAGGCATCACTCTTATCGCCGGGTCTATGTACAAATCATCAATAGGCTGTTGGGAATGTGCCTTGAGCTGTTTGATTTTCCAGCACCAGTCTCATTCCATGGTTATGACAATGGGAAGATGCCAGCAGCTCACATCCCAGGCAGCAGACCAAGAACTCAATGTTACAACTTACCTGATAGGTTTTTTGACCAATCACACAAAGCAAAAGCACACTGACAGTAGTTCCATCCAACCACTATAAGCACAGGTACCTTTGGTTAAAACAATGCTTGCTTATTTTGAGTACAATACCTACTGTAAGCATTAAAACACAATGCACAGAGCCCCATTATTAAGGTTAGAACTTCCTAATATCTCACTAGATTAACTTTTCTGCAGCTTAGGGAGTTATTCTAGACAAGTATTAATACACAGACCATTGTTCTATTTGTCCTTGCTTTTCTACATTTTACACAACTTTTCTGCTGACCAATCTCATGGCTACTGCTCGGCTCTGATCCCAGTTCTGCTGTCTCTGAGGCCTTTTGCAGCTTTCCCCAAACCCTCTGGTTTTATGGATTCCCACAACCCTCTCCTGCCTGTGTGTCTCTGGCAGATGGGCTGGCAGCTTTCCGTGCTTTCCTGAAGACAGAGTTCAGCGAGGAGAACCTGGAGTTCTGGCTGGCCTGCGAGGACTTCAAGAAGACGCGCTCGGCGGCCAAGCTGGCCTCCAAGGCCCAGCGCATCTTCGAGGAGTTCATCGACGTGCAGGCCCCTCGTGAGGTGGGTATGGGGTGCCCCAGCATGCCCAGGGCACCCAGCAGTATTGGAATTTTATACCAATATAGCCGGATGGGACGTGCCTGGGCTCCTCTGGCCTCTGCTGCTGGACCAGAGGTGGCAGCTGTGGTGGTTTCACCTCAGAGACACCTTTGGCTGGCTGGGCGCTTGGGATAAGTCCAGGCCTGCAGGAGCTCAGGTTTACCTCTGGTGGAGAAGCTTCAAGGCAAGGTGAAGGAAAAGGAGTTGGTTTTGATCCAGAGTTTTATTCCTGGCCCACAGGCCTCTGAATGCAGCAACATCTCCAACAGAACCACAGCGTGGTCGCTGTGTCTTTTAACCCCAGGGAGAGGGGTAGGGAAGGGGTAGGGATCCCACCAACCAGGTAAGGGGACAAATGACACCTGGATGGCCCAATGTCCCTCCAGGGGTGTAAGGCATCTTTTGAACTTTGCCAATCACTCGAGGCCCTTCTGGAATGCCAAGACTGAAGGACAGCACTCAGCAGGGGCAAGGGAGGGGAAGGGAGAGGTTACTGGCACACACCTGGGGAAGGAACCGGGATAGCTGAGACAGGCTATTCCATCACACCACAACACAGCAGGGCTGTCACCCCCAGCTGGGCGCTCTCCCTCTCTCCCTTCCCTCTCAGAGCGTGGCTAAGGACGGTGGCAAGGCCATCCTGGCTGCTCCAGCTGCCTCTGCTCGCCCTGACTCATCCCTGATGAGGGCAGCTGCTTTGATGATACCGAATTAGTCACAGCCAGGGAGTTCACTGGCAACCTTAACCTACAACCTACGTTTCCTAGCCTCACTGAGCTTCCCAGGAGCATTTCACAGTGCTCCTGTCATTTACTGCCAGCCTTCAGCAGGCTGTCGGGCTCTTCCCTGGCTGGACACTTTGCACAGGACCATCCCACCCATGAGTGGAACAAAGCCCTGAGGGAGCTGGGGGTGTTTATCCTGGAGAAAAGGACACTCAGAGGTGCCCCCATCACTCTCTGCAGCCCCTGAAAGGTGCCTGTGCTCAGCTGGGGCTGGGCTCTTTCTCCAGGCAGCACTAACAGAGCCACAGCACACAGCCTCAAGCTGCACCAAGGGAAATACAGGCTGGATATGAGGAAGAAGTTTTTCACAGAAGAGTGATAAAGTTCTGGAATGGCTGCCCAGGGAGGTGGTGGAGTCCCCATCCCTGGGTGTGTTCAACAAAGCCTGGATGTGGCACTGGGTGCCAGGGTTTAGTTGAGCTGTTGGGTCTGGGTTGGACTCGATGATCTTGAAGGTCTCTCCCAACCCAGTGATTCTGTAAATTCTGTGAACTCTGTGAGTAACTTGTTGACTCCAAGGGAGGAGAATTTCTGACTAACTCCCCCCTCACCTACACCTACACCTCCTGAGAGATACAAACAATAACTCTGAGCTGAACAGAAAATGCAGTGACACTCTGGAGCCTGGGATTGTTAAATCCTCTTTGAAGCACTCCACAGGCTGATGGCACTGCCAGGTCCTGCCTGGTGACCACGCTGGGTCGTGTCACTGCAATCATAGCACAGCCAGGGGGGCTCTCACTGCACCCAGCCCCTCCTGCTCCTCCATGGGTGCCTGTCAGGGACCCAAAAAGGGCTCATTTTCCTCATTTTCCTCCCTCTCCCAGCTAGTAAAGTCATTGCAAGGCCACTGGGAAGGACCCAGGTTCACACTGAGGTGTGTGGGGGTCTCCTTGAGCATTTTCCCCCTATTATTCAGGAAGACAAATGAGATTTTAAGGACTGGAAGGCTGATTTTTGATTGGAAATAGGAATGCAGGTAAGATGGAGGTCCTTCCTACAATTTGGTCCTGTGGTGATGTTTCCTTAGCACTGTTACATAGTTTTGGCATGCTTAGAATATGAAATAATTAGAGCTAATCCATACTGGTGATACAGACGTTGAGGCAGACAGCTTTACTTTCCAGGCTCCTTCCAGTTTGGACACTGAATTAATAACAACAAATAACATTTTTTTCAGCCATTTTTTCCTTCCAGACAATAACCCTAAAAAATGCTGATTACCCTGCTAGGGAAGGAGAGCAGGAAAACTCCACTGGCTGCCTTTGCAAACAAATGGCAGTCATAACATTTATTTTTCCAAGCCTCTCGTCCAGATATTGTAACATGAAGCTGCTATGGGAAAAATCAAACAGTTTATTTTAGATCAGCCGAGTTTGGAGACATTTAATAAGAATGTACTAGTGGTTTAAACCCAGTTGAAAGTTTATTCACCCATTTATTAGGCATGTGGTGAAGAATAGAGGGAGCAGGAGAGAGGTTAGGCTGACTCAGCAGCTTTAGGTGATGTGCTGCCTTAGAGTCTGAATGAAAGTAATTTAAAAAAGTGATTTCCGTAAAAGTAAAGTGGTTTCAGTAAAATTAAAATGATTTCAGAAGTGCTCAGATCACTATAAACCCAACTTTTCCAGGCTTGGGGCAGGATGCACAGCCCTGAATCACTGTTCAGGGGTAGGACCTTGATTACCCTCTCTTCCTATCAAGGTAGAGAGGGAATGAGCCATTTGAAGGAGGCCAGCTGGACACTCAGTGCCAAACTCTTTTCTGCTGCTTTCCCCAGGTGAACATAGACTTCCAGACACGGGAGCTGACCAGAAGAAATGTGCAGGAGCCCTCCCTCTCTTGCTTTGACCAAGCTCAGGGGAAGGTGCACAGCCTGATGGAGAAAGACTCGTACCCCAGGTTCCTGAGATCCAAATTTACACAGACCTGCTGTCTCAGACCCAGAGGAGGCTCAGCTAGGACAGCCACGGGGCCCTCAGAAACCACGTGCTTCCCTCAACAGCCAAAACCCATGTCCAAATGTGAAACTTTCTTGGTGTTCAAAGCAGTGGGAATGGGAAAAGAGGGAGAAGGGGCAGAGGAAGCTTCCAGAGGGTGATCCAGGCGTGGTATTAAGACTCTGACTATCTGTGCTTTTTTTTGTTGTTGTTGTTTTTTGGTTAGCAGTAGCACCTTGCAGTTGTTCCCTCTGTCTAGCACAAACTCACAACCCTCTCAGGGTCACCTGTGGGCAAGGCAGGTTTCCTTTGAAATGGCTGGGTTGGTTTGTGTGTAAATAACACCTCTCCATCCTTCCACACATCTCTCCCTGTCTCTCACCTCTCCTTGTGCTCAGCAGGGCAGTGCTGACACTTGTGAAGCCACATCCAGCCCACCTCTCACACTGCTGGGGCCTGCACTGAGGGGAGGGAGAGAGGAGACAAAGGCACAGGGTTCAGTCCCTTTCTTGAGGTGGAAACCATCAGCAAACTCAGCTCACCTCCCCATTTATTTTGCACACTTTATGGCTTGGCTGCCACCCTGTCACTGCCCCTTTTCCTTCAGGGATGGAGGCTCAGGGTATTCCCAAGGAGCTGAGTTTTCCTCATGAGGAAGGTAATCCCAAAAGCTCTCACTAGGCCTGGGCAGGCAAGTCTCCTAATGTGAATGATTGTTTTTTTGTGGCTGTTATTTATTTGTGTGGTAGCTCAGTCTCAGCCATCATTCAGGCTCTGTTGTGCTGGGCACTGGACCAAAGCCCAGCACAAAGGGGCTCCTGGCTGCCACAGGCCCTGGTGGCTCCTCAGGAAGGACCTGGTGGAGCCCTCTGGCCCTTGCTGGGGTGTAGGAAAAGCACAAAGCCCGTCTGCCACAGCAGATGGCATTTTTTCATGGGGTACCTGGCCAGTGGCAAGGTGAAAAATCCCATTTCTATTTTTGTTGTTTCCCTTTTACTGACTGTTCCCACTTTCTGAGGGGGTTCAGTGCCCTGCAAAGAGCTCCCCAGCACACAGACCCTGCTGCAGGGTGCTTGCCCCCAGTAGGACACAAAGCATGGAGTGAGCAGGATGGGTGTTGTGGGGTGCAGGGGGGTGTGAGGGGCTCCTTGGCCCTGTTCCCATAGCCTGGATGGCCCCTGCAGGAGAATTCTCTGTGCACATGCCAGGGGTGCAGCACCTCCTCTGGGCTGGGCAATAATTCGTCCCATCTGATGGCCCCATTTCCATGGCACGGCTGCTCCAGCTTGGCAGATTCCTGCAATATTTTTGAGGGGAGAAGCAGACAGCCTGTCTGTGGATTGGAGCCGGCAGACCAGAGGTCTCTTTTCTTAATTTAATGAAGGCCTGGAAAGTCACCCCATGGATCTTTTTCTTCTCTCAGTCGTCCCCAGACCAGAGGCTGTGAACCTCTGCTCCAGCCAAGGGTGGAGGGTGGCTTTGATACATCAGAAAGCTGCTGATATAGAATTTGTGTAATGTGGTGTAAATGAAGTACAATGAATTCTAAAGCCAAGCAAAACGTTTTTGGAAGAAGAAAAAAAAAAAAAAAGTCTGGCTGGATATTAAAAATTAGTGTCCATCAATTAAGTAGGAAACAGCTTTTTGAGGCTTTTTGCAAGGATGATATGTAGGAGAGTAGGACAAATAGGATCAAGACAGAGGTGGTAACCATGCTGGGTTTATTTTGGAGGTGTATTCCTGTGGTCTCCAAGACACTGAAGTCTACATACATTGCAAGTACAAACTTTATGTTCAGTAGGGAAACCTGCTTTTCAGTGCCTGGTTGGTCAGCAGCAGAATCCTCCAGGTCTTTGGAAGGCAAATTCCATCTCCAGTTAAATTTCCCAGAGGAATGGCCAGAAAGAGCAGCAGTGACCCAGCACTCCTGGCTGTCCCCTGTCCCTGCAGGGACACCTGAGGAGCTGGGGCTGGCCTGTGGTGACAGAGGTGACATATTATTATATACAATAATATATATAATACATACATTATTTTATATATATATATATTCTGCAGCCACACCAGGCTCAGTGACACAGCTCCTGGGGCTGCTGAGACCCCTCATGGGACACAAGAGACACAAAGCTCAGGGTCTGGACATGGCACAGTTTGACACAAACCTTTTGCTGCTTGCTCAAAAGTGGGACCAGTGAGGGACATCTGGAAAATGTTCCAGATTTGCCATGATTTCTCCAAGGGAGCCAGATCCTGCAGGAACTCAGTGTCCCAAAGCTTTATGGCAAGCAAGGCACAGTGAGGCAGGTCTGGTGAACCTGAGCAATGCATGGAAGGAATCAGAGGTGGGAGCAAAGGACACAGAGCCACACATCCAGTGCCTGTCCCTGGTGCTGCCTGGGCTGTAGGAAGGTATCTCGGTTTGGAAAGCCAGGTGTCTGCTAAGGAAGGCAGGAGCCTCCCCTGAAATGGAAAATGCAAACCCCCTCACTCTGAATTATTGTAATTTTGAAATTAAGGGGGGCTCTCGGGCAAAGATATGGGAGCACGAATAACAGTTCTTTAATAAGAAAATTAAAAATACAAATGCAATAATACAAAACAACACTGCCAGAGTGAGAGCAGGAGCTGCCCCCTGTGTGTCAGGGGGTGGCACAGCCCCATCCCATGGGGGCTCAGCCCTCCTGCAGTGCCAGCTGTGGCTCTGCTGCAGCAGGGATCCTGCACAAGGGGGGAGTTTTCCTCTGCAGCTCCAGGGCTGCTGCAGATGGGCCTGGGCTCCCTCTGGCAATGCAGGGCAGCAGAAAGCTGCTCCTCTGGCAATGCAGGGGGCAAAGGCTGCTGTGGTGTCCCAAAGCTCAGATTGGATCCAGGTAGGAATGCTTGGCTCCTCCCCTGGGCGCAGCATCTCCCCATGGGATGGTGGAATTGGATCAGCCATGCAGGGACACTCACTGGCCATGGACAGAAGATAATTAATAATTAATGGCCCATGGACAGAAGAGATCTCCTGTGGGGAGGATTGGCTGTGGGAGAGATAAAGAAAACTGCCCAATGAACAGCAGAGAACTGCCCCAGCTCTGACAGATGGGGATAGAACACACACCCCCAGCCACATTTTCTAACCTAAGACAGAAGGAATCATGTCACCCCCACAGCCCCTGGGGTAGGGAGCAAGAAGGACAAACCCAACCACACTGCAGTGACTCAGGGCTTGCCCTGCAAGGGGGAATGGAAATCTTCCCTCTCTGGCTATGAGCAGAGGCTGGGGAAACTCCCCTTTCCCAGAAATGCTGCCTGCCACCCCTGTGTGACACAGCACAGACTGGGATCCCCCACGGTCATTGCTTTTGCAGTTTCCTCTCCCACCAAAAACTGATGCCTTGGAGTGGCTGCCTAGAACAGAGGCTAGACAAGGTTAAGAGGATAAAGTGGGTATTTATTAAAAGGCTTTCAATAGGCACAGCTTGGGCAGTCAAAACCTCCCCAAGGGGTTGCACCCAGGATAGACAATGGTCACAAGTTTTTCAGACAATTATAAGTTTGGCCCATTCACATATCAGGGATTAATCCTCCAGTTACAGCTTCAGGTAATGAAGTCATTTACCCCCAGTTTACTCTCCCATACTTCACTTTTGTTTATCCTTTTTGGGGCCTGAGGCTGTAGGGTGTCTTTGGATCACAGGCCCAGAGGAATTGTTTTGTCTGATCTGACCAAAATGTGGAGAGAATTAACTACACTTTATATGGAGTTTAGAGCTATGCACTAATACAGTGTAGGATTTGAAAAATACAAAAGCTAAAATCTTAAAGCACCAGCCTGTGGTCCCAGTTTCACTCTGTGCTGCCAAAGGCAGCTCAGCTTCCCAGCATTGTGGCATCAAACAAATGCTGCAAGTGGTGAAGGGAGCCACCTTATCTGGCCCTGCCTTCCTCCTTTCCACCTTCCTCTTGCCTGTACGTGCAAAAAAAAGCATCCCAGAGCTGCCCAGGATGTGAGAGCCAGCAGAAGGAGGCCGAAGCAGTAACTGCTTTTAAAGAGAAGGCGGAAAGCCATGACAACTCTCCAGACAGACCTTCTGAGCGGGCTTGGGTGGTGCTGACCTCCAGGGCCAGCTGAGGCACCCCAGCCAGGGCTCTGCAGCACCTTGGGGAGGGTCACAGAGACAGCCAGGCCAGGGGACACAGCAGGAGCCAGAGGCTTGCATCCAGGAATGGGAGTGGGGACAATCCCCAGGCTCCCCTGGTGTCCAGTGTGACTCCCTGCTCCTCTCCAGTGGGACTCCACGAGATGCTCCAGCAGCATTGATGCTGGAATTCATGTCAGGACTCAAAGAAAACCTCAAAGTGGCCAACACCCTGCAAATCCAAGCTCCCTTCTCCCCTCCGTCTACCTGGGGAATCGCTTGGAGCAGGGCACACACCTGGAGATGTCGTTGCTGCAGTGGTGACAGGAGCTGGAATCAGGCTGGCTGATGTAGAAGTGTTTTTCCCAGTAAATTGTTCCCTCCACTGGGAACAGCATCCTAGAACACAGAGTGGAGCAAAAGTATTGTCTGAGGCATTTGAGTCTACCACTTTTTATTTTTGTTGCTGCTCTTGCAGTTTGTCTCTCTGGAAGGAAAGCAGACTAGTTATTTAAAGTAAAATTCTATTTTTCTTAAACAAGAAAATGGCACCAGCTGCTTCTTTTATGACAAATGCTGTTCTGAACTGAATCAAAATAAACAGCTTGTAGCTCTACCCCTTAAACCAGGGGCTGATCAAGGAAATCATGACTGAGCCAAAGCTTTGGAAAGAGCTGAGTGGTGACTAATTCCCACCAAGGGCAAATACCCTATCCTTGATTCATCTCTTCCTGCTGTGAAAGGGATACTCACAACCTACAAACCCATTTCCCCTCTCCACAAGCACACACCCCCAAAATGTTCCTCCTGTTTGGAGCAACATTAAAATGTGCCATCACATGAAGAGAGAGGAAAAAATTGGTTCACCGAGTTCTTTTTATTCTGTTTGCTGGCCCATACCCAGTTAGCTCCCAGGTAGATTGATGGCAAAAGGGAAAAAGAGTTTACAAATTTCCTTTTCTATGAGCTTCAGGTGGTGTTAACTGCAGGGTCAGATGCAGAACTCTAACCTGTCTGAAGTTTCTCCTGCTTTGGTCCATCAGCCAGGCTTGGGATGATTTCTACCACTTTTGGTGGACTCATTAATGCACCAAGGGGTCCCTCCTGCCCATGCTGGGGAGGTGTGGAGGGCAAAGGGAGGGGGAAATTGCTGTGTGTGTCTGGGGGTGTGGGTGAATGAGAGTGCATGTGACTTCATCTGTATCTTATTTAGTGTCCTCTACTACAGAAGCTTTTCTGAGACATAGATGTGCATGTTAAAATAGGAGAATTAGGCACAAATGACATAAACTGAGACCTTTAGCCAGTGTTGTGTTTGCCTCGTGTGTAAGTCCAAGTAGTAGTAGGAGATGTAAAACTCTGCTAGGTTCCCAGTTACCCCTAAGAGCACATGTATCAAACTGAACTGAATGTTCACTGATGATAGACACAAAACCAAAATGTTTACAGCATTCAGAGCAATAGCAAAGCATACCTCATGCCAGTCCTGGAGTGCCTCTCACCTGTCAGTGCAAGCTCTCCCCTCCCTGGGGGCCTCTGGCTTCTTCTCCCTCCAAACTCCTCTCTCCTTCTCTCTCCTGTCCTGGTTGTCTTCCCTCCTCCTCCTCCTTGAAGCACTCCAAACCTCCCTGTCCACCAGCACTGTTTGTCCTCATCTGTCTGAGCCTGGGACTCCCCTAACTCCCCCTGCTTGCCTCTCCTCCATCCCCATCCCTCCCTCCCCTCTTCTTTGCCTTTCCCTTCCCCAGGCACTCATCTCTGGTCATGCCATCTCCCTCCTACACGCCTCCTACTGCCGCTGTAAAGCTCCTAGGAGCTCTTCCCTGCCCATTATATAAGAACAAAACGTTTCACATCATTTTCTGCATTATCTTCCATCCCTGGGGCTGCTGCAGTTGTCTCCTTCCTTGGTGCTGTGCTCTCTCTGGCATCGTAGCATTATATCCCAGAACTGGAATTAAAGTTCATTTTGCTGCTAGACCAGAATGCTTCTGTCTACCACGCACCCCTTGGGCTTTGCAGAGGCTCATCTTGTCCCCAAGTCTTTTGTCTTCCTTTTTTTTCCTCCTCCTTCCATGCAGGCTGCACGTGCAGTGCTTGTGGCAGGGGCTGGCTGGGGTGGAGGGTGTCCGTGCTGGGGTCACACACAGCTGGGCACCCCTGTGGCTCTCTGGTTTATCAAAGTAGTCTCAATAAAGGTGTGTGGGTTGCATTTGCTCAGCAAACTCAGTCACTGTGCTCTGTGCCTCCTGCAGGAGGATGTGTGTCTAATCCGAGGCTGCGGTGAACTCAGCGCAAGTTCAGCGAGCTGAGGCCGTGGGAGGGAGGTGGCACAGGGGGATGAGCTTGTTACCAAAAACATCCAACACTCCTGGCAAAAAGGCACAGGAGAAAAGGCAGTGCCTGCTTCTGGAGGCACCAGGGAGCTCTGGGGACCAGCTGTGCTGTGAATTGTTTGTCTCAAGCAGCCCCACAGCTCCCAGTTTGCCTCACATGCTGCGTGCCCCAGGCCGGCTCTAAAGCATGACGGATGAGGAGCTGCTCAGCTTTGCATTTCCAGTGTGGGTAACAGCTTTATCCTGAGAGAAATGTCTTCATGTTGCTCTATCAGTGCCTGCAGCCACCAGCTGAAAAGCAGGGAGGGGAAGGAGGCACCTTCTGCTGTGTTTACTCCTGCAGACCTCTGTGGGACTCCTGGAAATGAAGAGAGCAGGGGTATGAGCACACCCTGGGGTAGATCCCCCTTCCTTAAGAGCCATCACTGAAGATCTCATCTCCTCATAACCTCTCCCCCAACTCCTCCATGGGTTACTCAAATCACAGCTCAGATTTGTCCTTAAGCTCCTTGGCGCCTCCACCTTGGTGGGATGGCAGTGTCCCCTTGAGGACCTGACTACAAACCCACACGCCAAACAAGGCTGCTTGAAATAACAAAAATACCTGCTTCCTCTGCAAATCAGCTCGTGGGTGGCTCAGAAGAGACTGAGGATGGCCCTGCTGTACTCAGTGAACTCAGAAGTGAGCCACCAGGCAGAAAGAACAGCTCAAAAGTGCTTCCCTGGGCAATGCTTTTATTTTCAGGAGATCCTGCTGCTGCAGCTGCCACCCCTGCAGTGCTGCTGGTGTTGGGGCAGGCCAGGCAGGCTGTTCAGTCTGATCCCCTCCCGCTCAAGGAAAGGCATGGGCTCGCCTCCCGGGGTTCCCCTGAATTAGCTGCTTGTTTGCTAGGCTCCCCTTGTTCCCTGGGAGGCTGGAGAAGCTCCTCAGCCACGCCACAAATCCCCACCGAGCCGTGTCACCACGCTGTGCAGTGTTACACCCCTGCTGTATAGACGCCCTGAGGATGTAATAAACAGCCTGAGACTATTTGTTCTCTGCCTGAGTGTCTGAAAAGCTGAAATCCTGGGGGTGGAGGGGGGTCTCCCATCCAAATTGCTGAAGAGGAGGGGAGGAGCTGTTTCTCCTCATCCCCTGGTGCAGACACGCTGGATGGGGCAGCAGAGCGGGCATGGGTTGGCTCCAAGCTGTGGATGGCTCAGTTGGAGCAATTTAGAACCAGGCTCCCCAGAGGTCCAGTTTGAGGGGATGAGTCCTAAATGAGTCAGTAGGACCTGCAAGGACAGAAAATCCCAAGAGCCTGCTAGCAGCACATTGCTGTCCTTCTCTGAGTACACCTCCCTGCTGCTGCCAGTGATGGACTCCCTGCCCTAAATCCCAAAACCAGCATGGCCAGAGGTGGGAACAAGTGCTGAGCCTGCTCCCTGCACCAGGAGCAGCAGTGGGGGACACACAAACTCCTGGGAGAGGGAGCAGGATGGATGGATGGATGGATGGAAGGATGGATGGAGCTCAATGAGGTCACAAAGAGCAAACAGCAAATGAAGAGCTCTCTTCAGACCATGAAAAGCCCCCCTATGCTCCAGCAGGCAGCTCACAGCTGAGCCTCAGCTTGCCCCATCCTGGTGGGATAAACCAGGGAGGGATGAGCAGGAGTAGGGGGAGAGTCACCAGCCAGTCATGGGACAGTCTGGGGAGTCTGGAGGAGCCTGGGGAAGGGTCAGGCAGCAGCTGAGGGCAATCCTGGGTAGCAAGGGGGGAAGGGGGAGGCATTAGCAGGGGCACGATGCAGGGCACTTGAGGTGAGGTTAGGTGTGCATGGGAAATTGCATGGTGAGAGATTGGCTTGGTTTGGAAAGCCAGGTGTCTGCTAACGAAGGCAGGAGCCTCCCCTGAAATGGAAAATGTAAACCCCTCTCCCTCTGAATTATTACAATTTTGAAATTAAGGGGCTCTCAGGCAAAGATATAGGAATAGGAATAACAGTTATTTATCAGGAAAAATAAACATACAAATGAAATTATAAAAAAAAAATTTAAAAAGAAAACAAATCAGTGCCAGAGTGAGAGCAGGAGCTGTCCCCTGTGTGTCAGGGGGTGGCACAGCCCCATCCCATGGGGGCTCAGCCCTCCTGCAGTGCCAGCTGTGGCTCTGCTGGAGCAGGGATCCTGCACAAGGGGGGGAGTTTTCCTCTGCAGCCCCAGGGCTGCTGGAGATGGGCCTGGGCTCCCTCTGGCAATGCAGGGCAGCAGAAAGCTGCTCCTCTGGGAATGCAGGGGGCAGAGGCTGCTGGGGTGTCCCAAACCTCAGATTGGATCCAGGTAGGAATGCTTGGCTCCTCCCCTGGGCGCAGCATCTCCCCATGGGATGGTGGAATTGGATCAGCCATGCAGGGACACTCACTGGCCATGGACAGAAGATAATTAATAATTAATGGCCCATGAACAGAAGATAATTAATAATTAACGGCCCATGAACAGAAGAGATCTCCTGAAGGGAGGATTTGCTGTGGGAGAGATAAAGAAAACTGCCCAATGAACAGCAGAGAACTGCCCCACCTCTGACAGATGAAAATACCCGCCCCCAAACCGTATCTTACAACCCAGGACAGAGATTTACTGCAGGAACCATGTGGGGCTTCAGCGAGGAAGGGCTGAGCATCTCCTGAGCAGGTCTGGCCAGCAGGAAGAGCAGTGACCTGGATCTCAGCTGGCCCTGGGCCCACCGAGGGCTCCCACCCTGCCTGGTGCCCCTCTCCCTGTGAAAGGTGAGTGTTTGCTCTGTGCTCTGCACACACGTGTTGCATTTAAAACCAAAAATTTGGTTTGTTTTCCTCTGGAAATAGGTCTAGTGGAATATATCAGTCCCTCTGGCTTCTTTCTATCCCCCTTTTTTTTGCCCCTAAATCCTTTCTTCTGCTGTTTTTCCTTTTCATCTGCTGCTTCTTCCCTCAGCCTGTCGCCGAGCCAAACCCATCTGAACGCATCCAAGGAGGGATCTGCCATTAGTGCTGCTCTGTCTCTCCTCTTAGTTAGGATATATTTAGCCATCATCTTTTAGCTTTTTTTTTGCTGGCTGTTCAGTGGCTTTAAAAAGCAGGTGCTGGGAATGGAAAGAGAAGATTAAAAGTACCTGCTGTCAGCTACCTCTCCCTGTGCAGCTGTGCAAAGTGAGCACGTGGGCAGAGTGGGTAACAGCTGCCCCTTGAAAACCTCATTTGTAATTTAAATTAGTCTTTTTTATTATTATTATTTCAATAATCTCTTTCTGCACTGCTACAAATTTCCAGAGCAGCTATTTCCTCCTGTGCCTCATGTGAACGTGGAGTGTTGGGAATCCATCAAACTCCCCGTGGGTGAGGGTGAGGGATCCTTCATGGGCAGCTGAGATATCCTGGATGGGCTGGGCAGGCACAGATGGAGCCAGGCTCACCTGCAGCCACATGGACATGGTGTCCCACAGCCACCCCTGACTGTCCCTGTCCCACAAGCTGTGCCCATGGCCCAGCCCCAGTTGCAGTGTGGCTACTCAGGGGCCACTTGCAGATTCTTGGCTGTTGTCTCAGCCTTGGCAGCTTCTCTACTCCTCCCTGGCACCATCAGAGAATTTCTCAGGTTGGGAAAGATCTCTAAAATCATCAGGTCTAAGCCAAGCCCACCACCAAACTCCATCCCCATCTCCTTGGCTTACTTCCCTCCTTAAACACAGCCAGAGCTCATCAACAGCTTGCAGGTGGAGGAAGGGGCTATGCAACATGAGCAGGGCCTTTAAACCTCCCATTTCTGCTGCTTTGCAGTCAGCCCCTCCCTGATTTCATGGCAGGAGTGCCTCCAGGTTTGGCCATCCCTGATTGCCACCTCTGTGGTTCCCCTCTGGTTTAGGAGGAACTGGGGACAGATTCCTTGGGGAGCCTGCCTGCAGTGAGACCCCAAAACAGCACAGCTCAGCCTGGCTCTTCCCCTTTTCCTTCTCCCTGCCTCCCCTCCCAGAACTCTTTCTGCATCTTCCCCTTATTCCACTTGAACAGTATAAAAACACAAAAATACCCCTGCCAGAAACTCTCCTCAGAGCCTGGCTGTGCACTGGGGGACGTACACAGGGCACTTCTCACCCTGTCACCAAACCCTTGTTTTCCCAATTCCCCACCCCATTTCTGGGGCTGAAACCTTTGGTTTTTTGTGTTTTCCAAAGTTGCTGGCATTTTGCAAATAACCCAGAAACACCAGCAGCACTCCCAGTGGCTGATGGGGTGTGTGTGTTTTGCTGCTGGGGGTGGCTGTACCCCCAAAATTCTGCCTGTGGGTGCCTTCTCAGCCCAGCCAACCTCCCAACCTGGACCTTCCTGGTGCAGATGAAACCTGACCCTATGGCTGGGAGGTGGATTGATGCTGGCAGGGCTCTGGGAAGGCAGCCTGGCCCCAGGCATTGCGACACAGAAGAGTTTTTTGTATTCCAAAACAAGGGCTGATAATGGAGGGGCACGGGGCCGGAGCCGCGGGAGGCTGCTAAGCTAAATGAGACAGGAAGCACGTAATTGAATTAGATACCGAGCAGCATGAAGACATCTGAGTACACACACAGGGCTGGGCTCACAAGCTGTTGCATAACCCTGGGAAGGGCTGAGCAATATGAAATATCTCACCTAGAGCAGCCCATGCCTGTCCTGGAGCAGCCCCATGGCAGGGGAGAGGCAAAAAGCTGCCCCAGGGAGCACAGGGGTCAGCTGGTGCCTGTGGCACAGGGGCTGTCCCAGCCTTGGTGAGGGGGATTTTGCTGGAACAGCCCAATCCTGCTCCCAGTCCAGGGCTCAGACCTGCACACATGGATCTGGCACTGCCCTGAGCCCCAGAGCCGCTCTGCAGCAGCAAACACCTTTGTGCCTCTTGTGGTCCCCAAAAAGAAACAGCCTGGAGTCCCCCTCCTCTGCTCCCCAAAAAGAAACAGCCTGGAGTCCCCCTCCTCTGCTCCCCAAAAAGAAACAGCCTGGAGTCCCCCTCCTCTGCTCCCCAAAAAGAAACAGCCTGGAGTCCCCCTCCTCTGGTCCCCAAAAAGAAACAGCCTGGAGTCCCCCTCCTCTGCTCCCCAAAAAGAAACAGCCTGGAGTGACCCCTTCCCCAGGAGCTCTCTCTCTCATCATGGGCAGCTTCACTGTCAGCTTGGCCTCACCGGAGCCCCGAGCTCCAAAAGCTGCCACAGGGGACAAGGTAAAACCTCACACACACACACTTGTCCAATGCACTTTATTTCTCTGGGGAAAAGCAGCAGGGAAACAGGGCCTGAAGCCAAGAGGGGGGCTCAGCAGGCTGTAATCTCAAGGCAGAGATGTGCAGGGTTTCTCTGCTCTGGCTCACATCGCCCAGGCTGCTCACCAGTTGCAGTTGCTGCCGTGCCAGCTGTGTTTTTTGCCATAGTTACATTTGCTGTGAGCAGCACGTGGTTGCCAGCACAGGGGCTGTGCCAGGCTCCATGGAGTTGCAGCCAGAAATCATCTGTCCCGTGTGCCTGGCACACGTGTCCAGGCTCCTGGAGCTTCTCCTCTCGGCATGACCTGCTCAGACCATGCCTCAAACACCAGGCAGAGCTACCAGAGCATCCTGTGACTCTGCAGATCTGCAGCTGGGAGGATGGGCTGCAGCTCTACAGGGGAAAGGGACAGAGGTGAACGTTTCCACAGCATTTACGTGGAAAAACCAAGGAGGAAATGGAGAGGTGGGGGATGAGGAGAAGGGGCATGGCCACCCTAAACCCTCTGGTCACCTGCTGCAGCTGGGAGGTGAGTGCCAAGCTGCTTTGGCATGACCTCCAGCTCTCCTTTCCAACCCTGACCATTGAGCTGATGTGGGTGCCAGGAGCCTGTGCCCACCCCCATGTGCCACTGCTGCTGTGACACCAGTGTTCCCAGCGTGCTGCTGAGCTGGGGTGGAGCTCCAGGCTGGGGTGGCACTTCCAAGACTGATGCCAAGCTCATCCTGTGGTTGTGCACAGACATTCCCAGCAGCTGTACAGGCAAAGGCAACCTTCCAGCCTTCTCTCCTTTACTCTTCCATTTCTTCCCTGGAATCCACAGCAAGGATCCCAGCTCTAATCTTGGTTTTAAGGCACAGGGGAGACATGAATAAGAGCTTGGTGTAGCTCCAGCCATTTATCTGTAGCTGAGTATCTGCTAACTAAGAAGGCTTAAACTTGATTATTTGAGTGAAAATCCCCAGAGCCATCAGGAAAGAGGCTGCTCTTACATGAGGAGCTCAAAGTGAGTGTTCAGTCATTAGTCCTGATGTGGTGCATCCTTCCTGTCTGTCCATGAGCAAGACCATTCTGTGCCTTCTTGTAAGTGATGAGAGAAAGACACCTTTACTGCTAGTGGGGCTGGGGGACCTCATGCTCCTCTTGAAGTCTCCCACCCAGATATCCTCATGCTCCTCCTCCCAAAGGCAGCTTGAGAGGAGCCTTTCCCCCTGGCCCAGGGCCCAGATGGCTTCGTGCTGCCGCTCTCCTGGCACAGTTCATGTCTCCTGGGAAGGCTGCTCTGGCAAAGGGAAAGATGCTCTGGCAATGTGCTGTGGGTGATGAATGCAGGCAGCAAGGGGAGGAGACAACCTGAGCTCTGGAAAAACGTCTGAGCTGGGAATAGCAGGGAGGAAGGGAGAGGATGAGGAGTGGAAGTGGCAGCTGTGGCCTTGTGCTTGGCTGGCCATGAGCAGGGGGGTTTAAGGTCACTCCCTCCCAGAGCTGCTGCTGAGCTGGGGAATTGCAGGGAGGGCAGCTCTGGGATCCTGAGTGAGCCTGAGCTCACCACAGGGCCTGTTGGTTCTCATGGACCTCTGGTTCTTGTAGCCCCACCTGTAGCAAACCCTGGGGTTTGCTGCTGTGCACTGCTTTAACCCTTTCTCTTCATTTTCCTCTCTGCTGGCTCAGTCCTTCCCCTCCAGTTTCCAGCCTCTCCCTGGCTTTTAATCTCCTTTCAATTTCCAGGTCTCATCAGGATCCTCCGTTATCAGATGCTTTCCCAGGTTTTGGCTCCTTTGATGTGCATCCCTTCCCTCCTCTCAGCACACACACCCAGCAGGGAATTTGTGATGAAGAAGTGCAACTTCAGCCAGCACAATATATATATTATATATTCCAGCTGTGAACTGGCAGTGCCATTAAAGGGAATGGAAACATTAAACCCTCCTGCTCCATCTGCATCCCCCAAGAAGCCCAAACCCTCCTGACCCTGCTGGGCGCTGCCACCCTCTGCTTTAACCACTGGGGCACAGCTCTGGAAGCCCTGGGGCAGCGGGGTGGAGCAGCAGGATGGAGCTGACGGCTCTCTGCGAGGGCTGCAGCGTCTGTCCTGTCCCTGCTCTCCCACCCGCCGGCGCTTCATCAGCAGGCTCCACACGTCGCTGGAAAACGAGCCTGTTTTTTCCTGTTCCCGAGGAAGCGGCGATGACTGTGATGCTCAAGGACGAGCCTGGGCCTCCCACCCCTCCCTCCCTTAGCAGCACACACAAACTTACCTAAGCTCTCCTCTTCAGGGGCGCTGCCTGAGCAGCTTTTGGTTGGCTGGAGGCTGCGGTGATGCTGGGTCCCCCTCCCCGCTCTCCCTCCTCCCGTTCCATATAAAGCGCGGCTCCGCTCCGCTGCCACAGCCGCCAGCCCGGGACCGCGGGGCAGGTGGTGCCCGCATCCCCCTGCTGCAGCCCCTGGCACCCCCGGAGGAGCCGATGAGTTGCTGGATGCCCGGGTGCCCAGCTCTCAGCATGTGCCGGGGCTTAGCCGCGCTGCCCATCACTTGCCTGGAAAGGTAAGGCGCTTTGCGAGGCAGAGGGGTCGCACCTGGACCAGCCTCTGCTGCCGCCGATGTGATGGTAGGGTAGAAACCGGGATGCACAAAGTGATTCCTTGTGGCTGCATCCCTTCTGCTCCCCAGGACGGGAACACGGAGGTGGAACCAGCGCAGGGAGAGAGAGAGAGGAGGCTGGCCAGGGCTGTACAAACACACCAGGGCTTTCTGGCTCTGCCTCTGCACAACTTGCTCCGAGCTGACAGCAGCAGGAGTGTTTTTGTCAACACCGCCGAACTGTTCAGTGACATGTTGCTCCTCCTGCCAAGCCCCACGCTGCCGGCTTGACATTTAAACCCTGATTTTTTTTTTTTTTTTTGTATGGGCGCCTGGGGACGCCTGAGCGAGCCGCGGGCACGCAAATAGCAGCTGGGCCACAGCACCTCGGGGACACCCTGGGGACAGAGAGGAGCCGCTGCCTCAGGACACCCTGGGGACAGACAGGAGCCGCTTCTCCTGCCCTGCTGCTGCCGCAGACACCTCCCGGCAGGGAGGCGCCTCCTCCGTGCTTTCGCCGCGGGGACAGGCAGGAGCATCCCAGCCCCTGGCACGGGAGCATCCCAGCCCCTGGCACGGGAGCATCCCAGCCCCTGGCACGGGAGCATCCCAGCCTCTGGCACAGGAGCATCCCAGCCTCTGATAAAGGAGCATCCCAGCCTCTGGTAAACGAGCATCCCAGCCCCTGGCACAGGAGCATCCCGGCCCCTGGCACGGGAGCATCCCAGCCCCTGGCACAGGAGCATCCCAGCCTCTGGCACGGGAGCATCCCAGCCCCTGGCACGGGAGCATCCCAGCCCCTGGTACAGGAGCATCCCAGCCCCTGGTACAGGAGCATCAGTGCTGCCTCCCAAAACCATGGGGTAGGTGATGGCGCTGCCCTCCCCACGGCCTGCTGAGAGGCTCCTGGGAGCCCAAGGGCACCCCAAAAATCAGAGCAGGGGAGCAGCAGCCTGGCAGGCAGCAGAGGGATGCTCCCGCTGTGCCGAGAGGAAGGAAATCGCTGTGTTTTTCCAGCGGTTTGGGAGCAGCGGAGCGATGCCGGGAGAGTGGGGTGGGGAAAGGAACCAGGATAGCTCCGGGGAGCTGCGGGGGCTCCAGCAGCCTTTACCAGCCCCAGAGGAAAGATCGGGCTTTATATGCCATGTGTCTCCGCCTGGGAAGCGAGCAGGAGAAAACGGTCCCCCAGGTTTCTTAATGCGCGGTTGCCAGGGAGCAGGGAAGGCGAGGGGGGAGCGTTTATTTCACACACCAGAGAGCCAAGAAGTGTCCGAAGCCGGGGGCAAAGCAGGTGTGCAGCCTCTGCAGGGGTGGGGGCTGCAGATTGATGGTCCAGAAATCCCATCTCACCCCCCTCCCTCCTTTCCAGAGCCAAGGATCTGAAGACGCGCTTGGGCATCCTGCTTCACAAACCCGAGCTGGGACACAGGAGTGGGAGCTCCAGCAAGCTGCAGCTGGGCTCCAGGCGCAGGTAAGCCAAGCACAGCTCTGTCCCAGGTCCAGCCCGTTCCCGAGGGATGCTCCTGCCCATCTGCAGCGCAGAGCACAGAGCACAGAGCACAGCTCCCTCTCCGTGTAGTCCCACCCAGGCGGGCCGGGAAGGCGGATCACTCCCCTGCTCCAGCGGCTATAAAACCCGGCAGGGAACGGATGCTCTGGCATTAGGCACGGAGAGCAGGGCCCTGGCGAGAGGCAGGGATCCCGCAGGGCTCCTGCCCTTCCTGGTGCCTCACACCAGCGGCTGGGATCCCCGGGGAATGCAGGCAGCATTAAACACAGAACACTGAATATCAGTGCTGAGAGCACGGGGTTTTCCTGCAGAGGAGACACTGCTGGGCCAGCAGAAAAGGGCTCTTCTGAGCATCCCCTAAAGAACCTGCTGGGCTCGTGTCGGCAGAAAAGGGCTCTTTGAGCATCCCTCTGAGAACCTGCTGGACTTGTGTCAGCAGAAAAGGGCTCTTCTGAGCAGCCCCTAGAGAACCTGCTGGCCAGCAGCATGGAGATGAGGTCGGGTGAGCCATCGGGGAAGGTGAAAGAAAGGGAGGAGAGAGGAAAGAGAGCCCACAGGTAATGGATGTTGGTCCCTGGCTTTGGTTTCCTGCTGAATGCTGCTGTCTCTCGTTGATGGAGCTGCTCAGCTGAAGCGCTCCCGTCCCTCACCGCTGGACAGAGAGCCTCACATCCTTTTTGTCTTTTCCAGAAACTCCTCCCAAGAGGTGCTGGAATGGAGGGAGTCCTTTGACCAGCTCCTCAAGAGCAAAAGTGAGTAGCATCTTGTTTTCTTCTCTGGGTGACAGCGTGTAGGACAAATGTACTCACAGTGAGCTGTACGACTGGAGTCAGTGTAGGATGAAATCTTGCCTCCTCCTCAAATGAAGTGTTTGAGGATTTAGAAAGAAGTCTCTTTCCTGCCCAGATCTGAGGCACAGGGCTCATTGCCTGCCCCATGAAGCTGTACCTTTTCCTCCTGGCTGGGTGTTTTTGGGGGTAGAAGTGTTGTCTCACTGCTGCCCTGGGACCGGAGCACTGTCGCAGGCATCCCCTGAGGAGCAGCCCACCAGGGGGAACATCATGATATTCCCAAAGCACCCCTTTCCCCACACTGGGGAGAAGGCAGTGTCTGCTCTTGGTGTCTGGTGGGAACAGCCATGCAGCCACCTCCCCTCAGGCTTGATCAGACAACTGCATTGCTGCCCTCTGTCTGTCTGTCCTGTGCCTCCGGGGATGGCTTTTCCTCAGAGAGCAGGAATTCAGCTGTTTGAGTGGATAACCTTGCCCTTTTCCTGCTCTGGGATCAGCGGTGTGTCTGTGATGCACAGGGCTCCTGTGAGATGCTGTCTCCCTCTCCCTATGCAGGCAGCTCCTCCAGACCCAGAGGTGGGACCTCTTTTTTAGTCCCACACATCATCCCCTCCTTACGCTGGGCTCTGCACAATGGCAGTCTCCAAAAACAGTTTTAATTTTTTTTTACAATTGTTTTTACAATTTTACAATAGTTAGAGATGATAACTCAAATTATAATGAGAGCCAGAACGAGATTGCTACTATAACAAGCCAAGACTTTGTAATTCTCTATTTACCTTTAAAAATTATTACCTTGATTGAGCTTTGCAAAATTCAAATGGCAGAAGTGCCAAATTTTAATCCGAAAGTAGCTGTCTACCTTAAAAGCTCTTCCCTAGCCAAAGTCCTTCCACAGTGCTAGTCTGGGGCCAACTGTATTTTTTTCTGGTCTGCCTTTTGCAGCTTTTCCAAAACCCTCTGATTTTATGGATTCCCCCAATCATCCCCTCCTTACACTGGGCTCTGCACAGTGGCAGTCTCCAAAAACAGTTTTTACAATTTTTTTACAGTTTTACAATAGTTAGAGATGATAACTCAAATTATGAGAGCCGAAGCGAGATTGCTGACTATAGCAAGCCAAGACCTTGTAATTATCTATTTACCTTTTAAAAACTATTACCTTGATTGAGCTTTGCAAAATTCAAATGGCACAAGTGCCAAATTTTAATCCAAAAGTAGCTGTCTACCTTAAAAGCTCTTCCCCAGCCAGACAAAGTCCGTTCCATAGAGCTAGTCTGGGGCCAACTGTATTTTTTTTCCATCTTCCTCATGTGCTGTGATGGCTAATGAGCATCTCTAGCTTTGTAACTTAATCCACCCTCTCAGCACAGCTTTGAAATCCTTGCTGCAATTATTCTCCTGTTCTCAGCACCTCATTCCCCCCAGATCTGGGCTGAGAAATCAGAACCAAGGCACGGCTGCTCGGCTCCCGCGGCGTTCCGATGCGTCAGCGCGCTTCTCCTTAGGTAGAATTAGCTCTTTCCCGAAGCTGTAAAGAAAATACTCTGAAGCCTCATTACAGAAAGGTCAGATAAATAAAACCAGAGGATTACTTGTCTGTGGGAAAGGATTTTATTGGAGTCTAGAGGCCAATTAGCGGTGTCTCAGAGGGTGGAATTTGCCCGGAAGGCAAGGAAATCTGTGGATGTCACGGTCTGAGCTCCCAGGGCAACGCTCCCCAGGCAGTATCTGCTGCTGGTCCTCTTCCCCGCTGCCTCCTTTCCCAATAACTGCTCTTCTCTCCCCTCCATAGGTGGGGTAAATGCATTCCACACCTTCCTAAAGACTGAATTCAGCGAGGAGAACCTCGACTTCTGGCTGGCATGCGAGGACTTCAAAAAGACCCGCTCGAAAACCAAGCTGGCCTCCAAAGCCAACAGGATCTTTGAGGAGTTTGTCCAAAATGAGGCGCCCAGGGAGGTGAGACCCTTTTATGTCTCATCAAATAGGGCAGGAAAGGAATAAAATATCCTGGTGGGTTTTATGAAAGTGCTGTTGGGTCAGTGGGAAGGTGTGCTCTTGTTCATGATCTAACATTGTGTGTTCCATCACATAATGTTGGAACAGAAATTGAGTCTAACTGTGAAGTGTAGCAGGCACAGGGCCTTCAAGGCCTCCCTGGTGATCAGTTGTCTGAATTAGGAAATGCCTAGTCATGATGACTGGACCAAAAGAAGCCTCTCTTCCACCTTTGGACCCTTGTTATCTCTCTGTAAGATGATAGGTCACTTTCACCTTGACCCCTACTATTGGATTGTTTCCCAAAACTCCTGTACCCTATATAAACCCCTATTTCTGCCCAGTTTGAGAGAAGAGCTGTCACTGAAACCCTTTGCAGCTGCCAATAAAGACACCTCTGTGGAACCTCATACAGCCTTCTCCTCTCTCTTCCTGTGTCTGCCAAAGGCACTTGGCAAGCAAAGAGGTGAAAATCACTAATGAGCTGAGAATCACCAAAGAGCTGATCTCATGTGGTGTTGTGAGGGTCCCCAGGACGAGGTGAGAGATGAGAATTTGACTCCATGTTCTCAGAAGGCTGATTTATTATGTTATGATATTATATTAAATAATGCTATATTAAAACTATACTAAAGAAAGAGAAAGGATACATCAGAAGGCTTAATAAGAATGAAAGCTTGTGACTGACTCCTCAGAGTCCGACACAGCTGGCGGTGATTGGTCATTAAGTTAAAACAATTCACATGGAACCAATCAAACATTCACCTGTTCGTAAACGATCTCCAGACCACATTCTAAAGCAGTCAGATAATTATTGTTTTCATTCTTTTCTGAGTCTTCTCAGCTTCCCAGGAGAAGAAATCCTGGCAAAGGGAATTTTCAGAAAATATCACAGAGACAATCTCACTTAAGAGCTTGCTGAGATTGCCTGTGGCCCTGGAGCCTGCTTGAGGGGCCCGGACAGGTTGTGCTTAACTGGACTTCACTGTCCAGGACACCCACGACAGCCAGGCTCTGGGAGACCCCAAAAACCCTAAAGCCACATTAGTGAAGGGACAGAAAGGTTTGTGACCATCTCCACCCTCATCTGAAGACGAATTAAAACCAGGTTTTGTCCTCACATAGACGAGGAGCTAACGTTTGTGGGCGCTGCTGCCTTGCAGGTGAACATCGACCACGAAACCAGGGAGATCACCCGCAAGAACCTCTCGGGGGCCACCTCGGCCTGCTTCAACGAGGCGCAGGCCAAGACGCGCACGCTGATGGAGAAGGACTCCTACCCCCGCTTCCTGAAATCCGCCTCCTACCAGGACATGAGCAGGCAGGCCGCCAGCCGCGGCACCAGCAAGCGCTCACACACCTGACCTGAGGGGACGAGCCAGGGGACGAGCCGGGGGCCAGGAACAGGGTGGGACGCGGATTGCGAGGGCTGAGGCCTGTGTGGCGGGGGTCCGGCTGAAGTTGTGGGGTTTTAGCAGGATCCCCAGCACCCCGAGCGTTTCAGGAGCCGCTGGACACGGCATTTCTCCCTCCCCGCGGGTGGGAGCCCTCGCAGCTCAGCTGGAGACCTTTGCCACTGCAGACACGGAAAGAAATTGGGTTTGAGCTGTGAGTGCACCTCAGCTCATTCAGAGAGGGGATTCCCCTGAGCACCCACAACCCAAGAGCTCCCACCTGCTCTCTGACCGCCACAAGCAGCACAGGACCTGCCACTCCTGCTCACAGGGAATGGCCAGGATAAAAGCCCTGAGACTTCGTGGCAATTTCAGCTGGAGGAATTCTGAGCCTGCCTTCTTCCAACCCCAAGATCCCCCAGCACCCTGAGCGCTTCAGGAGCCGCCAGGCCCACATTCCTCCCTCCTCGGGAGTGGGAGCCCTCACAGCTCGGCTGGAGACTTTTGCCTGCAAACATGGAAACTTTTCCACTGCAAACATGGAAAGAAATCGCATTTGGGCCCAGCTCAAACTCAGCTCATTCAGAGATGGGAATCCCCTGAGCACCCACAACCCAAGGGCTCCCACCTGCTCTCTGACTGCCACAAGCTGTGGGGCCAGCACAGAGCCTGCCACTCCTGCTCACAGGGAATGGCCAGGATAAAAGCCCTGAGACTTCGTGGCAATTTCAGCTGGAGGAATCCTGAGCCTGCCTTCTCCTAACCCCAAGATCCCCAGCACCCTGAGCGCTTCAGAAGCTGCCAGGCCCACATTCCTCCTTCCCTGGGAATGGGAGCCCAGAGCCTCCCCTCGCAGCTCAGCTGGAGACATGCACCACTGCAGACACAGAAAGAAATTGGATTTGAGCTGTGAGTGCACCTCAAACTCAGCTCATTCAGAGATGGGAATCCCCTGAGCACCCACAACCCAAGGGCTCCCACCCGCTCTCTGACTGCCACAAGCTGTGGGGCCAGCACAGAGCCTGCCACTCCTGCTCACAGGGAATAGCACAGAGCCTGCCACTCCTGCTCACAGGGAATAGCACAGAGCCTGCCACTCCTGAGACTTCGTGGCAATTTCAGCTGGAGGAATCCTGAGCCTGCCTTCTCCTAACCCCAAGATCCTCCAACTGTGTCCTATGCATGCTCTGCATCAAAGCTTTCCACCTCCTTCCAGTGCAGTGACGTTTTCATACCTTGCTTGAGCTCCACGACCTTCAGATTGCACCTAATCTTAAGTCACGCGTGTGACGGTTTATCCCTGTTATTGTTATTTATTTCATCATTATTGTTATTATTATTATAGCTATATTTATTAGAGCAGCACTGCTGAAAGCACACACGTGTATACCTTGCTCTGAGGAGCTTGTAAATTAAATTATTTTAGCTGTTGTAGCACTTAGCATGCCTCCCACCTTTTCTGTGTAATAATTTGAGAGGACCAGACAGATTTGTAGTACAATTTTAGAGCAAGGTACACCAGTAGCAGCAGGGAGAGCTGCTAGAGAGTTTGGATGGCAGTGCAAGGATGCTTTGCAGCCCATGCTGTTCCCTCTCTCCCCTTACAGATGTGGAAAGCATTGCAGCTTGTCCCGGGCAGGGAACAGAGAGGTCAAACAGGCACTTTGGTGAGCAACTCCATGGAAAACTTGATTTTCACACATGGGAGAGAAAACCCAGGGCTTTGCTTGGGTTTATAATTGGGCTTGGTGTTCCCTTGGATGGTGAAACCAGTCTGCAGCCACAGCACTTTACCAGAAACCCGTGGAGTGAGCGAAACCATCCCGTGAATTCAGGGGGTGGCAGGACACATCACCAGCCCAGACCTGGGGGCAGCTTTTCAGAAAATCTCTCTCAGCAGGAATTTTGGGGTCCTGGAGAGGTGTGGGTCCCACTGGGCAGCAGTGGTGGGTGATGTGGAGCCTGTGCTGGGTCCTGGGGAATGTGCCACCAACACTGCTGCCTGCTGAGAGCTGCTTTCCAGGGCCCTGTTTATCCCCAAAGACCAAACCTGGTGATTCTTATCCCACTGGTACTCACTCCTTGCCAAGGGAACTCTTTTTTGCCCCCCTGTCTCAGCAACATCCAGAGCACAGCATCCTCTGGGCTTTTCACAGCTGCTTGAGCAGAGCAAGGGACCAAAGACCAGTTTGGGGATGTTACTCCGAGCCCTCTTCCACCACCCCCATCCTGGTCCCACCTCTGAGCCTCTGGCTGTTGTCCTGGCTGTGTTTACAGGGAGATATCAGCTGCTTTCTTATTTATTATTTATTTTTACAACTGGAACCACCTTTGCTGTGTTACTGAAGCGAGCGATGCACAATGGTCTGTTCTCATTGCCGACGTAACGTTGTCATTACAAAATAAATTAAAATAAAATAAAATAAAATGTAAACAGCAAAATACCCTGACCACATGGGCTGGGTCTTTATTTTTCTGGTCGTGGACTTTCAATTAAATTTTACATTCTAATTCTGGATGCTTTGCAAAGCTGCTTGTGTTGGGTGACTCAGGGGGCATTTCCAGTCACTTTAAAAGTGACAGTGTCAAGAGCAGAAGAGGAGGGGGAAGGCTTTTGAGGCATAAAGCTTTGTGGTATTTGGTTTATCAAAGAAAACTGAGTGATTCATAGAAAGCATAAAAGCAGAAGTGAAGCTTTGAATATATGAACTGCCAGGGTATTCAGTGCTGCTTGTATTGCTCATCATTTCTGAGCCCTTTACAGGACTGCAGTTCCCAATATTTGCTCAGTATTGGTAAAAACACAAGTGTCTTAAAATTGAGGGGATGCAGGGAAAACCCCCTGCTTTTGGGTCACTGACAAAAAAATACTTTATTTTTGTTAGTAACACACCTGATGTTTGAATTCATTGACAAGGCGGAAACTCTCTGGAATCAGAGGGGTTAAAAAAAATCTTATTCCTTTGCAGAGTGAGGTCTGAGCAGTTCCCTCAAATGCTGTGGGAGAGAAGGGGAAGTTTGCATGGAAAGAGATTTCCATGGAAGCACCCAGGGCTGGAGAGGAGCAGCCCAGTGTTGCTTGAAGAAGTGCTTGGAATAAAAACCCAGCAAAAATATGGTTTTATTTCAGTAGCCTTCTTGCTATTTATTGCATGTTCTGGAAGCCAAAATTAACTGGCCTGCGTCAGCAGAGTGTGAGAGGGCTGGTAAGGAGGAGCTGGAATCCCAGGGAATAACTCAGAATGTGCATGTTCTAAGGTGTCACTAGGAGCATGTGAAAAATGCCAATCACTTGTTTTTAAATTTTTAAAAGTTTAAGAATTATAAAATGGTTATTAAAATGGCAATATAATTAGAGTAATAATAATTGGGACAATTTGGATTAGGACAATATGAGGCAATAGAAACAAAGAATTACAGACGGTTCGGGTACCTCTTTCTGGGTAAAATAAGCCTGAAAAAGGACCCACGTTAACAGAGGATTAACCCTTAAAAGCAACAGCCTGTTGCATATTCATACACCTCATACATGATGCATAAATTCCATTCAAACACAGGATTCTGCCTGGTCAGTGTCAACTTCTTCCTCTGAATCCTGACGGCGTCTTCATGGCTGAGCGAGGCAGGAAGAAGTTAGTTTCTCCTGATAATGGAGCAATAAATTCTCTTTCTCTGAAAGATTCAGGTGTCCTGTGGCTGCTGTCTTAGTGTGAGTCCTTTCTTTAAAAAAATATCTTACATAGCATAGTTTCTATTTTAACCTTATGTTATACCCGAAAACTATATTTAACACACTACTTAAGAGAATTAATACAGCATCACTTTCTAACACAACACACATAATATTAATTTTAATATTTGTGAAAAGCCAATCATAAAATACACATTCTTCACAAGTACAAGCCGCCTCCTGCCACTCAAATGCATTTTCCAAGCAGCTGCAGCTGCAGCAGAAGCTCCTGAGCCCTGTGACAGGCATGCAGGGGCCAAGGATCAGCAGGCACTGTAAAACACATGGACTCTGCTCCATCCCCACCCATCCACAGGAAAGCAGCTTCCCCTCACCTCTCATTTCCTTTTAAATTAAGCATGGCCTTGTCTTACAAGTCAGGTGATTTAGGATCATAGCAGTTTGCATCTTTATCTGATCTTTGTCAGTGTCAGAGGGAAGAAATGAGCTGGAAAGTAGCCAGGAAATATTTAAATTGCTTGTCGGGAAAGAGAGCAGTAAAGCAGACTAGAAGCAGCCAGAATCAAAAAATAATGTTGGTGTTGCTTTTTTTTTAAAAAAAAACCTGCAGCTTCTGAATGAAAAATATGAATACTTTGTCTTGCACACCTTGAAGTTAATTTAAAACTGATTCTCCATTTAAAAAAATCAATAAAATTAATTTAAAATAAATTATGTATAAATAAAAAATAATAAAATAAGAAAATAAATTTAAAATTATTTTAAAATAAAAATAATGAAATAAGAAAATAAATTAAAAATTAAATTATTTTAAAATAAAAGTTAAATAATTAAAATTAAATTATTAAAAAATAAAATTTAATATTAAATTAAGAAAAACAAGTGATAAAAATATAGAATTAAAACCTTTTTTTGAGCTTTCTTTAGAAGGAAATGTGAGGCTGTGTCCATTTTTGCTGCATCATGCATGGCCCAAGCTGAGCCTCAGCCTTGGTGGCAGCTCTCAGACCCCACAGCTGATTCTGCACAATCCCATTTGCAGCCTAGTTTCCTCTGAGATGCTTCCCAAGGAGAAAACCCAGTCACAAAAAGCCAGCTATGCCTGCTGCCAAAACCCAGTGGTCATACAACAAAACCTTAAAGCCTCTGGAGAGGATAAAAAAAGCCCCAAACCACAAAACCACATTTGAGACAGAGGAGCCAAAGCTTCCCTCATCCAGCTGTGGTCACTCAAATGAACCCAGGCTGAAGTTTCCCAGGGAGGAGGCTGCAAATTTGGAAGCAGCTGAGGGGATTTCAGCTCCACCATGGGGCTGGCACTGCCCTGCCCCAGGCTGTGAACATGAACTTGCTCCTGGGCCAGCTTTCCATGAGCCAGGATGGGGAGGGGTGGATTTATTTGGTGGAAAAAAAAAATTAAAAAAAAAAAGCTGTTTCTCTGTGCCCTGGGAGCTGGAGCATTCCCAGCAGCAGCTCAGGGGCTCCTGCTGCCAGAGGATTCCTGCTCCAGTGGGACCATGCAGCTTTGGGGTGCTCTTAGGGCATGGATGGGGATGCAGGAGGGCACTAGGACAAGGGTTTAGGCAGGTGGATGTGCAGATATTTAAGTGTAGGGATTCTGAGCTTTTCATTTTCCATGGATACACACATGTGACAGCAGGCTACACGTGTGTACATCCGTGATTTATTTCTCATTTTAAAGAAAGGCCGTGAAGGAAGGCTATAAAATGTTATCTGGGTATGTTTTTGGAGGGAGCTCAGCTGC
This sequence comes from Calcarius lapponicus, assembly GCA_039654755.1. Lineage (NCBI taxonomy): Eukaryota > Metazoa > Chordata > Aves > Passeriformes > Fringillidae > Calcarius > Calcarius lapponicus. The sequence goes on from CM077471.1 coordinate 3,052,086, forward strand.
ATGTGTGTACAACCATGACTAACCTCTCTTTTTAGAGAAAGGCTGTGAAGGAACAGTGTAAAATGTTATCTGGATATGTTTTTGGAGGGAGCTCAGCTGCATGTGTGTACATCCATGATTTATTTATAATTTTAAATAAAGGCCATTAAGGAAGGCAGTAAAATGTTATCTGGATATGTTTCTGGAGAAGGCTCAGCTGTATGGGTATTCACTCGTGATTTATTTCTCTTTTTAGAGAAAGGCTGTGAAGGAGCACTGTGAAATGTTATCTGGAGATGTTTTTTGGAGAGAGCTCAGCTGCATGTGTATACATCCATTATTTACTTCCCTTTTTAAAGAAAGGCTGTGAAGGGAGGCTTTAAAATGTTATCTGTGTATGTTTTTGGAGGGAGCTCAGCTACATGTGTGTACAGTCATGATTTACTTCTCTTTTTAGAGAAAGGCCATGAAGGAATGCTGTAAAATGTTACCTGGATATGTTTTTTTGAGGAAGTTCAGCTGCATGTATTTACATCCATGATTTATTTCTCATTTTCAAGAAAGGCTGTGAAGGAAGGCTGGGAGATGTTATCTGGGTATGGTTTTGGAGGGAGCTCAGCTGCATGGGTGTACATCCATGATTTATTTCTCTTTCTCAAGAAAGACCTGCTGTAAAATGTTATCTGGGTATGGTTTTGGAGGGACCTCAGCTGCATGGGTGTACATCCATGATTTATTTCTCTTTCTCAAGAAAGACCTGCTGTAAAATGTTATCTGGGTATGGTTTTGGAGGGAGCTCAGCTGCATGGGTGTACATCCATGATTTATTTCTCTTTCTCAAGAAAGACCTGCTGTAAAATGTTATCTGGGTATGGTTTTGGAGGGAGCTCAGCTGCATGGGTGTGCATCCATTATTTACTTCTCATTTTGAAGAAAGGACTGCTGTAAAATGTTACCTGGATATGTTTTTTTGAGGAAGTTCAGCTTCATGTGTGTACATCCATGATTTACTTCTCTTTCTCAAGAAAGGCCTGCTGTAAAATGTTACCTGGGTATGTTTTTGGAGGGAGCTCATCAGCAGGGGGGATGCACTGAGCCATTCCAAACACGCCAAACGCCTCTCCCGTGTCCTGCAGAGTTCTGCCAGCCCCGGGGCAAGCAGCAGGGAGGGAGCAGCTGGATGCCATCCTCTGCAGCTGCCTCTGCAAGGCCCTTGCCTGAACGAGGTGCCAGCACTCACAGCTGATGAGTGATGTGCTCCCCCTGCCCTGAGCAGGCAGCTGAATGCCAAGGCTGCCAATCCACCCCAGCTGCACTCAAGGATTTGTGCCCCTGGGAGCTGAGCAAGAATGGGAGGTGATTTTCAAGCTTTCTGCTGCTGCTGGGGTGCCAAGGGCAGTGCTGGGGTCTGCAGCCAATGTGGGAAATGGATTTGCAGAGAGTTCTCTAACCCTGGCAGAAGGCTCACAGTGTGCATCTGAATGCAACCCTTGAGATAAGAAATGCTGATTTATAAATGCCATAGAAGAGGACAGATATTGTTGAGAGAGAAATGGAACTAGAAACAAGTTTTAAAGGATGGTTTTTTAAATAAGACTGGATACTTTGGAGAACTAGAACTATGAAAGATGCATTGTAGTAGGACCCACAAGGGGTAATTTTAGGTGATTGGCTTTAAGGCATTTACAGCATGGTGTGGCTAAAGCTGATGGGCCAATAAACACTTTTAATGCATTGTAATTAATAAATAATTGGCTTCTGATTGTGATACCATGAATTGTAACATCTGTATTGTCTCACCCATAAAATGAGACTGAAAATAGAATAAAAGTCTTTAAAATGCCTCTCAGTTACCCCATCTCTGGGTCAGAAAAGGGCTTAATCCACCAGCCCTCCTGCCTCCCCAGGGCTGGGCTGCCTGTGCTGGAGGGCAGCTGGGGCATGGCACAGCCACAGCCTGGGGGAAGGATGGGGATGAGGAACAGCTGCGAGAAACCCTGCTGGAGACCCACCTGCTCTCCTTGGGAAAGGCATCTAAGCTCAGGTGCTCAGCCTGGCTCCTTGTCTGACCTGTTTTGGCTGCTCTGGGCTGTTTTAAATGGCTCTGCCCTGCTCTCTTTGCCCAGGGACTGGGATGTCCTGCCTGCTTGTGAGGTCCCTGCCTGCCTCCTTGTTGCTGCCCTCATCTCTCCTTCCTTGCTGGGAAAAATTTATTTTTTGGTGGTGATGAGGATTGAGCAGCAGTCCAAAAAGCTAAAAAATGAAGTTTAAAAAAGGTAAAAATACTCCAGAAAAGGCATAGATATGGGGGATGTGGTTCAGTGCTGGACTTGGCAGTGATGGATGATGGTTGGACTCAGTGACCTTGGAGGTTGGACTCAGTGACCTTGGAGGTCTTTCCAGACCTAAATGGTTCTGTGAGAAGTGGCTGATGCTCCTCCATGGGTAGCATCACCTGCCACCCTTCTGTGGATTATTTTCCAGGTTGTGTTCCAGCACTGAGAGTCACATCAGCATGGCCAAGCACATAAACCCTGGGATATTCCCACTTGGAAATATAATAGGAAAGCACGTGAAGGGAACATGAAGGAAAAAAACCTCATCCTACTATTCATAGCTCCTTTAAAAAATGATTTTGCCCTTGGCAGGCAGTTTTTGTTGCCACATTTTGCTCTGTGTCTATTTGTGGCTTCTGGGAGGACAAGGATTCTCGGGAGATGTCCTCTCAGGGGAAGGGGTGCAAAAATGGGTGTGAGTCCATCAGAATGGAGGAAAAGGGAGATTTGCTTTGCTGTGCCCTTGATTTCCCTGCTGTCTGTGTCTCAGCAGCTCATCTCCTGAGTCCCTGGGTGTGTGGGGGCAAATAATGGCTCTGCAGATGTACAAATACAGCAGGAACTCCATAACCCAGAGAATGGTGATGGTGGAGAGGAGCTCTGTCACTCCTTGGAGACCCTCTCATTCCCTGGAAACTGCCTGTTGCAGCCCTGCTTGTTGCAAACACCTCATGCCCACCGCTGTAGGGTTTGGATTCCTACCATCCTAGGGATTTTCACCTTCCCACCATAAGATAATAAATGACTTTAATTAAACCAGCAAGCTGAAGAAGGCTCTTGTACTTGGGTGGGTGGGTGATGTGATGTTGTTATATTGGCCTTTTTTTTAATGCCTTTTGGCTTTTTTTGGATGTCTTTACTGGCTTTGAAGCTGAAATGTGCCCTTGCTCTGGTTGCTTATCTGTTTTGCAGCCTGCAAATGGGTACTTGAACACCAGCAGCTGCAGCCACAGCCCTGGTCAAACTGGGAGAGATTCTTGCTATGAACTAAAATGAGATGCAGAGAGCCGTGGGACAGACTGGAGATTGCCCCTGAGCTTTCACAGTCTCTGTCCCTCTGGGGCTGTGTCAAGGCCTCCTGTGGCAGCCCAAACCCTGCAGAATTCCTTGCAGAGACCGTGGGATGTTCCCAGAGCCTGTGGCTGCTGTGGGAAGCAGGATGCCCAGTGAGGTACAGGGATGGGACTCCTGCAGAGGCAGAGTTTGGTGAGAGCTGGTGTGGGGATGTGAGCAAGGCAGTGGGATATCCACAGAAAACACACACAGGGCTGCACCCGGAGATGGGACCTCTCTTTTAGTCCCACACATCATCACCTCCTTCCACTGGGCTCTGCACAATGCCAGTCTCCAAAAACAGTTTTTACAATTATAGAGATGATAACTCAAATTATCATGACAGCCAAAATGAGATTGCTGACTATAACAAGCCAAGACTTTCTAATTATCTATTTACCTTAGAAAAAGACTACCTTGATTGAGCTCTGCAAAATTCAAATGGCAGAAGTACCAAATTTTAATCCAAAAGTAGTTGTCTACCTTAAAAGCTCTTCCCCAGCCAGACAAAGTCCTTCCACAGTGCTGGTCTGGGGCCAACTGTATTTTTTTCTGGTCTGCCTTTTGCAGCTTTCCCAAAACCCTCTGATTTTATGGATTCCCCCAATCATCCCCTCCTTCCACTGGGCTCTGCACAATGGCAGTCTCCAAAAACAGTTTTTACAATTATAGAGATGATAACTCAAATTATAATGAGAGCCAAACCAAGATTGCTGACTATAACACCTTGCTGGCTGCGTCATTGTGGGTGGCAGCAGGCAGGGCTGGGTGACACATGGGGACACCCAGGCATGGTCAAAAGTCAGTGGGGCGGGGATAGAAATATTTAAACATTTCCTGGAGCGCAGATCTTGTGACTCTGCTGCTTGGAGGAGGAGGAAGGTGCTCAGCCCCTGTCTTCCTCCTCCCCAGGGTTCTGCTGTCCTGACAGGGGTGAGGAACTTGAGCCCCACTGTGACCAGAGGATGCTGTGCTGCTTTTCTGGACAGGAAAGTAACTTTTTCTTTTTTTTTTAATGTGTGGCAAAAGGTATAGAAATTAATACAAGGAAATGAAATGCACCGAAATCAATGAAACACTGTGTTTATTTCTTGAAATTCAATAAATAAACACAGTTTATTTATTTCCCATTGAGCAGGGAAATAAACCATCCAAAACCCAATCTTTGGCTTTCCTGAGGGTAAATTCATGTAAATTTATACTTTCCTTTTTATACCTTAAGACTTCTCTATCCCTTTCCTGATTTGTTTAGGTAATTTATTTCCAGTTCAGGCTTGTCAGGCAGTAACTCCTGAAAGTGCTGATCAGAAAATGGGTATTGGAGCCCCACTTTTTCTAGATATCAGATAGGTAAAGGCAAGTTAAGTCCTTCCTGATCAATCTCCTAACATGGTGAAAAGCTTAGGAGAGGCTTCCTGTCAGGAGGGGTCTCCTCTTGGCCTGTAGAAGCAGAAGGGATTAAGGATTTCTGTCTCACTCCAGGTGTTGGATCAGGGCCAGTCAGGACTGTGTGCGGCTGCCATCCAACACTGAAGGGGAATGTCCATCTCCACCTATCACTGATGGCTTATCAGGTAACCTGGGATGAGTCTGAGGTGATATTTACAGCAAAAGTAGCAGGGACACCTGTGGGAGGGGGGCTGGATGGAATCTGCTTTTCCCTGAGTTAAATCCTCATCAGCTTCTACCTGGATAAACAGGAGCCAAGTTAAAGAGAGCTGCACTTACAAGAACATATTGTGCTTAAGCTCAGTGGAAACCATCCTGACCTTGACTAATGGGCTTTATCCTCTCATAAAATACTCTCCTCAAATTAAAAAGAGGGAAAAAAGTAGTCAGCACAGCAAATTCTCCAAGTCAGAAAATCTCTAACTGGGAATTCTTATACTGATGTTCTCCCCTCTCTGAAATCGTAGGAAAATGTGTGCAGGAGGGGCAGGATTTGAAATGGGTTGGATGAAAGGCATGCCAGTTCCCTTGAATCCAGGAAAATTCAAAAAGCCAAACAAATCAGGATTAGAGGAGAAGCAGGGGTAAAATCCATGTGTGTGGCAGCACGTGGGTATTGCTGAAGGAGTAGGAGGCAATAAAGGCATGAGAAAACAATAATTATGCCTCTTCTAGACAACAGCTTTAGAGGATTTGGGTCTTTCCCTTCTATTGGCATTGTAGCAGCTCCATGGAGATGGTACTAATGGAAAAGTGGGAGGGAAAGCACTGGTTAAATGGCAAAAATCCAAATTAAATTTGGGTACAAAGACTTGGGTGGAACATATTTGTTCACAATTTGAATGATTCTCCCCAGTCACTCGCACACCATCACCTGAGGGGCTGGGGCCAGGCAAGGAAACAAGGGGTCCATGAGTGCTAAAGCTGTGCTTCTCTTCAGGCCTTGGCTCTCCCAGCTGGCACTGGCACTGCTGTCCTCAGCTGCCCCTCTCACAGGACATATGGAGTGTAAATGCTGAGCTTTCACAGCCTAATGAAACAATATTTTCTGTTCATTAATCAGGTGAAGACCACAGAGCCCTCAAAAGTGCCCCCAATGTGTTTGTTGGGCCACGCCTGGCACATGCCCCACTCTGAAAGCACTGAGCACTGCACCTCTCCCATCCTTCAGGAGATGCACTGCATCCTTCAGATCCTTCAGAGAGCGCTGCACGTCTCCCTCCTTCTGGTGGTGAACCCAGAGCCCTCCCTGTGAGCACCACACCTCTCCCTCCTTCTGGTGGTGAACCCAGAGCCCTCCCTGTGACCATCACACCTCTCCCTCCTTCTGGTGGTGAACACAGAGCCCTCCCTGTGACCATCACACCTCTCCCTCCTTCTGGTGGTGAACCCAGAGCCCTCCCTGTGACCATCACACCTCTCCCTCCTTCTGGTGGTGAACCCAGAGCCCTCCCTGTGACCATCACACTTCTCCCACCCTTCTGTTGGTGAACCCAGAGCCCTCCCTGTGACCATCACACCTCTCCCATCCTTCAGGTGGTGAACCCAGAGCCCTCCTTGTGACCATCACACCTCTCCCATCCTTCTGTTGGTGAACCCAGAGCCCTCCCTGTGACCATCACACCTCTCCTTCCTTCTGTTGGTGAACCCAGAGCCCTCCCTGTGAGCACCACACCTCTCCCACCCTTCAGGTGGTGAACACAGAGCCCTCCCAGACCACCACACCTCTCCCTCCTTCTGGTGGTGAACCCAGAGCCCTCCCTCTGACCACCACACCTCTCCCACCCTTCTGGTGGTGAACCCAGAGCCCTCCCTGTGACCATCACACCTCTCCCTCCTTCTGGTGGTGAACCCAGAGCCCTCCCTCTGACCACCACACCTCTCCCACCCTTCTGTTGGTGAACCCAGAGCCCTCCCTGTGACCATCACACCTCTCCTTCCTTCTGTTGGTGAACCCAGAGCCCTCCCTGTGAGCACCACACCTCTCCCACCCGTCTGGTGGTGAACCCAGAGCCCTCCCACTGACCCCCATGGAGCCCCCAGCTCACAACCAGGAGACCTCCACCCTTCCCAGAACGAAGACAGCAGAAGTTCTTAACTCAGAGCTAAATGCTGCTGTGTACAACAAGGACAAAGCAGCTGTGCTGGAGCTGCTGGAGCAAGGGGCAGATGTGAATTCCAAGGTGGGCAGTGGCTGGACACCCCTGCAGACCGCAGTGAGAATCGATGAGGAGGAGCTGGTCCAGCTTCTGCTGGCCAGAGGAGCCTCTGTGCACGCCAGGAAGGACAATGGTGGCACTGCCTTTACTGAGGCAGGGATTGCAGGGAACGTGGAGGTGCTGGAGCTCCTCCTGGAGCGTGGCTCAAACATCCACGAGCAGGACATCAACGGCTTCACAGCCTTCATGGAGGCTGCATGGTACGGGAGGGAGGAAGCCTTGAGGTTCCTCTACAGCAGAGGGGCAAAGGTGAATTTGAGGAGGGAGCCCAGCCAGGAGAAAGCCAAGCTGCACAAAGGAGGGGCCACAGCGCTGATGGACGCTTGCAGGGAGCGCCACTTCTCGGCTGTGAAAATCCTGGTCCAGGAGATGGGGGCTGACGTGAACATCCGTGACAACAGAGACAGGAATGCCCTGATCCACGCCCTAAAGAAGGGTTCAGGCAAAAGAAAGCATGAGTCACCTGTGCCCATAGTTCATTTCCTGCTGGAGCACGGGGTGGATGTGAAGAGCAAAGATGAATGTGGGAAAACTGCCCTCATCCTGGCTGTTGAAATGGAGAGCCCGGAGCTGGTGACAGCTTTGCTGGAGAAGGATGAGATAGATATTGATGATGCAGATGAGGAAGGCAACACAGCCCTGATGGTGGCTGTGGAGAAAGATGATTGCAGAATAGCAAAGTTGTTGTGTGAAAAGGGAGCGAGGACGGATCGTGGGAACCTGATTGCAGTTGCCAGGAGGAATCGTTCTCCCAGCATGGAAAATCTTCTTCGTGAGCACAATGTCAGGTTTGTTCCAGAGACCCCCAGAGCATGGGAACCAAACAGCAAACGCTGGAGGGCCCAGCTGAAAAACCTTGATCAAATGTATCGCCCCATGATTGGCAAACTGAAGACATTTTCAGACATCCAGCAGAAAATTCAGGATGACATCTACCTCGGGCTCCACGGAGGGACAGAGGTGGCAGTGCAAATAACCCGCAGTGAAGAGGGTGACAGAGAGAAAGAGTTCCTTGAAAAATGTTCTCACAGCGAGCATCTACTGAAGCTCTTCCAGTCCGAGAAGGAAAAAGGCTGCATGTACTTGTGCTTCCCACTCTGGGAGAAAAACCTCCAGGAGCACCTGCAGGACCCTGAAGGCCAGAAGGACTACAAAGCTGCTCTGAAGACCATCTTCCAGGCACTGAGAGAGCTGCACTCCCTCGGATTTGCTCACCAGGATCTACAGCCCGGGAACTTTGTAATAGGTTACGTTTTGATTTCCTTATACTTTCATTTTGCTTTCTTTATGTTTTCATTTTGCTCTCCCTGAAGTTTAGAGAAGAAGGCGCCTCACAGCTGTCTGTAAAAGTAGAGATGTCTTTGTGCTGAATGGGGTGGCTTTAGATCTCTGTGGTGCTGTTCACAGGGGTCCCAGGACGAGGGAAGAGACGAGAATCTTGACTCCATGGTTCAGAAGGCTGATTTATTATTTTATGATATATATTATATTAAAACTATACTAAAAGAATAGAAGAAAGGATTTCATCAGAAGGCTTGAAAGGAAAGGAATGGAATGATAATAAAATCTTGTGACTGAACAGAGTCTGAGCCAGCTGGACTGTGATTGGCCATGAATTAAAAACACCCACATGAGACCAATCACAGATCCACCTGTTGTATTCCACAGCAGCAGATAACCATTGTTTACACTTTGTTTCCGAGGCCTCTCAGCTTCTCAGGAGAAAAGATCCTAATGAGAGGATTTTTCATAAAATACGTCTGTGACGGATCTCCTCTTTAAATAAGTAGAGAGAGGTTCACAGAGAGAACAAGCTTACACATCCCATTAGCTCTGCCCACCTCTCCAGGGCTCTGCAGGCAGACAAACCCATCACAGGTGCCTCCAGAAAACTGTTTTTTTAAAGAAGGGGCCATCCAGAAGTCAGCAATGGACCATATGAAGGTTTGCCACCTTTATTTGCTAACAATTTATCTTATTTCCCCAGATTTAGGTGGCAAAATTTACTTGGCAGACTTTGGTAATAAAAGAAGGTCGATTGAAGGCCAAGAAGAACTTGTAAAGTCAGATTTACAGGTAAGTTCTCTGTGAACCAACCCGTGGTTTAAAATGTTGGGTGCTCTGTAGCTGTGGGTCCTAGGGAAAGGCTTTTTGCATTCCCAGCTAAAAAATGCTTTGATTTGTGGGAGAATCGGTGTAGTGACAGATGTTGCATAAGAGGGATGTTGGTTTGGTTGCCCATCTCCTCTGTCCTGGTGCACATAGCTTCGAGGTTTGTGTTGGGTGTGTTGAGTCATAACTTCTTTTTGCCAGGGTCAGGATTAAATGCATGTAGATGGTATTTCTTGTTGGGACTCAGATGTTCAGTAGTTCTTATCTGTATTGCAGTCTCACAAACCCTGAGTTCTACAGCACTTCACTCTAACAAACTAAAAATGGAGCCATGTCCCTCTCTGTCTACAAGGCCTTTTAAGGATAAACTGTCCAATTGAGAAATGACACCTAAATTATTTTTACTTTTAACCCAATGACCCAACCCACTTTTAATTATTTTTACTTTTAACCCAACCACTGTAGCCCACAACATGGACTTTTTTATCCAATTACACAAAACCACCCAAACCCACAGAGAAGAAGGTGAAGCAGAAGGACCAGCCATGGCCCTAAAACCTCCATCTTTATATTTATTACTACAGTCTAAAACCTCAAACTCTAAGTTTTCCACCATGTGATATTACATACTTTTAATCAAACTACACACCCATAATCTCAGTTTTATCATTCAATTTTGGAAGGCTTCTCCATGGCCTCAGATCAAACGTAGTGTTCTCTTGGAGGTCAGTGCCTGTCAGCACAGAAAGTCTAAAATCCTCAGTAACCAGGGTTCCAACAGGTGTGGATTTTACAATTCTGGGCCCCTGCAGGGTTTGGGGATATGAGTCCTCTTCCATAGGGCTGGAGGCTGGGTGCCAGTGGCATGGGAGCAGTGATGTCTCTTTGCAGGCCCTGGGCAGGCTCGTGCTCTATGTTTTAACAGGGGGTAGGAAACCCCTCCAGCAAGTTGGAATGGAGGATTTGGCTCCCAGTTCCCCAGATTACACAGAGGCTCTGGACCTGGTACAAAGCTTGTCCTCTCCTGATGAACGAGGCTTGGAAGGGTTGAGCAAACATCCCTATTTCTGGAGCAATCAGAGGTAAGGTCTGGGAGTACAAAGGAGGTGGAATTTTGACGGGAATTGCCTGTAGTGCTGGGAAATCCCACTGGGAGATCCCACTGCAGCTAATGAAGCTTCTCATCCCACAGCAGGTTCAACTTCCTGAAGAGTATATGGAATAAAATCAAAGATGACCAAAACCGAAAAAGTATTTTTCAAGATCCTAATGTCCCTAAGAAAGCTTTTCCTTATCCACAGTGGACCAAAACGGTAATCCTCTTCAATTTGGGTTGCTATCAGGTTTGAGCTGGACATTCAGGCAGAAGATTTTCTGAGTGTTTAAAAATGGAACTGGAAAAAGTAGCCCCACACAAAATACAGACAACTGGAGAAAACAATTCAGTCAAAGGCATGTAGTCAGAAGATGTTGATGCTAAAGGGAGCTCTGCTAACTGGGGTGATAAAAGGGGTTGATCATTCTCAAATTGGCTGGCAAACCTTCAAAGTCTATTGGTTTTTGTGGGGTGTGAAAGGCAGGGAATAATCTGTGTGCTTTCTTTCAGATTGACAAAGATATTTTACATGCCATGGAAAAACCCAAGAATGCAAAACCTACCAAATATGGAAATGATGTCACCCAACTGCTGAGGCTCATGAGAAACATGGATGAACACAAAGATGAAAAGTAAGTGTTCTCATCCTTGCCCCTGCCACAGAGTCAGAGAATATCCTGAGTTGGAGAGGACCCTCAAGGATCACCAAGTCCTGTCTTTGCCCAGGACAAGCCCAAGAATCCCCACCACGTGCCCAAGTTGAAAGTGAAAGACAGATGGAGGTGTTGGAGGAATAAACAAAAAAAAAAAAAAAAGACAAAATAAAAAAGAAAAAGGATTGAGGAGTAGAAAAGTTGCAGCTCTGGGATTTCTAGGAAACCTCTCCAAGTTATCAGAAATCCTCTTTGGAATTGTTTTTTCTCTGCAAGGGCATCCTCCCATCCTCCCCTTGGACACGCTTTAAAAACCCTGTTTGCTTTTGCTCTCTTTCAGGATCACCAACAAAATAAAAGACTATGCTGAGTATTTCCTGGAGGCTTTCCCAGAACTCACCATGTATGTGTACAACAGCTTACGGCAGAACCCCAGGTGCAGCCACCTCGCAGACTTCCAGGAGCCTCCTCTGTAGGATGGCACTGCCTCCTGCCCCATGTCTGATCCACCATCACTTCTTTTATTGCTTATTTATTCACCTCAAAAGGAGCTGAAGATGTGGGCAAGGAGATGGGATAAAGCACACCCAGGGACAGAGTATGAAGGACTTGAATTAGGAAAGATTCCAAAGAGTTTGGTGTAACAACCACGAGCTTTGGATGCTCTGATTTGCACTGTGATTGTATGTTGCTTATGGAAATATTTTTCAGGTGTTGAAAAGGTTGGGGGTTGTGGAATTTTTTGTGGGTTTTTTTTTCTTTTTTAGTATTTTTTTGTGTTTGTTTTGTTTTTGTGTTTTTTTTTGTTTTGTTTTGTTTGGTTGTTTGTTCATTTTTGGTTTTTTTTCTTTGTTGGTTTGGTTTCTTTGTTTTTGTTTGTTTGTTTGTGGTTTTGGTTTTTTTTCCCAAGCTGAGAGCTCACCATCCCCTAATATGAAGCTCAGACCCACACACTAAAGCAGCACAGAATCTGAAAAATATAAAAGCTAAAACCTGAGGCATCACTGGAGGCCCCTTGAAAGATAATTATGTGAACTCTGGATGAGTGATACAAGTGGTCTGAACACCTCTATACAGCTTGATTTTAAATAAGCAAACCCTGAAATTCTTACTATGGAGTTCTTGTTTTACATAGGAATGTATTCTGGGGAAGGTAAAAAAGGGAAAAGCAGGTCTGAGTATATTCCCATAAAAAAACATGCAGGACATAAAGTATGTTAAAGCCACAAGATTACAAGCAGTGTGCTTTGGTCCCTATTCCACTCTGTGCCACAACCTTTTCTCAGCCACCAGCGCTCAGTGCAAAGCAAAATCTTCACCCAAATCTTCACCCACTACAATGAGGGGGTGCAGAAAACCAAAGGGAAACCAAAATCACCTTCCAAGACTTAGCAGATTTGGTTTGTGAAATATGCACCCAATCACCATTTGGCTTCTTAGACCAAGGAAGAAAAACTGAAACTGTCTGAGATATTTCTCTCCTTGTCCCAAATATGGTGATCAGTAAAATACAAGGAAAACTGAAAGAAGCCATCTCTAAAAATAGCAGAATAGAATGTGTTTAAACTAATATTGAGGCCCTTGTCATATGAAAGCAATGAAAGCGCAGAGTATAAAGAATTATCACACCTTGCAATTATCCGTATAAGAAGATTAAACAGCTCAATTCTTTCTTTTCTTTCCACAACTGAGTTTGTCTTCATTCTCATAGCAGACACAAAACAAGACTGGCAGACTTCAAAGGCAAATGGAAGAGTTTTAGGTTTCATCATTAATGTTATTTGATTGTTTTATCACTTTTCCTCCTTATCTTTCATATGGCAAACAAATTTTTTGTAGGGGGACACAGTATGGGTAAATGAAGGTGGCATAGAATGTAATCTTATCCCCTAAAGAGTTGCAGCTGCACCAATTACTAAAGATTAGGAGCTGGCCTGATTTTAACAGGCCACACCTGTAGCCAATAAGAACAGTGTTACAAAAGAGTGGATTGGTGGGAACAGGAGTCAGATGGCTGCTGCAAGGACCAGGAACAGTCAGTGCTTAGAGGAGGTACAAAACTCTGGTGATATGGAATCCTTGCACTATAATGATAATAGAACTCTTGATATATAAGGCATCAGTTTTTCACGTATAATACATAGGAATGCATAAGATCTCTTTTAGGGAAGTGAAAGAAATAAAGTGGAGGGGGTTGTTATCTAAGAAACTAGAAATTTTTCTTTTTTAGGTTTTCTAAATCAACAATTTATTCTGAATTTTTAATTCTTTCTCTAGCTGGTAAATGATTTCTGTGATATTCTAGCCTAAGACTCAGATTCTTGGATACCCTTCAGTGCATTTGATTTCTAAATTGTGACTTGGAAGCTAATTACTCACTGATCTCAGGCTCTGAGGTCCATACAAGTTAAAAACAATAAAAGTGAAAAATAAGTCAGGATATCTTTCAGCTCATCATCTTGACACCACCTTAGGCTCTCTTACATTTCTTCTGTGATTAGCTGGGATAGTATCTCTAATTTAGTTCCAGGAGATAACTGGATATAGCTACCCAGAAACAGCTAATATTTGTATCTTTAACAGATGCACCCCTAGCCTCTCTGACACCATTCATTGCCCTGACCTTCACAAACAGTGCATTTTTAATGTTCTTGTGCCTTTGGGGAAGGTCACACTGCAAGATGGTTTGTAACCAAGTGTTCACAAGGACCTCACTTGTAACATGGGTTGAAGAGTCACAGCTAACAAAACTTGTTTTGTAGTAAAGATCAACTGTTTTGTTTTGAATTTGTTTTGTTTTCTCAGGGTGTCCTCAGCTCCCCATCTCCCCTCTAAGAAGGAATTGTGTTATTCAGATATGTGATTTAATTGGGGTCACCAGGTTTCATGTTGAAAGGATGGATTATGAATAGGAGGAACTGCAAGATCCACCTTTGAGTTGGAAACTAGAAAAGAGTAAAGTCTATCTTTGCTTCTGATGCTTGTGTTGAGATGGAAATTCTAGAGGCATCAGAAAAACTTTAAATCCAGTGGAATAATCAATTCTTAAAAAAAATTCTAAATCCTTTGGAGAGGTCTGGGCAACCTGAGCACCTGATACATACAGAAAGATGCTGTGGTTTTGAAAAGGAAAGAGTCCCCTCTCTAAAATGTAATGTAGCATTTGCAAAAAAAAGTTGCAGATTGATCTGTGAAGCTCATCTTTGAAAAACAATAAGCTCAGAAATAATTTTTATTGATGTTAATTCACCTCAAAGCCCCTTCCTATTCCATTCTGCTCATAAAATCAACAATTACTTTTTCAAACGGTCTCCCCAGTTAGCTAGAAAAGGGCAACTGAACTGTTACCTGAACTTCATTGAGCAGATTTTCCTGTAGTAACCTTTACGTTTTCCATTTTGTGTGCCCTTACTACCTGTTTATTCAGTATTTTAAAAAAAGAAAGGAAATGACATTTGCCACTAAGGAATTGCAAGTCCGGTGCCATGTATTCCAGCAGATAATTAGAATTACTCCTAGCACAGTCATAGTAGAACAGTTAGTTAATCTTCCAACAACCCAAGTCCAATTTTGACCCACTCTAAAAATCATAGTTTAATTTTTCTTGGAAGTACTGTCAGAAGAAATAAGCACCAGCTACACCTAGACGGGAAAATAATCTTTGTAGATTTAGATATCATTAGCCTTTATGAGCTTGTGGGAAACCAACATAGTTTCTCAACAGGATGTCTGTAGTTTCTTTGCTGGGATTAATAAAATCTATCATCTTTTATTTTGTCTTTTATAGTTGCAATACTTAGAAAATTCTCACATCTCTACCAAAGATTACCTTAGGCTGTGCATACAACTGCTGTTTGTCTTCAAAACCTGACAAAAAATAATTTCTTTATTCTTTAACTCTTATAAATATGGTTCCTCTATCACAATATTTAGACTCTGTATGTCCAAGAGATTGACACATGGAAAAGCTACAATGTGGCCCCCTTGGAAATGAATTAATACCCTCCTGAGAATGACCAATTACTTTAATCATCATCACTTTAGGAGTCTTGGAGTATGCTAATCAATGCAAATTTTTTCCAAAATCCTAAACGATGTGGATAAATATGTCCGAAAATCTAAGAGGATGTTATTTGTACATTTGAATAGGTAGAA
Source organism: Calcarius lapponicus (assembly GCA_039654755.1). Classification (NCBI taxonomy): domain Eukaryota; kingdom Metazoa; phylum Chordata; class Aves; order Passeriformes; family Fringillidae; genus Calcarius; species Calcarius lapponicus. The sequence goes on from CM077471.1 coordinate 3,067,138, forward strand.
AATTCATTGATCCTCGCTATTAAAAAGCATCTACTTTAAAAAACTTTAAGTCTTGAACAAAATGTGTTTCCATCAGCTCTAATCTATCTGCACTTTATTAATTGTTTTTGTCCTAGAATGTTTTTGTAGTGTTGGAATAACAGATATCATTATTCATTTATTTCTTTTAAACTATTCCATTAGATGGGAGTCATAAAGATATATCATGCAATTCATTTGCATATATATCAAATGGTTATGGAAGGGAATAAATAGAGTTATATATGGAATAAATATCAGCACAATATGGAACATGGATGACCAATTATGTGCCATGTTAAAATATTTTCATATGTATCATCAAATGCATCCCATAGCAGGAGTTATCCCTCTGCACTAAGATTCAAACTGGCCATGACACCAAATACAGAAGGCAAAAGTTTCCTGGATTCTACTAAGAATTTAAGAAAATTACAAGAATGTAAAAGTAAGAGCATGAAACATTGATTTTATATATATTGTTTGTATTTCACTGCTCCATAGTCTGCCAATTAATTTGATGGTGTCTATTTCTGATTTTCTGTTTCAAAATCTATGCTTTTTGTGGTTTTTTTAAATTATTTTTATTAATTCTTTACATTAGCTGGTCACTAACTCCAGTTTTAAAGCATTTTTTTTCCTTTTTTTTAATATTACTTCTTCCTCTTCTTCAAAATCCCCTTAGTCTTCCCTATGTAGGAAATGAGACTGAACTTTTAAGGAATTGTCATTAGCTTTTTCTTCACTGATAGATTTTGATAGATTTCTCTCATTTCTATTTACTATTTATTTTTTAACAGAATTAGTAACTTCAAAGTCTCATGAAGCTGCATATCTACCTGTTCAAGGCACAGGTACACTGAGGTATAAATAAGAAAGCACTGTCAGAAGCAGGCACTTAACTCCACATAACCTAAAATATTCATTGGTGTCTTGCAAACTGTGAGACTCCAGAATTTTACAGGCTTTTTTTTGAAGTAAGTACATATCCAAAGCCTGTTTCTTTTGATATAGACAGAAATTCTGCCTGCAATCCATACTGATGAGCATTTTTTACATCTTCAACAACATAATTTGCTTGCAGGTTTGCTTGCTAGCAGTCCTCTTACAGAGATGTAATAAATGTATGTAGTAGTCAGTATTTTGATAAAAGTTGAGTCAGATTTACATTATGTAGCCTACTGCCCCTTCCTCTTTTTCCAGGACTAAATCAATAACTGAGGACAACTGTGTGCAAATGGTGTTTAAATTGACTTGGTATGAGCGCAGAGGAATGAATCAAAGCCTGTGTCTCTGTATGAGGAGGCAAAATGTGGGTGAGAGTTTATTGTTAATGGGATTTCAGGCTGACAGTGGATGATGAAAAGGAAACTATTCTCCTGCTACACTAAGTAACACTAAGAAATGAGGGGATGGGAACATTCTGTTGCAAGCCTCAAAAGTTTTTCAGGACAAGGTAATTCAAAAGATTCCTAAAAACTGATTTAGATGAGTGGTGTGCCTTTGTGACCTTTAATTTATCCCTCTTATTGACTAATTCCAACAGATTAAGAAAAATCTATTGTATGTTTCTCAAGGAAAGAGGTCTCTAAGAAAGTATCCAAGGCCCTTTCAGCTTGCTGAAGGAGTCAGGACAAGACACGGATGAAATAAAATAAAATGAGGATTACATGACAAAGCATTTTAATAGGTACTTTCTGTAAAGCATGACAGTGTTTTCCCAGAAAAGCTTTGAAAAGGTGAGAGATACAGGATAGCTTTCAAATCCATAAAAGTATTTTCACCTTGCAATATTTAACCTTTTTCTTTTGCTTGTCATATGTTTGCTTTCTTTTCCACTAGTCAGAAAGGTTTTTCTTCTCTTCCCCACTTCATAAATACTTATTATTGTCATCAGAGATATGATGCAGTTAGCCATTCCTGACAATTAGCATCCTCTGGTTTGACTTCCAAAGAGAAAATGTTAATTTTAAATACTTCTTTTAAAGTTAAGTATGCCTGTGATATAGCATAAGTATATATATATGAGTATATAATTAATAAGTATAGTATGAGTATATATATAAGTATATGTATTGTATAACAGTGATAGTTTTAGTATTTCCTTTGCATTTCATCAAGACTTTAAAATGTTAACCTTGCAGTGTATTTTATATGTTATAAGCTCTGATTTTTAAGCATAGATAATGAAAAAACATAGATTCCAGGAATCTAAGTGAAATGCCTCATATAGTGTATAACAACTTAATTTATGTGGTCATTTGGGACAGATAATTTCATGTTAAATATTTGATTAAAGGCTAAAAACACACACAAATAGGAATCTCACACAAAATAAAGAATTATCAACGTTTCTCAGGCATTGTGCCTTTCATCTCATGCTAGTTTTATTTACATCAATAGCTACAAGAGTCACTGAGTAAAGGCATTTCAGTGGGCTTAAGCATGGTGCCAAATCTGGTGTTCACAAAATATTGTCAAAAGTGTGATTTTGGCCAATTCTCTACTAAATTGAACAAGCATTGTGTGATACTTGGTTGTCTTATTTTCCTTTCTTTTATCAAAACCACAACTGCCTACTTCTTTGGAAGATTATAATTAAATATTTTTTCTACATTTCAGAAATTTGGGTGCACGCTAAGTATGATTTTTAGGAAATTTCTGAAAATTTCGTTGGAATTTTTTTCTTTCTTTAAAATTTTAAGAGGATGTCCTCTCTGCAGTTTTCCCCATGGATGAATGGTAAACTGTGTAGCATGTACAAAACAGGAGTATTAATCCTCCATTTTATAAACTGAATGGTTATAGTGTGTTTTAAGAGTGATAAGGAATTCCCACAGCTCCATTTGTTAGTCTTGCTATTTCTTCTCAGTTGGGAGAAGACTTCAACAAAACACATTTGGAATGTTATGCACTATTTTGCTTCACTTCTATTCTCATTTGCTAGTGTCTTTCATCACCTTTATAAAGACTGTATTTTATTTTTTGCCTTAGGCTGATGAGAAGTACGTAGCAGAGTCTGGAGAAAGGCTACATTAGGAAATTTGGAAGTGGTTTATCAAAATCAATCTTTCATTTTCCATATCTTCTCCCTGTGTTCACAAATTACATTTTGCACTTCAGAAGGGTTAAGAATTTGTGAGGTGAATTCCAAGATTGTCCTTCTGTGTTGCAAGGAATGCATTTTACATTCTACAAAGTGAAAAAGAGCACAAATATTTGGTGGTTCAGCACACACTCATTGTCTAGCTCTACACTGAAACAGTTCATGAGTTTTACTCCCTGCTAAGTGAAGTGTAAAGGTGCAATCACTTGAGATAACTGTGAGTGAGAACAGCATAGAGAGCTACAGAGTACTGACGAGAAAAGCATTTTTCTCCTTAAAATATGTGTCACACCAATGCCACACCACTTTCCATAGCAGGCAACCTTAAAGGGGCTCACTCTTGACCCATGGCTAAAATGTTAGGGCACTTTCCGAAATTCTGTCAAATAGGATGTGATATGATGAGCTCCCTTAGGTGGCTGTGGGAAATATTGTGAGTATATTGTGTCCTACATCCCCAGTGAAGCTGTATCTATGGCAGGGGCTTGCAACAAGAGGAGCTTTAAGGTCCCTTCGAACTTGAACCATTCCTGACTGTCTATTTTCTACCATGATGATAAACACTGATTTATAAATACAATTTGAATTTTCTACTACAGTAAATATTGTGCTTCTCCCACACATTGATTTACAGCCTCTAAATATTATAATTTGGTTTCAACAGATGCTTATGATATCATATATTTAGGATTTTCGATATTGCACAGTAATAAACTATAACCTATCAAAAGCTCATTGTGAGTGTCAGAACATACTACTCCTTTCAAAATATATACAAAAAGAGATTCTCATTCTACTGAATAGGCACTGGCGAAGGTTTAAAAGTGGCAAGTTGTACCTGAATTCTGCCATACAAATATGAAGCAGGTGAGTTTTGTTGGCCAAGGGAGCAGGACCAAGGTTTCTGTTCAGGGGCCAGAGGCCGGCTGGCTCCTGAAATTCCGCACCACGCAGGATGGTTCCCAGACCCAGGTTGGAAGCAGTGCCAAGTGGGGCTGCTTTGATAGTGCCAAGTGGCTCCTGCAATCTGCCATTTAGAACCAGGACGGGTGAGTTTTGTTTCCAGGGAAAAGGGCCGAGGTTTGTGTTGGGGGGCCTGTGGCCGGGAGTGGCAGGCTGGCTCCTGAAATTCCGCACGGTGGAGGATGGTTCCCAGACCCAAGCTGCCACCATTGCCAAGTCGGGCTGGTTTGATAGTGCCAAGTGGCTCCTGCAATCTGCCATGCAGAACAGGACGGCTGAGTTTTGTTTGCCACGGAAAAGGGCCGAGGTTTTGTTGTGGGGCCTGTAGCCGGGAGTGGCCGGCTGGCGCCTGAAATTCTGCGCGGTGGAGGATTGTTCCCTAACCTAGGCTGGCAGCAGTGCCAAGTCATGCTGGTTTGATAGTGCCAAGTGGCTCCTGCAATCTGCCATCCAGAACCAGGACGGCTGAGTTTTGTTTGCCAGGGAAAAGGGCTGAGGTTTCTGTTGTGGTGCCTGTGGCTGGGAGTGGCCGGCTGGCTCCTGAAATTCCGCACGGTGGAGGATGGTTCCCAGACCCAAGCTGGCACCAGTGCCAAGTCAGGCTGGTTTGATACTGCCAAGTGGCTCCTGCAATCTGCCATGCAGAACCAGGATGGCTGAGTTTTGTTTCCAGGGAAAAGGGCTGAGGTTTGTTTTGGGGGGCCTGTGGCTGGGAGTGGCCGGCTGGCTCCTGAAATTCCGTATGGTGGAGGATGGTTCCCAGACCCAAGCTGGCACCAGTGCCAAGTCTTGCTGCTTTGATAGTGCCAGTGGCTCCTGCAATCTGCCATTCAGAACCAGGACTGGTGAGTTTTGTTTCCAGGGAAAAGGGCCGAGGTTTGTGTTCAGGGGCCTGTGTCCCCAAAACACGTGAGTGGAAACATGAATTAGTATCTCAAGTGCCTTCAGTCCAGACCCAGCGAAAGCCACAGCTGATACACTCCGATGGAAAGTGGCTGGGACTTCACGACATCCTGGGCTCCTCCTGTGTGTTTCCTGCACAGGCTTTCCGGGCAGATAAGGAGGGCCTGGTGTGTCAGGCTTGGTTTTTACACAGAGCTGCCTACCAGGGGCAGGTTTTGGGGTGATGCCAGGGAGGAACCCACACATCTGCAGCTCAGCACATGTGGAATTTAGCTGGGTGGAATTTAGCAGCATTCTGTCTCGTCACGAGGATGGATTTGCCAGGAAGGTGAGTGTGATAAATGCCAATCATTTTTTTTTAAACTCTTAAAATTTAAAAATTTTAAAATGGTTATAAAAATAGCAATATAGTTAGAGTAATAATAATGTGGACAATTTTGATTAGGACAATATGAGACGATAGAAACAAAGAGTTACAGACAGTTCAGGTACGTTTTCCTGGGCAAAAGAAGCCCGAAAAGGGGCCCACGTTAACAGAGGATTAACCCTTAAAGCCAACAGCCTGTTGCATATTCATACACCTCATACATGATGCATAAATTCCATTCAAACACAGGATTCTGTCTGGTCAGTGTCAGCTTCTTCTTCTGAATCCTGACGGAGTTTTCAGGGCTGACTGAGGCAGGAAGAATTTTATTTGTTCTGATAATGGAGCAATAAATTCTCTTTCTCTGAAAGATTCAGGTGTCCTGTGGCTGCTATCTCAGTGCAAGTCCTTTCTTTAAAAAAATATCTTACATAGCATAGTTTCTATGTTAAACTTGTGTTATAACCTAAAACTGTATTTAACACACTACTTAAGAGAATTAATACAACATCACTTTCTAACACAACACATATCATATTCATTTGAATATTTACAAAAAGCCAATCATATAATACACATTTTTCACAGTGAGGAAAAGGTTAAAATTAAACCCCAAATAGTCCCCCACACATCCACAGCCCCTTCACTGCCTCCACGCCTTCAGCTCCTGAAGCACTGCTGAGCAGATGCTTCTGAGCAGGGTCTGGGTGCAGGGGAAGAGCACTTTGCTCATGATTTCTCTGCTGCACGCTGAAAAAATGGCACCATTTACATGAATTTACCCTCAGGAAAGCCAAAGATTGGTTTTTGCATGGTTTATTTCCCCACCCAGCAGGAAATAACACAGAATTTCAAGAAATAAACATGGTATTTCATTGATTTGTATGCATTTCATTTCCTTGTAATAATTTCTATACCTAAAATAAAAAGTTACTTTCCTGCATGCACCTCCCCCAGAACCCCAGCATCCTCCTGGCAGGGCCAGTACATATCTGGGGACACCTTGGTGGCTGCATCATTGTGGGTGGCAGCAGGCAGGGCTGGGTGACACATGGGGACACCCAGGCATGGTCAAAAGTCAGTGGGGCGGGGATAGAAATATTTAAACATTTCCTGGAGTGCAGATCTGGTGACTCTGCTGTGAGGAGGAGGAGGAGGAGGAGGATGAAGAAGAAGCTCAGCCCCTCTCTTCCTCCTCCCCAGGGTTCTGCTGTCCTGACAGGGGTGAGGAACTTGAGCCCCACTGTGACCAGAGGATGCTGTGCTGCTTTTCTGGACAGGAAAGTAACTTTTTTTTTTTTTTTTTTTTAATGTGTGGCAAAAGGTATAGAAATTAATACAAGGAAATGAAATGCATTGGAATCAATGAAACACTGTGTTTATTTCTTGAAATTCAAGAAATAAACACAGTTTATTTGTTTCCTGTTGAGCAGGGAAATAAACCATCCAAAACCCAATCTTTGGCTTTCCTGAGGGTAAATTCCTGTAAATTTATACTTTGCTTTTTATACCTTAAGACTTCTCTATCCCTTTCCTGATTTGTTTAGGTAATTTATTTCCAGTTCGGGCTTGTCAGGCAGTAACTCCTGAAAGTGCTGATCAGAAAATGGGTATTGGAGCCCCACTTTTTCTAGATATCAGAGAGGTAAAGGCAAATTAAGTCCTTCCTGATCAATCTCCTAACATGGTGAAAAGCTTAGGAGAGGCTTCCTGTCAGGAGGGGTCTCCTCTTGGCCTGTAGAAGCAGGAGGGATTAAGGATTTCTGTCTCACTCCAGGTGCTGGATCAGGGCCAGTCAGGACTGTGTGCGGCTGCCATCCAAAACTGAAGGGGAATGTCCATCTCCACCTATCACTGATGGCTTATCAGGTAACCTGGGATGAGTCTGAGGTGATATTTACAGCAAAAGCAGCAGGGACACCTGTGGGAGGGGGGCTGGATGGAATCTGCTTTTCCCTGAGTTAAATCCTCATCAGCTTCTACCTGGATAAACAGGAGCCACTGTCAAACCACCAGCTGCATCAGTGCTCCTGCCTTGGAGCAAAGGTCCTTCTGAGGGTCCTGAGAACCTTTTAAATACATTATGAAAGTTTGACTACACAACTGTTGATGAGAAAATGCAACCTGGAGAATGCTGGCTCCTCTTGCACCAATATTTTTGGGTTTTTTGTTTTCTTGCTCATTGTGTTTTTCTCATGCCCAGAAGGCAGGAGGACACCCCGAGATGCCCAGGTCTCAGCAGTGGGAGGAGCAGGGGGCTATGGGGTGCCCTGGGCCATGGCAGCTCTTGCATGAAGAGAAGTGAGGCCACAGGCTGGGCTCCTCCAGCCTCCTGTAAAATGCCACATTTCCTGCATTCTCTGACCTTTGCAACTTCTACCATCACTGTGCTGTTCCACTGAAGGGCTGGGTCAGGATAAGCATATGAGCCTGCAATGTGGCTGAGGCACTTTCCTTAATGGTGAGAAATGAGTGAGTTTTCTATTATACTTCTTTCTGTCATTCTCATTTACAAAATATGCTGTGTTTAAAAGTGATCCATACAACTATTTCATTGACATGCTTTAAACATCACTGCATATTGTCCCAGTGTGAAGAAATAATGTCAGGGCTCTGTTTTGATCAGTATTTTCCCCTGTGGGAAAATCTACTTTTTATTTTGGTCCTACATAGAATCCATCCCAACTGAAACCCTTCAAGAACAGCACCTGAGTTATATTTTAAGGGATATGGTGATTTCATTGCTGTCCTCATGTCATTGAGGGGAGAATCCTGCTGTGGCAGGTGCAAAAGGGCACCCTGGCTGGGGAGGCACTAAGAGCTGGCACAAGATTTTGTTGTTCTGCTGTTACACAACAGGCAGCCTCAACACAGAGCAGTGACTAAACCCAGCCAGGCTGGGATTTATCTCTCTGGGCTGATCTGGCTGCTGGGAAGAATTTCCAGGGATTGCTCCTGTGCTCTGTTCTGGTGTCAGAGAAGAAAGCTGATCCATGCACAGCATCTGCAGAGCAGACTGCTCCTGGAGCATCGGTGCCACGGCCTTCCCAAAAAAGTGTCTTGAAAAACACACCTCGGGGGCACAGACAGATCTGTGCTCACCCTGCGTCATTTCAGCTCTTCCTGTGGGGTTCCAAAGAGAGCTTTATTGGGCTTTTTCATCAAAACAGTCCAGGAATGAAGAGCTACATGAAACAGGGGAAGCAAGGGTTTATATATGGATTTTGAGGGGAGGAGCAGAATGCCGGGGCCAACAGGATGGGGGCACGGGGGTGGAAGGACCAATGGGATACATTAAATCTGCATCTCACAGCAAGGCATGCTGGAGAAGCATTTTCCTCACCCTAAAAAGATGGTTATGGCTTGAGGTGTTTCCCCTCCAGGGTGGGTGTGGATATTTTCCACACATCAGCCCATGGGAGGGAGGAATGCAGGACTGTGAGCAAAGCTGTTGGGCTCTTTCTCCAGCAGCACTGACACTCTCAGAGCGCACAGCCTCAAGCTGCACCCAGGGACATACAGGCTGGATATGAGGAAGAAGTTTTTCACAGAAAGGGTGATAAAGTTCTGGAATGGCTGCCCAGGGAGGTGGTGGAGTCCCCATCCCTGGGTGTGTTTAACAAAGCCTGGATGTGGCACTGGGTGCCAAGGTTGAGTTGAGCTGTTGGGGCTGGGTTGGACTCGATGTTGAAGTTCTCTCCCAACCCAGTGATTCTGTAAAAAACACCAGGCTGCCTCTCCCAGGAGGATGGGCCAGTGAGATGCCAGGCAGGATGGAAAACTGCTGGGCAGTGCTGCAGCTGATGGTGTGGCAATGTCTGGGGCACAGCCCCAGCATGGAGGTGTCCTGGGGGGCTGGGGGCAGAACCAGCTGCCAAAATTAGTGCTGTGGGCTGTCCCAGCATCAATGGCCATCTGAGAGGTGCTGCCTTTGCCTCAGGAGTGTGATTTAACCCTACGTGTCTCATTGCCCTGCTGTCCTGCCTGCATTTGCTGTGCCTCTGCCTTTTCCCTCTGCTGGGGCTCCCCAGGACAGCTGGCTGAGCCCAGCGATGGCTCAGGTGCTGCCTGTCCTGGCTCTGGCATGCTGAGGATGTACATGCTTGTGTGCCCAGGGATGCTCCCAGCTCCCCGTGCCTCATCTGCTGCTCTGAGAAACAAACCCACAAAGCAGCCCGCAGAGGCAGTGCAGTGAAGGCTGTTCTTAGGATTTGGTTTTGCTGTGCTGAGCTTCAGGCACATCTGTGAGGCCTTAGAGAGCCTGGGCTCAGCTGGGCTTGGGAGTGTTGGTGAAAAGCTCACAAAAACACAGCAAGGTTTTGGGGCTGAAAGCCTTCAGGGCAAAATCAACTTCCAGCACAGCAGTTCTGAGAGTTGGTCACATTTTGTGTTGCTGGAATGGTATCAGCTTCCCAGGCCCTTCAGTTAAATAAAGGTTCTTGGGTTTGGGTATTTTTGATCCTCCAGAGGCAAAGTGTTGATAATCAGAACTGATAAATATGAAACATGTTGTCCTCTGCCTTCAAATGCACCTGGTGTTATTCCCAGGATGCATTCTTCTAGGATCTGGGATCAAAAAGTGGATAAAAATAGCTCAAAATGACAAAGCTGAGAGCTTGCCTCTGACAAACTGATAAAGGTTGTGGTCTTTTCTTCCTGAGGTCCAAAGAATATTTGTGGTTTCTGCAGCTTCCTGGTGACTTGGCAAAGTCACTTTGACTCAGTTTCACCTGGGGAGAATTAAGGCCTTTGCTATGATTTGGTTAGTGCTTTGTAAACACACACTGGCTTAAAAAAAAAAAAAAAAAAAAAACCAACAAAAAAAACAACAACAAAAACCCCAAACCTCACCAAAAAAAGCATGCTGAAGCCCCAGTTAGACAGGAGCTGATTTTTGCTGGAAAATCAGAAAGACTTTTGCAAAGCAGGCCCCTTCTCAGCACCCAGCTAAGTGACCCAAATGGGCTCTCTCAGCCTCGCTACCCACAGGAAGTATTTCACTTGTGTGGGAAGGTGAGGAGCTGAGGTGCATTTCCCAGATCCACGTGAGGAAGGAGATTCGTGTGGTGTGTCAGCTGCAAACATGTGTCACAGCACCTCCCTGCCAGGGCTGTGAGCTCTGAGCTGCTGTGCTGCCACCAGGTAAGCTGGAGGATGCTGTGAGTTGCTTTATTTTTAGGTTTCTTCTTGCTGAGTGCAAACAATTCCCTGTGTCCAGGCTGCTCAGCTTCCTTGCATCACACCTGTGTGGGTGTTGTTTTGGGAGGGCTGAGCTTCTCCTAGGTCCTGCAGGGAAGGGAGAGGTGCTGCATCAGTGGCTGCTGGTGCTGAAGGCAGGGTGAGGGTGATCAGGGACCAGCACAGGGCTCTGTCTGTGCCCAGGGAGGAGTTCTGGGCATGGAGAGGGATCAGGGATGCTTCCAAGCAGGAGTTCTGGGCATAGAAAGGGTGAGCAGGGGTGAGCACATGGCTTTGTGCTCCCAGGGAGGAGTTCTGGGCATGGAAAAGATAAGCAGGGGTGAGAACATGGCTTTGTGCTCACAAGGAGGAGTTCTGGCTATGGAAAAGGATCAGGGATGCTCCTAGGAAGGAGTTTTGGGCATGGAGAGGCATCAGGGATGCTCCAAGGGAGGAGTTTTGGGCATGGAGAGGCAGCAGGGATGCTCCAAGGGAGGAGTTCTGGCCATGGAGAAGGATCAGGATGTTCTCAAGGAGGAGTTCTGGGCATAGAAAAGGATCAGGGATGTTCCCAGGGAGGAGTTCTGGGCATGGAGAAGGATCAGGGATGTTCTCAAGGAGGAGTTCTGGGCATGGAGAACAACCAGGGATGCTCCTAGGAAGGAATTCTGGGCATGGAGAGGGATCAGGGATGCTCCCAGGGAGGAGTTCTGGGCACAGAGCCTCTGTGCAGCAGCTGGGAGTTTCAGTGGCTGTTTCTCAAGCTGGTGGGGCTGCCCAGCATCCTGCACCACCCCCTGTGATTTAAGGGAGCCTCAGGCCGTGCTGCTGGGCTCTGGAGGAGGTGAGCACCCCTGGGAGCACCTACCCAGCCTGCAGGGCGGGCTCATTGAGCGAGGGCATCTTCTCCCCACTGGGATCTGCAGCTGAGGGAAAGAACAGCACAAAGTTCCCACCAGGGCTGCTGCAGGGAGCCCTCCAGCCCAGCTCCCATCCCCACAGCCCTCGGGAGCAGGAGGGCTCCATTCAGTGCTCCATTCAGCTCCATTCAATGCTTCCTCACCTTTTTGCTCCTCTGGAGGCTCAGTTTTCTTTGGGGGCCGTGGTAGCAGGAGCCCAAGGCCATCTGACATTGTGTAGGAAAGGAGAGCCTTTTTACCTGGTGAGGGGAGAAACATGCAGTGCTCTGGTGGCAGAAGAGGGGGGACAGCACTGGTGTCCCCCTCAAATCATTTGAGGTTACCCAGAGCACAAGGAAGGATGGCTGAGCAAGGACTTGACATTGAAACAATTTGGGGGTGACATGTCCCACCCTGGCTCTGTGGCAAAAATGGGAGATTTTTAATTTTTTTTTATTATTTTTAAGTACAGGCTCATTAGGAGGTTTGTCCTCAAATTTCTTTGGACACTCTTTAGTAATTCAGCTTATGCATTTCTCAGCTGCCAAGCTGAAGCATTCTGAACCACATCCGTGGATGACTGAGAAAACAAACTGGAAAAAGAATTGTTTTTACAAAAAGAAAGGTGTGCCAGGCTTTGTGCCTGCCTGGGCAGCTTGTCCCAGGAGTGCCCTGAGGACAGTGCCACAGTGATGCCTGGTGATGGCAGATGGGTCCCTGCCTGCCACCACCCAGCCCTGCTCAAACCACGTCTGCACATCCCTCACAATAAAAGAGGAGGAGAGGAAGGATTTTTCTTCATTTACAGGTTGTTTTCCTCGGCAATTTTGGTGCTTTTTAAAAGGCAACAAAAGCAATTTTTTTTGACTTCTTAAAAGCAAGTTTTTACCTAAAGGTTAGAAAAGCAAGACCCTTAGAGAAAGGTCATTGGTGGAAGCATAAAGTGCAGAAAAGTGTCTGGACATCAGCACAGTCAGACACAGCAGCTATTTTGGGTCACACATCTTGTCCCCCACATGCCAGGCAAGCTGAGGGGTTTTTTTCCTGCCTGGCTGGTGTTAAAAATGTTCCTGTTTTTTCTGACCCCATGTCTCACCCATCCCTGTGAGATGCAGCAAGGAGAGGTGGCTTGGGGAGTGTTGTCCCTGTGGGATTAATGTCCATCCTGGAGAGATCAGAGTCTTTTCTGTGTGTCCAGAGCAGCTCCCAGTGCAGTCACTCTGTGGCTGTGGTTAAAGACATGCTGTGCTGCTTGGCACTGCCCCAAGCCTTGTGGCAGCTTGCACTGATTTAAACACAGATAATTTGTGTGGGAAGGGACCTTTCAAGGCCATCTAGTGCAGCCTCCAACACCTTCCACTAGCCCAGGTTGCTCAGAGCCCCATCCAACCTGATCCTGAATATTCCCAGGGATGGCGCTGCCACAGCTTCTCTGGACAACCTAAACCAGTGTTTTACCACCCTCTAGTGTGAAAAACGACTCCCTGCCTCTGATCTGAATCGGTCTGAATGTCACTCTCTCTGCTCCCTGAAGATCCTGGCAAACACTGGGTAACTCCACTGTAACACAAGGTTTCTGCCTTATCACCAGCTTGGAATACATCTGTGATACATGAGGTTTTTCTGGAGGTTTTTTTTTTTGTGACTTTTGCATTAAAACAACGACTTTTGAGAAGGTCCTGGAAGACTTCTGTAACAAGGTGGAGACCCAAGCTGAAGAGTGGATGTTGTCCATGGGAATAGCCGAGGGGTGAGGTGGTTGGAGCTATGGACATGGCCTGGCATTCCTGGGGCACAGGGCTGTGCCACCTCAGCCCTGCTGAGGAGCAGGAGCTCAAGCACCTGCCTGGAAGCATCCAAATCCTCGAACTCTGCTGCTTTTTAGCCAGAACTTGACAGTGATAAATGACAGGGGAGCAGAGCAGCAGCTTGCTGACGCCCACTCATCCGTCAAAGCAAGATTAGTATGTGCCTATTTTGGTTTCCCCTTTAATCAAAAATCAATTAGACAATTTCCAAATGAATATTCAAGCCAAGGAGAGGGCTGTCAGGCAGGCTGACAGTGCTTAGCATCACTTTTGTGTTTTCCAGTTTAGAGTTATTCAGTGTATCAAAACTAAACAAGGGGATGAGGAAGAAAAAACATCTCTTTCCCTGGAGATGGCACCTCAAACCCTGATGGAGCTTATTCTCCACTCCAGATATTCCAAGCACCCTCCATGGAATGCCTGGTGTTTGGCTGCACAGTTGTTCTCCTTTTCCTGCTCCCATTTGACTTGCAGCCCAAAAGATTGGGGGTTTTTATTTCTGTTGCAGGGGGCGTGCCTGACTATTTTTAACTTGGCTATTGAAATAAATAGGAATTATGCAACAGCTCTTTGCATAGGAAGTCTCTGTGCTCACTTCCCTAATCACTAAAGAAAATTTCTAAAATCCCACTGGACAGTTTTGACTGATTTTGACAGGGGGAAAAAAAATAAAAATATTCCATTCCATTTCCCCAGCAGGCCTGCACCACATACACCCTCAAAGCTGTGTGAAGGAGGGGGTCTGTCCAGGGGAACCTAAAAGATGTCAAGTCTGGGTGTTTCTGCACTGGAAGAACAAACCTGGAGCATGCTGTGTAGTAGAGGCAATGGCCTCCAGCTTCTTGGGACCAGGGCGCTTGGCTGCTTTGGAGGGGCTTTTTGCAGGTGAAGAGGCTGGAACCCCGCCCTCCTTGCGGCCACGGGAGCTCCTGCCTCCCTTGGGCTCCTGAGAGCTCTTGTCCTGCTGGACCTTGGAGCTCCTGCCTCCCTTGGGCTCCTGAGAGCTCTTGTCCTGCTGGACCTTGGAGCTCCTGCCTCCCTTGGGCTCCTGAGAGCTCCTCTCCTGCTGCTGGCCCTTGGAGCTCCTCTCCTGCTGCTGGCCCCGGGAGCTCCTGCCCCCCTTGGGCTCCTGAGAGCTCCTGTCCCCCTCAGGGAGCTCAGAGCTCTCCTCCTCCTCCTCAGGGGTCCCAAAGCTGCTGAGCTCCTGGTAGGCCTGAAAGGTCCTCATCACATTCCAGGTGCAGAACCTGTGTGAGAAACAGCGGGGACAGCAGAGCTCCAAGGAGACAATTCCAGCTGAGCTCCCAGGCAGCATCTTGTCTGCATTTTCAGCTCACCCCTGTCACCCTCTCCATGCCCAGAACTCCACCTTGGGAACCACCCTCATCTTTCTCCATACCCAGAATTCCTCCCTGGGAGCATCCCTGATCCTTTTCCATGCCCAAAACTCCTCCCTGGGGGCATCCCTGATCCCTCTCCATGCCCAAAACTCCACCTTGGGAACCTCCCTGGTCCCTCTCCATGCCCAGAACTCCTCCTTAGGAGCATCCCTGGTCCCTCTCCATGCCCAGAACACCTCCCTGGGAACCTCCCTGATGGCAGAGGAACAAGTGGCTGGAGAGACAGGGTGGCATGGCCAGAGCCTCCTCCACCCTGGCAGAGAGGGGATGGACAGGTACCTTCTCCAGAAGTACATCAGGATGGGGAAGAGGGTGACCTTGGCGTTTTGGTAGATGGCCCGGGTCAGGGGCCCCTTGGAGGATGAACGCCAGATGAAATCCCTCTCTTTCTCAGAGATGTTCACCTGGGCACAGAGGAGAGCAAAGCACTTTGCAGCACTCCTGATGTGATTTATTAAAAATATGGCTATTGATCTAGTACTGATATCCAGCTGTGACAGACAAAGGCTCTCTAACAGTTTAGAGTTAGAAAGTGTGTGTTTATTGTGGGATAGCTCCCAAATACACACTGCCATTTACAGGTGATTACAGAGTCCTTTTATCTATACAAGTATTGAATACCCAAAATACAAATGCATATCCATAACTTTGGTACATCCCATTCCCCCCTTTTTATGGTAATTAGTTTAAAAGCCATTAAGCATGTGTAGTTTGTACTTTGAGGACGTAAATGAAGTCTTCCTCATTCTGACCTTTCCACCTTTTCAATGCAAATATGAACAAATGAACCCATTGGTAGAACTCCCATTCCCCTCTTCAATTGGTTTCAGAACAGAGGAGGCCTACAATTGTCTTATGTTCCTAAAAGCTATTTATCAGTTTCTATATTCTTCATTATCAACCCAGCTAAGCAAACATTATGTTGACAAGCAATCAATTATTAGTTAACTACTCACTCTTAACTTCATTAAGGCTTACCCATTTATTTTGATTAACTCCAATAAAGCTTATCTCTAACTAAAACCTCAGCTCCTATAAAATCCCTAAATTCTTTAAAGTTTATGTCTCAGGTGGGGCCAGGTTTCTCTGCCTGACCCCACCTCAGCAGTCTCCAAGCAGAGACCCAGATTCCATCCTGGCTGCTTGCCCCAGCCCATGGGCAGGATCCCACCTGGATTTCTGTGGGAAGCATTGTGCCTTCCAAAGGGGAGATGGCAGAGCTACTGGGGTGGGTGCAGTGGGAGGGGATGGTGGTGACACTGGCCTCTGAGGAGTGAAAGGACTGCTTTGGTGCTGTGCAGCACCATCCTGGCACTCCAGGCCTGGCATTTCTCCAGCAGGTAATGCTGGAGAACCATCCCCATCTTCCCCATCCTTATCCACATTCTTATTCTTAATTTATCAGGGCCTGCTGGGGGGTTGCTTCCCACCCCTCCCAGCCCATGTGGAAGCCCCAAGCTCCAGAGCACGCCCCAAATCCTCCCCAGCAGATCCAGACCCTGTTCCTCTTTTCTCACCACTATTCCCACAGAATATTCCCATTATTCCCAGCTGTGTTGCCACGGCCTTGAGCAATTGGCAGGTCCTGGGGTCTCACCCTCAGCTTGGGGGGGATGTCAGAGTCCAGGAAAAGTTTGCTGATGACCTCAAGTTTCTTTTTGAGAAAGGAACCGTAGTTTTCTGACTCCGTGATCTGGGGTTCTGCATCTTCCATGCCGTCAGCCAGCCTGGAAAACCTGTAAAGGCATGTGGGGTCTTGCTCTGAGACAAGAGCTGCTTAACTGCTAGCCTAGACACTCCTGTTCTCGCTTAATTTGCTGTGGGAAGTGGATTTGTAAAAAAATTCCTTAATCCCTTTGGCCTTGCAAAAAATACTAAGTACTTTAGAGAACTAGAACTATGAAAGATGCATTGTAGTGGGACCCATGAGGGGTAATTTTAGATGATTGGCTTTAAAGCATTTACAGCATGGTGTGGCTAAAGCTGATAGGCCAAGAAATGCTTATAGTGTACTGTAATTAAGAAATAATTGGCTTCTGATTGTGATGGCGTGAATTATAACATCTGTATTGTCATCACTTCCCTTGAGACTGAAAATGGAATTAAAGTTTTTAAAACAGCTCTCAGTTGCCCCATCTCTGGGTCAGAAAAGGGCTTAATCTGACAATTTGGTATTTGCTTGGCCAGGAAAAGCAATCCTCAACCCTCAATCCTCAAAGCAATCCCATGGAACAGTGACACAGGAGGTATGGAAAGCCACCTCCCTCTTCTGCCACCCTCATGGTCACAGGATTCACCTGGGGCAGGTGATGTTCTCCCTTTTTGGGAAAAGAGGAGGACTGGAAGCTGGGGATTTGCCCGTTGTGGGGGTGTTGGCTGCAGGGTTTGTGCCCATTGGCCACGGATTGAGCTTAGAGGTTTGTTGGGAAGGTGGACAAAGTCAAGGGAGAAATGCCACCACAGCTGGGACATCCAGAATGGCGTAGCCAAATGCTGAATCGCTTGGGACTACCAAAGCAAAAGGATTTCAAACAGGAACACTGAGCCAGGGGATGACTGCAGGCTGAAATGGGGGCTTTGGAGGTTTCCATCAGACATGGGTTCAGGTCAGAGCCAAGGCAGGCTGGTGCCAAGGCCAAGTTGGGTGGAGCTCTGAGCAGCCTTGTCCAGTGGGACACATCCCTGCCCAAGGCAGGGAGCTGGAACAAGATGACCTTTAAGCTCCCTTCCAACCCAAACCATTCTGGGATTCTGTACCACCAGGAACCCGAGCACCTAGAAGAAGGTGGAAACAGAACTTACCTGTCCATTTCCAGGTAAAAGCGGAGGTCATCCACGAGGAAGTTGACGACGATGATCTGTTTGTCCAAAATGCGGCGTTTGATCAGCGTCACCTTCTGCTGCTTCCCCTTGCCCTTGCCCTTGTCCTTGCCCTTGCTGGGGCTCTTGGCAGGACTCTTGTCAGGACTTTTGCTCTTCTTCTCCTTGACAGGCAAGTCTGAGGCAGGGGAAGAGATGCTGTGTGCTGCTGCCCAGCACTGGGTTTGCTCCTTCACCTCACCTGGGCTTCCCTTAGCTGCATGCAATTTGCTGGTGTACCTCTGTGAGCCACACCTTCCCTCTAGCTTGGTGGTCTCCTCCTTCCCTCCTCCTCTTTGCACCCACAGAGTGTTTATGTTCACTGTTTCCATAGGAGATGGCCTGTTGCTAAAACCTGGTCTGTCTAGCTGCTGGCCCTGGCCCTGACAGAGCCCACAAGCAGATAATGAGTGAGGATGAAAGGGAAAAAATCTGTTTCCCCTATATACAAAATTCTCTTGATCTAATAGGGTTTCTGTGTGTTCAGTAGATGACTTTTCTAACTGCTTTTCCTGCCTCCTCTCAAACCTGTGTGTAAACTTTCTGTTCAGGCCAGCTCCCTATTGCCCAGAAAACAATTTCCTTTTGTTTGTTTTTCTGGCCTGTCTCACCTTAGCTCCATTTAGTGTTTCCTGTTTGGGGTTGTTGGTTTGTTTTTGGGTTTTTTTAGCCAGGGATGCAAAATTGCATATACAACATTGCTTGAGAGAGATGCAACAGCATAACAGGGCACTAAGTGATGGTGGTGGGAGGTAAGGAACAGGTTTTCTCCATTTTCTTCTCTACCTAAACCTAGGGGAGGGAGGAGCAGGGGTGGCAGGACACACTGGACATACTTTCCCTCTTGTTTCTTCGCTCCTGACGGAGAAACTCCTGAAATTCTGCACGGCGTGTTTGATTCTTCATGTCCCTCTTGAACTTGCAGAAGCTCCTGACAAGCTCCCGGATGGCATCCCAGGCCCAAGCCTGCGGGGACACAACACAGGTGGCATCAGACAGTGTCGCTGTCATATTTTCTGGAAAAATCCCCTTTGCCCAGGATTTCTTCTCCTGGGAAGCTGAGAAGCCTCAGAGAAAAATGAAAACAATAATTGGCTGATTGCTTCTCCTGTGTTTTGCTGCTTTGGAATGTGGTTTGGACGTTGTTTACCAACTGGCCATTGTTTGATTGGTTTCATGTGAATTGTTTTAACTTAATGGCCAATCACAGCCAGCTGTGTCGAGGCCCTGGAGAGAGTAATGGGTTTTTCATTAGTATCTTGTTAAGCCTTCTGTCTGTATCCTTTCTCTATTCTTTAGTATAGTTATAATATAACATAATATAATAATAAATTAGCCCTCTAAGAACATGGAGACAGATTCATCTTTCCTTACTGCCACAGGGGCCCCTGAAAATAATGCAAGGACTGGGGCTGACCCCTCCTGTTGGGACCCACCCCTGTGAGCAGGAGCAGCCTTGGCAGTGGGATTTGTGTCCCAGCCACCATCTCAGCTTTCCAGCATGTCTCAGTTTCCCTGCTGGCCACAGGGGATGGTGTGAATCCCTCCGCCGGTCCTGAGCCTGCAGGAGGGAGCTGTAGGAATGTGCCCCCTGTTGATGGAGTGACAAAACTGTCCTTTGTCTCCTTAAAAAGGAAAAAAGCCCAGAAGTTTCTTTCCTCAATTACTGAAAAAGGCATCTCATAGGACCTGGGGGACTTCATCTGAAATTTAAGGATAGCTAATTGAACATAAGACAGAAAGTCCCACCTGAGCAATTCACTAGAAAAAGAAAAGAACAAAGAAACTAATTGCTTTTGTGGGGTGTTTTACCAGGGGCAAGGACCTCTGGTGCCTGGCTCAGTTTTTCTCTGTAAAAAGTTTTGTTATTTTGCCTTTTATTAAAACCTTTTTGTTTCCAACACTACCACAGAAGCCATCCTGCTGAATTTATGCCTTCTAAGGTAGCTGAGCTATCTTGGGTGTGAAATAGATCTCCAAGAGCTCATGAGACCTGGCTGGAGGAGACTCCTATTTCAGGGACCTTTCCCTGCTGCCTTTCTGCAGCTCTCAAAGTCTCCCCCTCACCCCATTTATGTGGCATCCCTTGTCTCACAGCACCTCCTCTCTGCCTTGCCTGGCAAACACCCTCAGCCTGGAGCACACAGGCTCTTTCCTTACCATCCTCTGTGCCTTGAGGTCCCCTGTCCCATCCTGCGCAAACCGAGGACGCCTAGACCTGGGCTTTCTGTTCCAGGGCAACAAATCCTGCTGCTGCTCCTGCTGCTGTTCCTTCCTCTTCCGCTTCTGTTTTTTCTCCTTCTCTGTCTTTGTCTCCTTCCCTGTCCTTTTCTCCTTCCCTGTCTTTGTCTCCTTCTCTGTCCTTTTCTCCTTCCCTGTCTTTTTCTCCTTCCCTGTCTTTTTCTCCTTCCCAGTCTTTTTCTGCTTCTCCGTCTGTTTCTGCTTCTTCTTCTTCTGATAGTAGGGCCCTTCCTCCTCTTCTTCATCCTCATCCTCATCCTCCTCGTCCTCGTCATACTCCTCACCCTCCTCCTCCAGCCTGCCAGATGGGAGAGCAGAGAGAGCATCAAGGGCAGCCAGAGGCATGAGGAGGGCACTGGTTTGATGGAAGGGGGGTAAGGTGGGGAGCAGCTGATAGGGGATGGCCCCAGGGTTGGGGTCCCACTGGATTTCTGGTCCTGGAGGAGGTTGGACAGTGGTAGAGGGCACCAGGTACCCTCCCCTGGACTCTCTTCTTGCACATGGGAGTGTCTGTCCTGCTTATCTGCAGTGTTTCCTCCTGCAGTCCAGCAGCCTGCAGGCCCAGAAGTGATTTGGTAGGTTTGGGGTGAGGGTCTGGATGGCATATCAATGCTGATGGGCCATAGAAAAATTAATTTATAGCAGTTGTTGGGGTGGGGTGGATGTTGGGCAGGGTGCATTTGCATAACTGGGCTGAAGAAATTCAGCTCAGCCCAGGTGCTCACCATCATTTTTCCATTTGCTTCACATCCCAGTGCAAGGACTCATGGCTGGAGTATTCCCAGGAGGTGAAATGTGAGTCCAGAGATTTAAGTATGGCCAGAGTGTGATTTTAAGTGATTTTTCTGGGAATCTAAGCACTGCTCAGGTGGCATTCTGGGGGTTGATTGAGGATGAAGTGCACAAGATTTGCACAAGGTGTGAAGAGTAAATCTGAGCTGGGGGTGGGGAGTGTTAATTTTTCTCCTTTCCCTGGTAATTCTTCAGTTTACACCCGCAGGCCACCCTACATCTGAGAGATCCAAATGAGCAAACAGGGAGCAGTGGCACTACAGGAGAGCACTGGGAAACACCTGGAAGAGTGGAAGGAGCAAAGGTGTGTGCTGAGAGGTGCCAGACCTGCGTTTTCTAGCTTCCCTCTTCCTTGCAGCAGCAGCAGCATTCTCTCGAGCAATCCTCTCAGATGCAACAGCTGTGGGGACAGAAACAGGGCTGGCCCCTTCCCCAGGTGACAGCCAGAGGTGACAGCACACAGCTGGACCCTGGGGCCTCCACGGGGTGTCTCTGTGGTGACTCTGGCCCAGGAGACACTGAGGGAGCTCTTCACTACTGGGTTACTGGGACACACAAGACAGATGATGGACTTTGGACCTGGCTAGCTTAAGAGATTTGATAACAGGATGCCTTGGCAAGAGCAAACAGAACTTTGAGGATTAAATCAAGATTGCAGGAAGATTCAATCAGATGGGTTAACTGGAAAAAGAAAATTACATCAGACTTCTGCAGGCAAGAGAGGTTTAAAATGTATAGCTTTGTTTATATGATTTTTAACCCAATCATTGTAATGAAACATTATAAGCCTTCCTAAAACAATCTATAAGCATTTGTAGTCCACAATAAAAGTGGATTCTTTGACCACCTCACCCCATCTCTCACATCATCACTGATACTTCACCTCTCATAGTCTGACCTCCTCAGCATCTGCTTCAGAGAAAGCCCCCAGTGCCACCCTCCCTGGCTGGGTTAATGCCCCAGAGCACAGCCTGAGGGGGGTGGATAGGCCTTTCCTTCTGGAGAAGCTCCCCAAGGGTGCTGGATGTGCAGGAGCCCACCCGGGCTCTTGCCTGGACTCACCGAGTGCTGCCCTCATGAGCTGCAGGAGCTCCTCTTCCTTGCTGGGGCTGCTCACAGCCAGCTCATCTGCTATCATCCTCTGGGATTCTGCATCAGACAGGGGAGAGGGGACAGAGCCCATGTCCATTACCTCTGGTTACATCAGCCCTTCAGCACTGGCTCTGAGGGCTGGGTTTTGTCGCCTTCCCTGTCCCCTTGTGTGTCCTGCTCCATGATCTACCTGTAACATTGCATTTCTTGGGTAAAACTGAGGGCACACAGGCTACAGGGGCGGTACAGGTGACTGCTGTCACCCTCAGTGCAGCACAGAAAATTGGTGTCATTCCCAAAAGATTGCATGACAGAAGAAAGCTGAGGGCCATAGCATCAGCATGGGCAGTCCCAGCATCCTCAGAAAGCCAAAATGTGGAACTGGGGTGACAGGAGCCACTGCTGGCTTTGGGATTCAGCCACTTTGCTGCAGCCTTCATTTGCTCTGGTGATCCAGGACAATGCAGGGACGTGGCATTTGGTGCCCCTGGTACTGGCAGGAGGGAATCTGGCCCTTGTCTAAAATCCCAGTGGACAGTTTTGACTGATTTTGACAGGAAAAAAAAAGCTGCCAAAGCTTTCATTACAAGTGAAGGCTCCCAGACCCACTGTACCAACCCACCCCATGATGTCCATCACCTGTTTAGGGCTACCACCAGAGCATAAACCATGTTTTACTGGCTTCAGCTAATGTGAGCCCCACCAGGGATGGAGAGCCCCCTCTTACCAGCACTGCCCAGTAGCAGCTCCATCTCTGCCTGGATGGAGCCTCCTTTCTGCAGGTCCCGAGCAGCAAGCAATTGCCAGTGCTTGGAGGAGACCCCCTCTAAGCTCCTTGTGCCATGCAGGGCCTGGCCCAGCTGCAGGGCCTGGTTCATCCTCTGGGACAGGTGGAAATGTCCCCATCTGCCAGCAGCACGGCCTGGCGCCTCGGCCGTGGGGACATCCATGCCTGGAGCCTGCGGTGAGAACAGGGCAGGGTGATGGCACAGAGCACATTTTTCATCTCCATAACTGTGCCCAGGATGCCTCAGGTTTGAGCTTTTATGTTTTTCAGGTTCTGTGTTGCTTTAGTGTGTGGGTCTGGGCTTCATATGAGGGGATGGTGAGCTCTGTGCACAGAGCAGGGAGACAAAACAATTCCTTCCCTAGCTGGGGACCAAGGACAAATGATCCAAATCTCAGCCCCAAGAGCACAAACACCATGGGCTGAAGAGAGAAAAACAAGCAGGATGGGACTGCATGGGCTAGAGCTGGAATTGGACAATGAACTCCAATGTGCAAATGGAGCAGAACTTATAAAAGTAAGAGACCACATGACCAGTTGTCCATTTTGTGACCATTTTGGTTCATCTTGGGTGTAGCCCTGGCTGGGCTCTTGTGCTGCCCAAGGTGGATCCATGGAGGCCTTTTAATAAATCCCTGCTTTATTCTTTAGCTCTGTCCAGCCTCTGTTCTAGGTCAGCCTTCACAAGGCATCACCCACATGTTTTACTGCACCTCAGACTCCAGACCTGCCTGGTTTAGACCTCTGCTTGAGCTTTAAGCAGTCTGGAAGGAATCTGTGAGAGCACAAAGCTCAGCTCAAGGTAGCTGGGATGTACAGGCAGCCAGAGGTAGGCCAGACACAGCCTTGCAGCTTTCCTGAAGGGCTCAACATCCCCTCAGGAGTGCTGGAAACAACCCTGAAGGTGTCCCCAGCAGCCTGGCAGCCTCGTGTGCCGCTTTTGTCGGCTGTTGTCACCAGCTGGTGCCCTGGGAGTGCCTCCCTCATTCCCCCCAACCCTCCTGCAGGTTTTGCCTCTCCCCAAAGACAAACAGTTTGCACGGCTCGCCAAGCCCAAGGGGTAGAGTGGCTGGTTTCTGGCTGGGAGCTGAGAGCAGGCACCAAAAATAACCCTGCTAAGCTGGCAGCAGCTCCCCTGACAGCGCAGCAGCAGCGCCAGGAGGAGTTTGGCTCAGGGGATGGTGCCCACAGAGAGCAGGGCCCGACCCTGCTGAAGTGCTAATTGCACTCCCAGAGCAGCTCTGGCCTCACGGGGGAGATTTCCTCCACAAGAGGTGCTTAAAAAACCTGGGCAGCTAATTAACTTCCCACTAAGAGCAGTTGGGAGCTGCCAGCTGACTTTTCTGACTTTTCCAAAATGCTCAGCTCTCCCTGGCTGAGGCTCTGGGAGCCAGGTCTTTGAGGACACCAAGCCCTGACAGCCTCTCCTTAACATTCCCAGGATCAGCTGCTGATTTTACATTTCATTTTGGGAAAACAGTTGGTTTGAAGAATACCATCTGCAGTGAGAATAACTGCCTGCACAGGTTGTGCAGGTACCAGTGCAGGTGGGATGCTCAGGGGGTTCTGCCTGCAAGGAGGTTTCTGGGTGTAATGCTGGAATTTGGGGAGGTTTTGTGGGATTTCTGATGCCAGGAGGAATAATAGCCTGGGAAGAGGGCTTGTGTGACTCTGATTTCTTATATTGTCCTTTTTGGTGGAAAAAAAATAAGTGGAAAACTTGAGGGTGGTTGAGTCATAGGCTAAAAGGCTGCATGCCCTCTTCCCCCCTGTGCTGACCAGGCACTGGTGCTGGGGCAGGGTCATCCCATGTGTGTCATGCACATGAGTCACATTAATAGCAGGAATAATTACACATTAATAGTGTGGGCAAGGAAAAAAAGGGCGGATCAATTCCCAGAAGTGCTGGGCTCACCCGTGCCTACACTAAAAGCCTGTAATTACATTTCTCCCAGCTTTTTAGGCAGGGTCACAGCTTGTCCCAGGGGAGCTCTCACAGGTTGTGCCTGCAGTGCTGCCAGCTGAACAGGATGCTGTGCTGGAAGAGCTGAGGATCATTGCTCCAGGCAGATGGAGCAGGGTAGGATCTGCTGTGTCACCCTGTGGCAGCACTGGCTGGGGATATTGTGGGATGCCAGACCACTGCAGCTAATGCTGGCCTTCTCCTCCCTCTCCACCTTTTCACATTCCCACTGGAGCCTGCCACCCCCAAGGATGCCCCTGTGCATCCCCCTTACCATAAACTGGAGGAATGTTCTGTCATCAGCAGCCAGAAATTCCTCATAGAGGCCACAGAGCACCTGGGGAGGAGCAAAGGGGGGTTGTCCTCAGGCAGGGTGACAGTGCTGGTGCCACGGGGGGCTCACAACTTGCTGACATGCCCAGGACACACCTGCACATCCAGCTTGGTCCATGGGGCTGCCCAGAAGGGCTGGGACTCTAAATGGGTTTTACTGGGGTTGTGCTGGAACCATGATGGGTGCAAAAGGATGGTCCTGGAATGTGCACCTAGCCAGGGTCACCAGAGATGTTCAGCGACTGCTCAGCCCAACCAGTGAGGAAGCTCCTCTCCACTGGCCTCGTCCATTGCAAGGTGACTGCAAGTTATTCCCTTCCTAATCCCTTTTCCTCTTCATTTTCCAAATGCTTCACTTCCTAAACATCCCCAGAGCCCTCACACCACCACAGGGGTGCCAGTGCCAGCTGTACCTCTCAGCCTCACCCTGTGTACCTTGCAAATCTCCTCCTGGGCTCTGAATATCCAGGGGGAGAATTCTCCATATATCAGACGGTTCCACAAACTCACGAGGGTCCTGGTCTCCAAGGGCAGCTTCTCAATGCTGCTGTCCTCCAGGTAGGTCTTGCAGATCTTCTCCCCGATCAGATGGCGCAGGGAGAAGCTGTTTTCTCTGCTGGAGTCCAGCACCACGGGCAGAAACTCCTCCAGGTCGTGCCACAGGTCCAGGAGAAGAGTCTCCATGGGCCGGTTCTGGTGCTGCAGGAAATCTCTGAAGGGTCTTCCAGCACAGGCCTCGGCACTCAGGGCCCAGGGAAGGAAATCCAAGGTCTTGACTGGCTTTTTCAGGGATGGCAGCCGGGCAAGGGATGCAGAGGGAAGCAGAGGGAGGATTTTCTCCTTACAGAGGTTTTGTAGATCCTGCACTGCACTGGGCTGAGGTCTGCCAGGAAATGCTGCTCCTCCTCTGCCCCCAAAGGCAGGATGCTGTGACTGCTGGGGAGTTGATCCCACAGCATCCTTATCCAGACTCAATTCCTCCCTGCTCCCAGCTGGCCCTGGCTGCTTCTCTGCTTTCACCTGAAAAGTGGCCATTTTCAACTCTTGGCTGTCTCTCCCCTCCTTGACCAGAGCCCAGACCTCTGCTTTGGCCTTCTGGCTGCAGTAGGGCCCTGGCACACCCTGACTCCTTTTGATGTGCATGGTGGGGAGGGGCTCTGAAAGGCCTGGGGGCTGCTGCCAGGCAGCCTGTGATAAACGTTCCTGATATTCCTGGAGCAAAGGCCAGCACAATTCCTCTTCCTCCATTCCCATCTTGCAGTGCACGAAGAATTTAGGGAGCCAGTAACTCTGAATCATGAACAGGACCTGTTCCTGCATCTTGCTTAGGATCTCCCTCCTGGTGCTGATGGACTGGATGTGCCTGGCTTTTGGAAGAGATCCTGAGATGGATACAGGGAATTACGGCAGGGAGATGGCTCTGTGCAGGCTGTTCCCCAGGCAGGGGATGGCATCCCATCCCTCTGGGAGCAGCCAGGAAAGATCCACTCTCTGGAAGGGCGGTGCTCATCCCCAGCTCCTCTTACCCACGACGGTGGTGCAGAAGGTGAGGACGCTGGAGCCTTCGCGCAGGTGAGTGGCTCTCAGCCTGTGCTCCAGGGACAAGAACAGCTCCCTCTGGCTCCCATCCGACTCATCCAGACCCAGGAGCCTCTCAGTGATGAGCCAGAAGTCGATCAGTTCTTCCCCTACAGATCAGACAAGGGATGGGAGTTGGGAGGTGTGACCGTGTTCACAGGGGTCTGAGGATGAGGGAAGAGACGAGGATCTGACTCCATGTTTCAGAGGGCTGATTTATTATTTTAT
Organism: Calcarius lapponicus; assembly: GCA_039654755.1. Lineage (NCBI taxonomy): Eukaryota > Metazoa > Chordata > Aves > Passeriformes > Fringillidae > Calcarius > Calcarius lapponicus. The sequence goes on from CM077471.1 coordinate 3,093,653, forward strand.
TATATATATTATATTAATACTATACTAAAAAAATAAAAGAAAAAATTTCATCAGAAATCTAGCTAAAAATAGAAAAAAAAAACAACAAAAACTTGTGGCTCGGACAAAGAGTCCGAGCCAGCTGACTGTGATTGGCCATTAATTAAAAACAACTACATGAGACCACTCACAAATCCCCCTGTTGCATTCCACAGCAACAAACAATCATTGTTTACATTTTGTTCCTAAACCCTCTCAGCTTCTCTCTCAAGAAGAAAAATCTTAAAGGAAAGATTTTTCATAAAAAATGTCTGTAACAGGGAGGAGCCCCTGGAAGCCCCAAGGGTGGATGAAGCCGAACCGAGGGAACAGAGCACAGCAAAGCCATGGTTGCGCATCTCCCTCCCATCTCTGCTGCTGGCTCGCCTTCCAAAGCTTTCTCTGGCATCTTACCCATGCCCCCAGCTCTGTGCCAGCCTCCTGGCAGGGAGAGGGCTGTGGATCATCCCGTGCCCACCTGCAGTTCCTCGGAGGAAGGCGCAGAGGTGCTGCATGCCCTGGCTCCCGCTGATGCACCTCTCCAGCAGCCACTGGTCAGCACTCTGCCAGTTCAGCAGCTCTGCTGTGGGACACACGGCGCAGATGGCATCAGGGCTTGCCTGCCGGATCCCACGGAAACTCTCCAGCTCCCACCCTGGAAGAGGCTGCTGGAGGGGAGACCAGCAAATCACCCTGAGCTGGGAGTTTCGGGCAGGCTGTGGGATGCACACAGGGTGTTTGCAAGGATAACTTGTTCCTGTCTGGGACAGCTTGTTCTGCTCTTGTGCCTCTCTTCCTTGCAAATGCCCATCTTTTCTGTCCTGAGTTGGGGCTCACCCTCAATTTCCTCCAGCTTTGAGTTTCAACCTGACTGGAGAAGCAGCAGCAATATATTCAGGAAAAGCCTTGGTGAACTGCTTATTTTTCTGAAATGAGAATCAGTACTCCAGATGCCACAGCTTTCTTTCCAGTGGCAGCTGACACACAGGCTGAGCAAGTACCTAGCTGGACTGAGAAGACTCATTTTAGGGGCAATGTGAGCAAAATCCCGAGTTGTTGCCAGTAAGAGAGACCACAGCCTGTCTTCCCAGGGCATCCCTGCCCAGCAGCAAACGCAAACCATCGGCATTCCCGTGCCCCAGGATGCTCTCCAGCCCCGCTCCACCCCTGGACCCCTCAGTAAACCCTGCTAGGCAGGCACTTCTAACAGCGTGGTGGGGTGAATCCCTGCACATCCTCCCTAAAAATGGGATGTGCAACGCCTTCCCAACCCGGAGCAGAGGCACGACCCAGTGGGCAGGCACCGGCAGCGCCAGCCCCGCAGCGAGGGGAGCAGCCGATCCGGTTTCCTCCGTGCCGCGATGACTCACCTGCTTCCCCCGAGCGAATGAAAGCCAGCAGCTTCTGGCAGAGGACGAGGTGCAGGCACAGGCTGGATTTGCAGAAGTGAGGCAGGCGCTGCTTTTGCAACCAAGCCAGCAGAGCCGCGGGGCTGGCATCCTGCGCTGCCCAAGGAGAGGATTAGCTGCGAGCGAGGAGCCGGATCCTGCCCGGCTTTTAGGGTGAGTAACAGGTCCCCGCTACGGGGAAAGGAGCTGGGGAAGGAGCCCTGTTGCTTTATGGCGATGGTGCTGCTGAGGCACAAGGGGGGATACTCGAGTTACAGCCCAAAACGAGCCCGGCGCTGCAGGGCTTCCTTCCTCTTCCTCACCCGCCTTCCCAGAGCCCAGGCATGGCAGCTCCCCGGGGGCTTCCAGAGGAGCGGGGATCCCTGTTTGCTTTGGGATCTGAGCGCTGCGAGGGCTCTGGGGAACGGGCACGAGTGGGGAGGGAGGGCTGAGCCAGCCCGGTGACCGACAGGGCTTGGCTCCTGTTGGATCCAGGATTCTGGAGGAATCCAGGACTGATGTTTGTGCCGCCGCACACGCTCTCGGTGTTTATGGACAGACCCCATAAACTGCAGCAGGACTTGAAATGGATCGTGCTCCGCCCAGGGCTTAACAGCGAAACGACGGCCGGGGTTGAAATGATGGCCCAGCTGCACGAAGAGAGAGCCAGAGAGGGGCCCTGGCAGTGCCAAACCGGCTCCTTCCCTCCCCGTGCCCTTCCTCCCCGCTCCTCCCTTCTAAAGGCTCTCACCAGGTGGCTCGGCAGCTCTGGCCACAGGCACCACCGGCCCATGCCGCTGATGTAAAGGGGTGTCTGCCCAAAAATCTGGATTAAAACAGAATGGGAGAGTTGAAAGAGATGGAGGGTGGCAGAGGAGCACAGAGCCCAGTGTTCTAGTTAGTTCCCACTGCACAGAAGGGCATCAAATTCCCTTTTAGACCCTTTATCTCCAAGCTGAGATCCTCAGGTTTCCCTCATTTTCCAGCTTGAATGTGGTGAACTCCCAGTTTTCCTGCAGCCTCTAAAATGCCACAGAAAGTTCACCTGAGGAGAGCTCTGAAAGACTCCAGGTTTGATGGTGCAGAGTGGACTTACAGGAAGGCTCAGAAAGATGTTGAAAAAGTCAACAAAAACATCATCTTGCAGCAGCAGCCCTATGTCTGTGGAGGCTATGGATGCTACAGGGGAAGAAGAGAAAGTTACCTGGGCTTTGTGCGGCCAGCTGTGAGCCAGAGGAGGAGTTTTGGGGGGGAATCAGCTTTAGGGGATGTGTGGTACAAGCTTGTGCTGAGTGCAGGGGGAGGATTTGGAGCTGGGACAGTCTGTGAAATGTGATTTGGGATGAGTAGCACGGGCTGTTTGGAAAGCACCAGGCTCAGGAGCATGCAGCAGCCGGGGAGTGTGAATGGCAGCGTCCCAAACAGCAAAGGTTCACAGAGGCTGGGCACAAATGTGGTGGCATCCATAGGGCAGGAGAAGGGAGGTGGCTGCAGGGCACAAGCTGGGCTCCTCTGCCTTACCCAGACACTGGGCATAACACAGCTCATCCACCCAGGACTCGGTGCAAGTGTCAGTGGCCAGCACCTCCCACCACCCTGTGAAGTTTTATTCATTTCTGGAAGATCTGGATGCAGGAAGGTGGGCTGGCATCAGCCTGCTGGGGGGTGGGTGCCCCTGGAAATGCCCTCTTCCATCAAGGCACAGCAGTGTTACAGGGAGTAACACTGCTGTGAATTTCAATGTTTCCTACTGCTTTTTCCCCCCATTTTTCCACCTTTTGGGCTGTGTTTAGAGGGGCTGAAGCCCCCAGCACAGGGGAACTCACCAGCAGTCATCATGATGGTGCAGTGTTCCGGTGCTGCGTTCCGAAGTGCCACCCTGATTGTGACACACTCGTTTGGGTGACTCCTGGGGGGCTGCAGGGCTCTCAGCAGCTCCCTCCAGGCCTGCTTGTCCTGCAGAGGAGAGCACTGAGAGAGGATCTGAGCAGTGTCTGTATGTGCCTGGAGAGGGGATGTGCAGAGGGTGGAAGCCAGGCCGCTCTCGGTGGTGCTGTGCAATGGGATGAGCAGAAATTGGAACAGAGGAATTCCCACCTGAACATGAGGAAAAGCTTCTTCACTGTGATGGTAACTGAGCACTGGAACAGGAAAGTTGTGGAGCTTCCCTTAGTGGAGATATTTGAGAACCATCTGGGCACAATCCCCAGTACTGGGCTCAGGGGACCCTGCTTGAGCTGAGGTGTTGGACCAGGTGGTGCCTTGTGCCCTTGCCCATCCTGTGATGCTGTGAAATGTCACTTTTTAAATCACCAGCCCTGCAGAGACACTCGGGCAGTCCTGAAATGAAACCCTATTGGATTTGTTGAGAAACTGCTCCAACAAAGGCAGGAATGATGCATTTTATTCTGTGTTTTTAGAAGGTAATTTATTACTTTATGATACTATATTATATTTAAGAATACTATACTAAACTAAAGAATATAGAAAAGATACTGAATGCTGAACAGATAATAATGAAAATTCGTGACTCTTTTTAGAGTTTTGACACAACTTGGCCCTGATTGGCTAATGAGTTAAAACAACTTACACTGGAGACTAATGAAATAATCACTTGTGACTAAACGGTTTTCAAACACATTTTACACATGAGCACAACACAGGAGAAGCAAATGAAATAAGAATTGTTTTGTTTTGTTTTAAGGCTTCTTAGCTTCTCAAGAGAAAAATCTTAAACAAAAATTTTTTTCAGAGAATGTAAACGCCACAAAACCTTTCCCCTCTCCCTGCTGGGGCAAATTTCTTGTCTTCAGAGCAGGTCCCTGGTGGCACCTCAGAGCTGGGTGTGCTCGCTGTCAGTCCATCTGCTCAGCTCGGGCTGGGAATTTCACAGGAGACCCCACTGTGTCTGCCCCAAACAGACCAAGCTCGCATTTCTTATCTGCTGTCTTTCTTCACCAGATCCGGGGCTGAGACCCACCCTTGGAGACCGTGCAGCTGGAAGAGGAGGAGGAGGAGAAAAAGAGGGAGCCCCGTCCTGCAGCAGGAGCGAGCTGTTCCCCTGGCAGGAGGCGGAATCTGCTCCCCAGGTGGGTGTTTGATCCTGCTCTGGTCTTTGTGCCAGACCTGGGGGTAGGACAGTGTCCCACAGTGTCCCCAGCAGCGGGGCCACCTCACGAGGTGGCGCTGTCAAACCAGGAATGCGGAGCTGTTCCCAGCAGCAGCAGCAGGGCTCTGCATCTCAGACAGAGCCAGGGAGTACAGGAACAGCCCCAAGCTGATTGTGGGGCTGATCACTGTGCCAAAACCCACGGTGATGTGGGGAAGGGACGGCTGTGAGCCACGAAACACCTGCTCGTCCCAGTGGTGCCAGGCAGAGCTGTGGGAAGGAGTTATGGAACACCCTGGGGAGGAGCAGTTCCCATCATGGACCCGTAAAGATTTCTGCAGCTGAGCCCTAGAGATGAGAGGGGGGGATAGGAATGAACTGGTGTGGTGGCTGTCTCATACCTAAAATCCTCAGAGCAAGGTCAAAACTTAAAAAAATAACACATTTTCCAGTTGGCAACTGAGCCAAGTAGGCTCCTCAGTTGGAGGAGCCCAGCAGGATCCTCAGAGGATGTGGTGGCTCCTTGGGCGCTCATCCAGCTCTGGACTGGCCTCAGTGGGACTGTGATGGCTTCTGCCAGGAAAAAAAAAATAAGGTTGTGAGCAGGAATTGGCCAACATGGTCACTGTGAAAGGACACAGGGCCATTTCCATGGAGTTTCTCCCCAAGAGGAGACCCCAAGAGGTCTGGCAGGATGGAGCTCTCCTCTGCTGGATGCAGCTTCCCAGGTTTTGCCAGGGCATATGGTGTCCTCACAAGAGGAGCTCACGTGAGCTGGGTGGCTATTTAGGAAAAAAAAAAAAAAAAACCAAAAAAAAGTTTGAAAAAAAGAATTGGACACAGGAGCAGAGCCCAGATGTAGAAGGAAGCTCAGAGTGGCTGCGCTCCATAAAAAGATAAGGGCAGGGTTGCAACATCAAACACGTCAGGAGGGCTTTGCTGCCCCTCTGCCCCAGCCCAAATCACCCACCCTGACCTGGGGAGCAGCCCTGGGGTGACGAGGGGCAGAGCCTCACGTTCCCAGAGGGGATGAGCTGGGCTTTTTCTCCTTGCCCAACATCAGCTGGCACTGCTCCCCAGCGTGGCAAAGTCCAAGGCTGCCCAAACACAATGTCAGCCTCACTGCCTGGGGTCACTGGGCACTCACAGCCCCCCCAGCAGCCCAGCCTGGCCCTTCTGGTGCCATCAGGAGGGTGGGGGGGGTGTTTCCCACACACCCCGAACACCTCAGCATTGCTCTGGCTCTGGGTGATGGTCTGCAGAGCCAGAAATCTGGGGAGCTCCAGCCTGAGTGCACAAACCTGCTCTCCCCCTTAGCATAAGTATTAAATATAAGTATATAAGTATGTCCCCACCACAAGCTTTTGGGGGAAGATTTGGGATTTTTTCCCCCTGTACACCCTCATGCCCATTTCATATAAATAGTTTATAGGACATTAGGCCCACAGCACCTTAGAAGTCGAGTTGCCCAAGGCTGAGGAATTCCAGCTCAGCCTTAAATATGAATTTCTTTCTTGAACACACTACAGTGATTTTTCACATGTGATTTCCATGCTCAGTCTCCTCAGTACATGAGATCTGTTTGCTCGGCAAGCACACCACTGGTGTTTCCTTGGGGGTATTTTTGAGCCTGTTGCCATCTGTCTGTGGTTTCCTTGCTTGGGACTGTCCCTTACAGCTGACAGCCCCTGTGGCAGGCTCTGCCTTCACTTGTCTCCCCTCCAGCTGAAGCAGAACCACTGGTGTAACCTTACCCCAGCCTCTGGGGCTGTTGACTTCAGCAGCCTGGGTTAAATATGTGTTGCAGGACAGGGACCTAATTCAGCCATGAGGGAGGGACATGGGCAGCAGCACTTTCCTGTTAAAATTAATATTTTTTATAATTAATATTATTTTTTATAATTTTTTTTGTTTTGTAATTTACAATGTCAGGCCCAGATTCACCACTTCATCCACTCAGGCAGCAGTTTGAGGATTTCTGCCCTCTCACTTACAGAGATGTGAGGTGTGTTAGGCTGAGATGAATGTGCCAACACAGACCCAACCTGGCTGGGAGTGCTTTTAAACAGTGTGGAGCTGAAAATGGGGAGGGGGAAAAAAACCCAGCAAAAACAACCCTGACCAATTTCCAGCAGCGGGGAAAGGCATGTGCTGAGCTCTCCCTGGGCTGTTCTCCACCCTTGTACAGAACGAACTGAGCCAAGCAATTCCTGGGTCTCAAATCCCGCCTGCCCCTGACGTTCTCGTCTTCCAGCTTTCCCCCCTGGCTGCTGCTGCAGGCGAGCACGTGCTCGGGGAAGGTGCTGGCCCCCGGGCAGGCTCTGCAGAGCACAGCAGGTAGGGGCTGGCAGCCGGGAGTGCCCCTGGATCTGGGCAGGGGGCTGCTGGGGCATGGGGCAGTGCCAGGGGCTCCTGGGAGGGGTGCCAAGCCGAGCGGCGCTGTCAAAAACGCCAATCCCTTGCTTTTAAAAGTTTAACAGTAATAAAATGGTTAAAAAAATAGCAATATAATTAGAGGAATAAAAATTTTGGACAATTAGGCGTCCTGGGGCTGCTATCTCAGTGCAAGTCCTTTCTTCAAAAAAAGTATCTTAAATAGCATAGTTTCTATTTTAACATTATGTTATAACCTAAAACTATATTTAACATACTGCTTAAGAAAATTAATACATAATTTATATAAATATATAAAATAAGACATAACTTTCTAACATAACACATATAATGTTCATTTTAATGTTTGCAAAAAGCCAATCAAAAAATACGCATTTTTCACAGGTGGGCATGGGGACAGGTGGCTCAGAAAGGGGTGGGGAGGGAGGTGGCTGTAGGAATTTGCTTCTTGTTACTATTTTTTGTCTTTTTAAAACAGAAGAAAAAAGCTTAGAAGTTTTGGTTTTTTGAGGGTTTGTTTTTTTAGGTTTTTTATTTTTTAGTGTTGGAAACAGAAAAATTTTAATAAAAGGCAAAATAACAAAACTCTTTAGAGAGAAAACCCGAGCCAGGTGCAAGAGGTTCTTGCTCCTGATAAAACACCTCACAAAAGCAATTAGTTCCTTTGCTCTCTTCTTTTTCTGGCGAATTGCTTAGGCAAGACTTTTTGGCTCCTGTCCAGTTAGCTGTCCTTAAATTTGAGGTGAACTCCCCAAAGTCCTGTGAGATGTCTTTTTACCTAATTGAAGAAAGAAACTGGTGCCAGCACCTGGGCTGTCCTGGGGGCTGTGCCCCAAGGTCCCTCATCCCCCTGTGCATGGTCCAGGGAGCTGAATGAGGAGAGAGGGGTTCTTTTCTTCACTCTGCGTGTGCCTCCACAAGTTTGCACTGATTAATTTGCTTTCCTAAACTGCCCTTTAGGGCAGCCCAGGTGATCTGCTCTGGAAAGGCTGAATGCCCAAGGTCCCTCTTCCCTCTGTGCATGGTCCAGGGAGCTGAATGGGGAGGGAAGGTTCTTTTTTCTCATTCTGCGTGTACCTCTGCAAGTTTGCACTGATTCATTTGCTTTCCTAAGCTGGCCCAGGTGATCTGCTCTGGAAAGGCTGAAAGCCCTCTGGCCACCAGCCCACGGCCACCCTTGACCCTGGCAGCATCTTCAAAGGGAGCATGGGGCTGCTGCGGAGCGTGCAATGTTTGCTCACAGCCAGGGCCAGCAGCTGCTGCCTGCCTGCCCTGGGGGGTTTCGTCAGCGTCCTGCAGCGCTCCGGGGGACACTGCTCAGCCACTGCTGCTTGCACAAGGTCAGTGCCCCCAGGGCCCTCATCCCCCACACCCCACAGGGGCTCGGTCACTTCTGAGCTAAGCACTGGCTCGGGTGTTGGGTTGGTTTTTCCAGCCCTGGGTGAAACGTTCTGCATGTCCAGGTGTGCCAGGCTGGGAGCACCTCAGGAGCTGCTGGCATGGGTCCAGGCAGAGGCAGCTGTGCCCAGGGGTGGGCAGGGGTGGAGGTGATGCAACATCAGGACAGGCAGCCTGTGGCTGAGGTCACTTGGGTGCAGTTCAGTTGCTCAGGCAGGGCTTCCCAGCCCAAAGCACTTCCGAGGATGCATCTGAAAGTTACAGGATCACAGAATCACTGGGTTGGAAGAGACCTTCAAGATCATCAAATCCAACCCAGCCCCAACAGCTCAACTCAACCCTGGCACCCAGTGCCACATCCAGGCTTTGTTAAACACACCCAGGGATGGGGACTCCACCACCTCCCTGGGCAGCCATTCCAGAACTTTATCACTTTTTCTGAAATATCCAACCTGAATTTCCCTTGGTGCAGCTTGAGGCTGTGTGCTGTGGTTCTGTCAGTGCTGCCTGGAGAAAGAGCCCAGCCCCAGCTGAGCACAGGCACCTTATTTAGCTCAATTTAGGTGTCTTGATTGTTGAGCATGGGGAGAGGAGAGATGCTGAAGATGTTCCTGCTCATTGCAGGGGGTTGGACTTGATGACCTTCAGGTCCCTTCCAAACCAAACCAAAGCATTCTGTGATTCCATGATGCTATGCCCATCCCTCCTCCCTCCCAGCTGTGCCACTGCTGGAGGCTGGGGCATTTTGGGTGTGTTCAGCCTCCTCCTGGGACCTGGGATCACAACAAGATAGGCAATTCCTCCTTCCTGCGTGACATCTCTGTTGAAAAACACCACCAACAACAACAACAAAATAACAACATCCCTTTCTACTTCAGAATTTTTCTTTACTGCTGGTGAAAGACCAGTGGGTACCTGGGCTTAGCAGTCTGGGTCTGGAATCTGTTGGGCTTGAGATCCCTGGGTCTGGGGTGAGGATCACAGTGCTGGGAAAGTCCCCAAAAGCCATCAGCCACTGCCCCAGGGCCTGAGCCACATGGAAATTTCATATCCTGTCTATTTAACCCTCAAGTTGCCACCCTTCTCTTCCTACCCACCCCCCTACCCCCCAATGGTGTGACATTTCTGCAGTTTATGGCATTCCCAAATGGAAGACAGGGATGGAGGGGGACACACAGACAAGGGATGGGTCACAGCAGCCCCAGCAAGGCACAGTGCAGAGGGAAGATTTGATCATTTTCTGCCTGGCTGCTGGCTGGAGCTGGAAAAGAGGAGGAATTCCTCATGCTAGCTGAGAGAAACTCATCCTGCTCCCCACAGCTTCCCTGGAAGGTGCAGGGACACAGCTCTGCCCTGTCCCTGAGGGTTTGCCTTGGAGGCAGGAGGCTGCAAAGTCCAGCCTGCCCAACCCTCCTAACTCAGCAGCCACTTCCCAACCTTGGCACTTGTCTCAGGATATCAAACTGTGCCGGCGGGAAGCGCCGGGCCGGGCCAATAAAGGCCAATAAAGGCAATAAAGGTGTTCCCACGAATTAACAGCAGGAAGAAGGAAAAACCTGAGCCAGTTGGGACTCACCCCTGGAAAGGGACATTGTCTCACCCTCTGGCTGTGCCTGTGGCCCTTTGAAGGTGGATTTCAATCCACCCCTGGGTGGTGTCACCTGTTGGCACCGAGCCCTCCCCAGCTGCCCCCAGGAGGGTTTTGTTGGTGACACTGGGGGTCACTGGAGCACACGGCTGGGCCAAAGCACAGCCCGAGCAGCCTTTCCCCAAAAAAATAATTTAAATTTTTTTTAAAAAAGAAGCTAAATTAAAAAAAAAAAAACACAGCCTGAGCAGGCTTTCCCAAAAAAATAATTTAAAAATTATTCAGTGACACTGGGGGTCACTGCAGCATGCAGCTGGGCCAGAGCACAGCCTGAGGCAGGCTTTCCCCAAAAAAATTTTAAAAATTTTAAAAAAGAAAAAATTAGAAAAAAAAAGAAACTAAATTAAAATTTTAGAAAGCACAGCCCGAGTAGGCTTTTTAAAAATTAATGGAAAAAAATTAAAAAGAAAAAAATTGAAAAGAAAATAAATTAAATAAAATATATTAATTTTTATAAGGAAAAATAATTTAATTTTTTTTAAAAAGGCAGGCTGGAAGGGGAGGAGGGGAAGGAAGGCAGGTGGTAAACAAGCAGGGTGAGCCCAGCGAGGAGGCCCAGGAACGCTTCCCGGGAGAGGGCGCTGGGTCCGCGGCTGCCGCTTCTCTCCGGCTCCCAAACTGGTGCAGGGCGAGCACAGGGGCTTGGGCATGAGCCAGCCAGCCAAACCCTCCGGGGCTGGCAGCTCCATCCTGCCACCACCGCAGCCCTGCCCACCCTGGGGGGCTCTGCCAGGCTGGGGTTTGCTGCCCGGTGTGGATTTTTGTGATGGAGAGATGATGTTTACATTGTCCAGCTGCCTGTGCTCCCCCCCTTGCCTTCAGGGTTGGCCGGAGCTGCCCAGCCCCGAGGCTCGCAGGGCATGGGGGTCACCCCACTGCTCAGGGGCCTCCTCTTGTAAACATCTGGGTGTGTTCGAAGCCAAAGGTGGACAGAGTTACTGGGAAATTAGCAGGTAGAACTGTAATTCCAAGAATTCAGAGCTATCAGAGCTCTCAGATTAAAGGAACCCTCCACAAACCTAGGGAAGAGGGCTGGACACTGCTTTACGTTGCCTGTGGCTTGACAGCTCCCCTTTATGGGAGCTATTTTGGGCTCCTGCTCCTGCTCTGCTTCCTTTTACTCCAGCTGAGCTGTTAGATTTGGGTGACCACAGCTGAACTTGGGCTGAACGTGAGTTGCTGAGCTCATTTCCCAGGGTAAAACACCACGTTCGTTGGTTTGTTTGTGCGTCGGAGCCATTTCTGTGTGCTCAGGGTGCAGGAGCAGGGGTGGTGCTGGCAGGAGGCACTTTCTGGGGTGCTCAGGGCAGGCTGTTGCAATTCTCGATGGCTCTGCCTTGCCCAAGCAATTCCAGGAGGAGAAAAGCACCCGAATTTCACCTCGTCCTGGACAGCCTCGGGGGATTGCCACACACCCATGGCTGCTCCAAGGTGCTGGCGAGGACCGGGCCGAGTTGTCCCCGCAGGGAGGGCGGGGATCTGGCTCTTGAGATGGGCGATAAATCAAAGCCTGGTGCTGGCCAGCACTTCCACCTCCTCCCTCCTGAGGATCCGGCTCTCCCTGGCCACTTTCCCTCTGGATTCTGGCTGTACAGTGGCCGTGTCCAAGGCAGGGTGGCTGGGATGGCCGGGAGGCTCCAGCTCCTCGAGGAATGGCAGCTCTGGTGCCATCTCCTGAGGCTGGCACGGGGCACAGCAGGATCCTGTGGCTCCGTGGCAGGCGTGTGGGTGGCGTGTGCTCCCCCTTGGGACCTGCGTGTGCCCTGCTGTGTGCACACACGGCTGCCAGCTCCGTCTGCTCCTGCTGGCGTGGCTCTCCTGCCCCTTGGATCCGGGCTGGGACTCGCACGAGTCCCTTGTCCTATCTCCTGGAGCTGCAGGAGATGGGACAAGCGACCCTGGGGGGTGGAGACCCGGACATTGTGGAAAAACACTGGGCACTGCCTGCGGTTCGCTGGGCGCTCCCATGGTGGGGCTGGGGGATTTCTCCCCCCTCGAGTGATCCCTGCAGGGAGGCTCTGCAGATCCAGCTGCTGGGGGCTGTGACCTGCTCCCTCCCAAGAGCGGGCACCAAGCCAAAGGGGCTCGGTGGAGCTCCATGCCTCCCTCTCTCCCTGTTTTCCCGGGGCGGCCGGTTTCCATCCCTGCCAGCTCTGCCAAGGCAGCCTAATGTAAACGCTGCCGAAAGCCTTGGATCCGCTCCCGCCCGCTCAGGGACGAGGGGCTGTTTTTCCAGTCGGGAGCGCTGTTAAAAACACCCCAAACCCACCCAACCTCTCCGCTTTCTGCCCTCTCTCCCCTCACTTTTCCACACCCACCCGAGTGCCCCTTTCCCGGGGGCGGCCGGGCCGGAGCAGGCGGAGGAGGAGGAGGAGGAGGCGGGGTGGCGGTGGCCCTGTCCCCCCTGCCGTGTCCCTCCCGTCCCGCCGCGCTGCCCAATCCGTGCGGCGGGGCCGGCGCTGCTCCGCCATAAAGGGGCGGCGGGCGCGGCCCCGGGAGCCGAGCGTGGGAGCCCCGCGCCCGCCGCAGCCGCCGCCGAGCGCAGGTACCGGCCCGGGGGGACGCGGGGACACCGGGGCTGCCGCCGCCCGCCGCAGCCCCCCGGGCACGGCAGGGTCGGGGAGGCGGCCTCGGGGGGATCTTCCAAGGGAAAATTCCTCCTTTGGGGGAAGGGGGGGGGGGAGGAGGAAGTGGCAGCTTGAGTTTTCTGTTGAAAACATTCCCTTTGTAGCTTTTGTGGGGTTTTATTAGTTTTTTTTTTTGTTTTTTTTTGTTTTTTTTTACCCCCACGAGGCTGCCTGGAGATGCACGCGTGGGAGATGCTTCTGGCAGGGCAGCGGGGTGGGCTGGGGACGGCTCATCCCGCAGGGGTGTTGGAGCGACTTCCCCAGTCAGTCCGCATTCCCAAAGTGCCGGCATTCCCAAGCTCCCTGAAAAACAGCCGGCGCTGTGGGTCGGACACGAGTGGGCTGGCTGTGAGAGGAGCCCGGCCCGCAGGGCTCTGGGGATGCTGCAGCTCCCACGCACCGGTTCTAGAGCCACCCCGGTCCCCACTGCTGCTGGGGGGCTCAGGGCTCCTGTGTGCTGCCTGTTGCTTTTCCTGCTGCCCTGGCACCGGGCTTGGATAACCTCTGCCGGGCTGCGAAGGCAGCTGGGGCAGAAAAGCCCTCCTCGATGATGCAGATTTATTAAGAAAGCCCCAGCTAAGCTTTCCTTGCATTAGCCTTGCTCTTGAGCAGAGTGTGGAGGTGAAAAGTTCATGTGGGGCTAAGCAGCCCTTCGGAAATCTGTTGCTCTGGTTTATTAGCAGGAGTTTGGTGCTTTGAAGGGTTTCTGGAGCAGGGCTAGCCTGAGCTGCTGTGTGTTCTCCCTGAGGAATGACAGGGAACCGCTGGAGATGGCAGCCAGCCCTGCGGCCGAGCTGTCTCCTGCTCCTCCCTGGCCTTGGCTGGGGAAGGGGGGGCTGCTGAAAAATGTGGGCACGCAGGAAAGGGCTCACAGCTGGGGCTGTTTGTGATTCCCCTCTGCAGGAACCCCCTCGTCAGGACTGCAGCCATGGCCACCTCAGCGAGCTCCCACCTGAGCAAAGCCATCAAGCACATGTACATGAAGCTGCCGCAGGGGGAGAAGGTGCAGGCCATGTACATCTGGATCGACGGCACGGGGGAGCACCTCCGCTGCAAAACCCGCACGCTGGACCACGAGCCCAAGAGCCTGGAAGGTGAGAGGGCAGGTGCAGCACTCGTAGCCCCTCACTGGGCAGAGGAAGGATGCCGTTTCTCTCCTCCCGTGGCAGGAGGATGGTTTTTAGGGAGGATGTTCCTCCTAGTGCCCTTCCAGTTACCTCTTTTCCCATATACCTCAGGGGGATGTTCCCAGCTCTCCAGATGTGGAGTTTCAGGGAGATGCCTGAGGCTGGGAGCCTGTCCTTGATGCTGTCCCTGCTGTGGAGGGGCTGCTGGCAGGGGCTGGGGGCTGTTGGCAGGGGCTGGGCTGCCCATTGACTCTTGAGTACTCGTTTTGGCCGGAAGTAGTTTGGCAGAAGAAAGTGCAGGGGAAAGAATGGAGCTATCCGGTGTAATTAAGAGCTTGTGTCCCTCAGAACAAACAGTCCCAGCTTACACAATAATAGCATTAGGATTTTCCCCAGGTTGCCATGGAGCTGGCTGGAGACAGTTATGAAATGAAAATACTGTGTGTGACTGAGCAGAATTATCTTTTTTTCTTTCCTTTTTTTTTTCTTTCTTCTTTTTCTTTTCCCCTCTCTCCTTTCCCCTTTTCCCTCTGAAGGAGTGGTTGGCACAGCTCCTTGGAAATCTTCATGCTTCCCATCCTCCCTCTTTCCCCCTGGGATATGGAGGAGATAACATTGCCCGGGTGGAGTGCTGGGCTTTGACCTGGAGGGCAGTGCTCAGGATGGAGGGGTGGGCAAGGGGCACATTCCCCTTCCATGTGAGATTCCACTTCTCTATGATTTGCCTTCCCACTTTCTTAGGGCCTTGTAGCGTGATTTGAGGGTATTCCATGGCTCCCCTCATTCCCACAGCTGGAAGGTGGCTCGTGGTCTGCCCTCTCCCAGCTGAGGGGACCGGGTGCTTTGCTCATCCCTGTGGTTGTTGTGACATGGGAAATGTCCTCAGTGCTACTCTGTTCACTCAGGCTTGGCCAGAAGCCCAGCAACTTGTTATTTTCCAGGGTGGCCAGGGACTTGCACTCCTGTGATTTTTTTGCTTGTTTTGGGTTTGTTGGTTTTTTGGTTTTTTTTGCTTCCCCCACTTGGAACAAAATCAGCTGAGCTGGGACTAAACCTATTCTCTATGAGCATCTTCACCTCTGTCTTCCTGGAGGGCAGCAGGGAGCCCATGGGTCACTGTGGCTGGTTCCTCTCTTTGCTCCAGATCTCCCTGAGTGGAATTTCGATGGCTCCAGCACCTACCAGTCCGAAGGCTCCAACAGTGACATGTACCTGCGACCTGCTGCCATGTTTCGGGACCCTTTCCGCAAGGACCCCAATAAACTCGTTCTCTGTGAGGTCTTCAAGTACAACCGCCAGTCTGCAGGTGACTGAATGGACCTTCTCCCTCCTTCCCTTCTCCTGGTGGAGGTGGTGCTCCTGGGAAGGGGAATGGGAGCCCTGCCCAATGCTGTCTGTGCCCTTAGCGTGACACAGAAATAATGTGAAAATAGAGGGCAAACGAAGCGCTGGTGATGGACTAAAGGGCTGGGCTTGGGATTCTTCAACGCTGCTGGGACTCAAAGTGTAAAATAAGTGGAAATGGGGAGTGGAGGTGGCGTCGCTCATGAGCCTCGTGTCGATTTTCCGTTGCAGAGTCAAATCTCCGGCACACCTGCAGGAGGATTATGGACATGGTGTCCAACCAGCACCCCTGGTTTGGGATGGAGCAGGAGTACACTCTCCTGGGAACAGATGGACATCCGTTTGGCTGGCCTTCCAATGGCTTCCCTGGACCCCAAGGTAATCTTTTGGGAGCCTGGAGCAAGTCAGGAATGTTTGAACTGAAATCTGTGTGGCACAGCTTTGGGTGAGCTGAGGGCTCCAAGGTGTTCCTAGAACCAAAGGTGGACGGTAGAAAGTGGAATATTGGCAAAAACCAACCACAAGATTAAGTTTGTCACAGAAAGGCTGAGGTGGGGATTGGCCACATCCAAATTTGCTGCTGGGTTTGTTGATCTGCAGGGGACTTAAACTCAGCGGCAGACTTAAACTCAAGGCGAACTTGCTCTCCATCAGTGTTCCACCCTGCTAGTTCTTCCATGAAAAACACACCTTGGGGCTTTTGAAGAGTTCTCTGTGCGTGCTGGGTCTTCACTGGATGTCAGCCTTTTTCCCTGTGGAGGCTGATGTTGCCCTGTGCTGTTGCAGGTCCATATTACTGCGGTGTGGGGGCAGACAAAGCCTATGGCAGGGACATTGTGGAGGCCCACTACCGAGCGTGCCTTTATGCCGGCGTGAAGATCGGAGGAACCAACGCAGAAGTGATGCCAGCCCAGGTAAATCATTCTGAGATGCTTCATGGACTGAGAGAATAGTGTGGAAAAACCCCAGGCAGGGGGAGCTGTGCGTGCCTGCTCTGAGCCGTGTGGCTGTCAGCATCAGGGGGTGGGAGGTGCCTGTCTCCACCCCACTGAGCCCCTGACGCCTCCTCCTTGCAGTGGGAGTTCCAGGTGGGACCATGCGAGGGGATTGAGATGGGTGATCACCTCTGGATCGCGCGCTTCATCCTGCACCGGGTGTGCGAGGACTTCGGGGTCGTGGTGTCCTTCGATCCCAAACCCATCCCTGGGAACTGGAACGGTGCTGGCTGCCACACCAACTTCAGCACCAAGAGCATGAGGGAAGAAGGAGGTCTCAAGTAAGTGTTTGGGTTGTTTACTGGGCAGCAGGATTTTGGATGACAGGGGAGTGTGGTGCTTGGCGTGACATCTGAGTCTTCTGGATAGGGTTTTTTTGGTCGTTTTGTTTTTTGTGGTTTCTTTTTTCTTAGTATGTATTTTTTTTTTTTATAATGACACATTCTTGTCTTGATGCTTGGTGGGCAATTCAGCCAGTACAGGATGCAGCTATCTCTAACAGCCTGTCCAGCTCCTGACCTCCCAATGCTGGGAGCAAACAAACAAACCAACTCAGCACAGGGCTTTTTAAATGATATTTTTATAGCCATGATGAAAGAGAAAGACCATTTGCTTCATCTGGGCAAGGTTGCCATGTTTTCTTAAGAGATGAACATCCTAAAAATGCAAACTGTGAGTTCCTGCACGTGACTGTTGTGCAGTCAGGGACACTGTGTCACTGGAGCTGTGTGGAGGGATCCATCCTGGCAGCTCTGGTTTTTTGCCTTAATCTTAGTGCTGCCCTGAGATAACGGGACTCTGTGAGCTTCATTAATAGAAACACCAGTGTTGAGAGCTCTCCTGTCTGAGAAGTGGGAAGTTTAACTGGTGGTGTCTCACAGATGACACTCTCTGGGAGCCTGTGGGGTTTGGCCACGAGGACTTTTCTGGGTCAGCAGCAGGAGCGAAGAGAAACCCTGTGTTGGGATGAACAGCCAAGTGGGCCGTGGGGCACAAGGCATCATCACAAAGTGCCTTGGGGACTCTGATTAATCTCGCTGTCACTTTGACACAACACTCCAGAGGCGTTCAGCTCGTCCCATCCCTCACTATGCCACCCCTGTCCCTCCCTCCCTCTGCAGGCACATCGAGGAGGCCATCGAGAAGCTGAGCAAGCGCCACCAGTACCACATCCGTGCCTACGACCCCAAGGGGGGGCTGGACAATGCCCGGCGCCTGACAGGCTTCCACGAGACCTCCAACATCAACGAGTTCTCGGCCGGCGTGGCCAACCGCGGCGCCAGCATCCGCATCCCGCGCAACGTGGGCCACGAGAAGAAGGGCTACTTCGAGGACCGCCGGCCCTCGGCCAACTGCGACCCCTACGCTGTGACAGAGGCGCTGGTCCGCACGTGTCTCCTCAACGAAACCGGGGACGAGCCTTTTGAGTACAAGAACTGAGCAGACTGCGCCCCGCGGCCGCCGCCTCCCCCCGCGCTCCCCGCGCCCCTAAAGTTCCCTTCTAGCTGTAATCCCGAGGGTACAAGATAACATGTTTCGTGTCTCAGTAACTCTTGTTGTCTTGAGGTGGGGGAGGAGGGCAGGTTTAGTTTTATCCGTGTCTGTTTGTCGTTGACTCTTCGGAAGACGAGAGGAGGACGGGGTGTTAGAGAACTTTTAACCACTGTTTTATTTTTTTTTTTTTTTGTCTAATTCATGTGTACATCCAATGGGATCCTGTGGCTTCCAGAGACAGACTGCACACGCAGAAAGCGTGTAGGAGAGGAGAAAGCTTAAAACAGAGCCAGATTTGGGGGGCCAGCCCCACTGCTGACTGATGGCTGTCTGAGGTTGGTGCCTCTCTGTGGAGAAGGGAAGATGGGAGCTGTGGTGACGGGAGCTGCGCGTCTGCTCCCGCTTATTTGGGGACGTGACAGGGACATCGTCGCCCTCCGGCCACTCTGAGGTTTCTGGGAATCTTTTGGCATTGAGGAGAACTCTTGGTTCTGTCACTGGAAGTCAACCCATCTCTGGCTCATAACGCAGAGTGAAGTAGTATTTTTCTATTTAAATATAAAAACAGCAAAAAAAAAAAAAAATTATATATGAAAGTGTTTTTTTCTTGGAAGAGATGACGTTCTAACGCCTCATCCAGCCGGAGCGGGCAGAGCTCTTGCGGATGCAGTCGGATGCAGGTGGGACTGAGGGTGAGCTCGGAGGGAGACTGGGATGAGATTTGTTCCAGCATGGAGTGGAGCTTGCAGGAGGGGGTTCCCAGAGCAGGAAGCCTGCAGAAGCATTTGTTACTGTAATTCAGGTGGCCGTGACACGCTCGGAGTGGGAGGAAGGTGTCCTGAACCAAGAGTTGACTGGTCAACAGCGTTCTGGACAGAGCTGTGGCTGTGTCACCTGTCCAGCAGGGCTAGCATGTCACTAAAGCAGGGCTTTGGATAAAGGTTAAAACAAAAAAAAAAGAGAAAAAAAAAAAAAAGAAGAGAAGATTTGGATTTTTTTTTTCATGATTAATGTTCTTAGCTTCTCTGACTGAATGGTTTTACAGAGACCGTTGATGCCACTGTTGTGTCCTGGCTCTCTCGGGCTGCCTGCGATCCAGCCAGGATGATGGGGGCTAGGAGAAGGGAAGGGAGAGGCTACCTGGCCCTCCCAGCCAGCCCTGGCACTCCCAGCTGCTGCTGGGGGGTTCAGATGTTCTGGGATTTTACACTTGGGTATCTTAGATGGTGCCAGTTATATTCCGTTGCATATGGACTTCTTCCCAATAGGTTTCTTTTTTCTTTTTTTTTTTGTAATAAAAAAAGAAAAAAAGAACAAAACCTTCAATCTGACCTCTGCAGCCTCTTTTTGTACGTGTGTTGCCTTCACCATTTGAAAGGATTTTGACTCTGATAGTGGGTAGATGTGGCTTTTCATTTGGGGAGGGGGAGGGGGTCAGGGGTCTTTCAGTCTGTGTCTGCTCTCCAGAAAATGGGAATTTGTCAGCAGTGGTTGGCTCTGTGATGAGGGATGGTCCATCTCTGGCTTGAATGGGATTCTTTAGGGATGGGAAAGGGCCTGGGCTTGTGAATGTCCATAGGGAGGGTTATGGGGTCGCTACAGATGTTTGTGCATTTCCCAGCCTCCTCCTCCTCCTCACAAGTTCTACCGGATAGAGAAATCCTACAGAAAACAAAACCCCAGCAAACTTAATTTAAAAGGGAGCTTTGTGTGGAAGAAGAACCTTTCCCATTCTCCCTGAGAGAGAAATGAGAAAATGCTGCTCGTCCTCCTTTGGCATAAGCCCAGTCATTCAGGAAAATAACCCAGGCAGTAGAAATGTGTCACTTTGCTCCCGTGGTCCTTTATTTAGTCCATGGTGCCATTCTCCAGCTCCCCAGGAGGTGCTTCCATCAGGAGAGGATGCTTTAACCATTCCCACCTTTAAATCTGGATTAACTGCACCTGAGCCTCCTGCTGGGCTGATGAGGCCATTCCTGCCGTCATGTTTTTTATGGACCAACTGTTTTCCTGTATCTCCCTCCTGGGGAACATTGGAGGCAGCACCTTCCTCAGCACAGTCCCAAAATTACCCTGTCCCTGTGCCTGGTGTGACAGGAACAGAGGCAAAGTGAACATCTTTCCTTTCCTTCCATCCTGACACGGCCACAAGGACTTGGGAGCAGAGGTGCTGCAGCCAAAACAAACCCAGGGGTAACTCAGGAGCCTGGAAATCTTCAAGTTTTGTTCTGATTTGGTCTCAGGGGCAAGGCAGCTGCTGTTTCTGATGCATTCCAAGAAAATGTTACAGAGGAAAGAACTGGATTTCACCTGAAGTAAGAGAACTTTTCTAAAGGCATTGGCACAGAAGGAAGGAAAAGACAGAGTTTGGATTTCTGTTTGTTTTTCTTAAAGATCCTGTGCTTCCAAACACTGTGAATCATTGAAGCTGAATCTCCCTCCAGATACCCTTTCCTCCTGGGGAATAAAAAAAATGGGGAAAAGGGGACATGGCTCAGTTTTGGCCACTAAGCATCAGCAAGGCAGGAGGAGCTGATGGGCAGCAGGTTTTGTGTTTTGCCATAAAATCATGGAATGGTTTGGGCAGGAGGAGCTGGTGGGCAGCAGGTTTTGTGTTTTGCATTGGAACCATGGAATGGTTTGGGCAGGAGGAGCTGATGGGCAGCAGGTTTTGTGTTTTGCCATAAAATCATGGAATGGTTTGGGCAGGAGGAGTTGGTGGGCAGCAGGTTTTGTGTTTTGCCATGGAATGGTTTGGTTTGGAAGGTATCTTGAATATCATCTCATTCCAACCCCCTGGCATGGGCAGGGACACCTTCCTTGGGTTGCTTTGGGACAAACAGCATCTCCCTGTGCCATTGGGGTGTCCCTGAGGAAGATGCCATCTACAGGATGTCCCTCAGGCTGATAAGGGGAGCAGGCATCAGTCCTTTGCTCCTCCAGCTGCCCGGAATGTAAATTTAGGTCAGGAGCTTGATGCTTAATGGTTCCTCTTGTTCTCAGCTGAGAAAGCATTTATCCACTCACTGCACAATTACCCGGCTGAAAACAAGGTCAGAACAACATTGTGCAGGGAAATGGCTTTTCAGATCATTATTAAAAGTATAGGGGAAAAAAATTATTATAATGAATTAGAAGGGGGGAAGAAAATAATTTATTCCCCCTAGACATTGTTTTCTGACTTTTTTACCTAAAGCCTGCTTGCTGAATC
This sequence comes from Calcarius lapponicus, assembly GCA_039654755.1. Taxonomy (NCBI): domain Eukaryota; kingdom Metazoa; phylum Chordata; class Aves; order Passeriformes; family Fringillidae; genus Calcarius; species Calcarius lapponicus. The sequence goes on from CM077471.1 coordinate 3,114,406, forward strand.
TGCTTTGTAGTTACCTAAACACCATTTCCCAGCTGTGTAGGGTAGGGAGACCTCCTCTTAAGGCCACAGGGCTCTTACAAATTGAGACTGAAACCCTCAAAAGCTGAATTTATGTCTTATGCATTCATAGAAAACATTTTGACTTTTGATCTGAGCCTCTCAGGAGGAAGTGAATCTCTTTTCTCTGTACTTACACATCCTTAAAATGTGAATAATGATATAGCAAGGATCAGTCCCAAAGGGTTTGCTGGGCACATCCAAGCATCAGGAACTGCTCCAAATGAAGAAGCCAAAAATAGCAGCAGCTTTTTGAAGTGCCTGTTGGTTGTACTCCCTTTTAATCAAACCCCAGCTTAGGAGACAAGGCTGCCCCTAACCCATTAATGTATCTGCTCACATGCCAGCCTTTTCCCCACAGCTGGATTTTAAGGCAATCAAAAGAAGATTAGCCACAGCTCCCTTCAAACACAGCCTGGAGCACATGAGCTAATCAAGATCACACTTGAAGCATCTTTTTGTGCCAGGCTATGCCAGCCCAGTTATTGCCTGGACACAAGGGATTTTCCTTTTCTGCAAAGCCTGCTGCATCAGGTGTGGCTCTTTGGATTTCTCCTGCCCTTTCCCACTCCCGCTGATGCTGCTCCAGTATCCCCATCTCTCTTCCCTTACCATTTTGTGGGAGTTTTTCAGTGCTATTTGATCTTCCTTGGTTACCTTTTGTTAGTAGGTCAGCCTTCACAGGCTGGCACAGCCTCTGGCTGAACACATCTGGAGGAGGAGGAGGAATCAGCCAGTTTTAGCTGGGCCAGGATTTGCTGAGCTGACTTTTGGATGCCCTTACCTGGGGGAGAAGAGAGGCAGGGAGGGAGAAGTTGCTGGGTGAAAGTGTTTTTATTTCTCCAATCTGTGTTTTCCCCTCTTCCTGGGGTGCTGATGCTGGGAGTGTTCTGCATCTCCTTCTGCCCCCAGGCACAGACTGCTGAGGGGGTGATTTACTCTGCAAGAGCCTCTGTTTGGGCTTGGAGCTGCTGTTATCAGAGCAGCTTTGTTCTCTTGAAAAGCCCTTTGGAGCTCCAGCAGCTCCTCGGCTGTGGGGCTCAGCTGAGATCTACACTTGCAGCTCATCAGCTGACAAAAGTGATGAATGAGCTTTCCACCTTAGGAGAAGAAGCTGGAGGTTCTCTGTGCCCTCTAAGGAGGCCAGGGCATGTTCTAGAAGGCTGCTGGAGAAAGGTCAGGTGTGATAATTTCTTGTGTGAGCCCTTGTGTGAGCTGGCAGAGCTGGGAGGGGACTCCTGCCATCACACACATCCATAACCCAGCTCCAGCTGAGGCAGCATCTCATCCCACTTGTTCAGTTACTGATTAAACTGAGGACAGCTGCTTAGGGAACAAGTGGCAGCTCTTGAAAGGGAAGATCTCCTCAGGCCTGCCTGGCTTCCCCAGCCAGCTGGCTGCAGAGTCAGACCTGGGCTGCCTCCGGAGTGGGTCCTCCACCCACGAGTGCTTCTCCAGGCTCTCCAGCTGGGAATGATGACCTATTTGCAGTTTCAACACGTCTGGTGTGGGTGTAAATTGAACCCTGACTCTTTGCTCGCTGACAAAGGCGTCAGGCCATTGGTAGGATCAGCTTTTCCCGAGGCCACGCAGGTTGTGGGGGATATCAGTCACTGAGTGATGACTGAAGATGTCACTTGTGAATTGCCTGGCTCATGAGTGGTGATCTCAGCCTGAGCCTCATGGCTCCACCCTGAGCTGGGTGTTTGGGGACTGTTCCTCCTTTTTGTGCACTGATCTCTGGTGGGAACGTGTGGAGAAGGGTTCAGGGCCGGCACAATCCCACTGCGCTCCACACTGGAGCATCATCCCCAGGGGCTCCATTCCCAGTGGGAGATGATGTGGGTCAGAGCACCATCGAGCTGCCTCTGGAGGTGTCAGTGTCCAGAAGGAATGGAATTTGGGGCTGGGTGCTTCTTGCACATTAGCCCCCCAAAACCTGCAGTGGTGGACCTCAATGTGAACTTGCCTCTCTGAGGAGAAACCCAGGGCAAGAGAGGCAAACTGGGGAGGAAATCCGACATTCTGTGACTCCAGACTGAGCACCAGGACTGCAGATCTTCACAGCCTTGCAGGAGAACTGGGCCATTCTCCCTCAGTGCTCCCTTCCTCTCCTTCCCCACATGGTGGGGAAAATCTTTTCCTCCCAGCTCCGGGACCCTTTTTCTTTATTCAGTTTTCTGTTGTATTTTGATAAGGCTTAATAAACCTTCCTAAACTATGAAAAGTGAGTGGCTATTTCTCACAATCCACATTCTGTGGCTCTAGACTGAGCACCAGGACTGCAGATCTTCACAGCCTTGCAGGAGAACTGGGCCCTTCTCCCTCACTGCAGCAGAACTGGGCCCTTCTCCCTCAGTGCTCCCTTCCTCTCCCTCCCCAGCGACACTGCACTGCAGCGGGGGCAGCCAGGCTTCACCTCAGCCAAAAAACGCCTTTCTTCCCCTTTCTTTGCTCCCATCCTGGCCTGCCCACAGGCTGGCATGGCCGGGCTATTTTGCTTTCATAAGCTGCATTATGTAAGCCGAGTCTTGAGTGGGGATGTGGTGCCAACTTGGACTCCGCAGCGGGAAGGAGCCACATTCCTGAGCACGGGCTTTAATCCCTGCCTCCAGCCACAGTCGGTTTGCTGGGAGGAATCCGAGGGCTGTGCCGAGCTTTCTAATCCCTTGCCCCAGGTGGAGCCAGCTTGTTTGTTCGGGAGCTCCTTTGTCAGCAGCCTGTGCCCAGGTCTCCTCCCTGCGAGCCCTTTGCAGCAGGCTTGGCACAGCTCACCTCGGCACCCTCCTCTCCTTGCCCTTCTTTGCTGAACTCTCTGCCCTCCTTGGCTTCGCTTTTGCTTCCTCAAAACTGCTGGGAAGGCACGAAAATGGAAACGAGATCTCCCACAATCCCAGCACCAGAAAACTGGCATGGAAAACACAGCCTTGGGGACACCACGTTGGTGGCAAGAAAATTCTCACCTGTCCCAGCGCTGGCTGCCCTCCCAGTGTCCCATCTGTAGGATGTGATTCCTCTCCCACCAAAGATCTTTTTTTGGGATGCCATGAGAGGAAACAACAAAGCAGGAAGTCTACTTCCTCCCTGGCAAATAACGGTTAATATTCTAAGTAATCCATTCTCCAAATTCACAAATGTAAGCCTTGCAGTGCAATATGATAACAAAAGATCTGGAGATCCTGCACCCAGGGGTGCAGGGCAGCAATGAGTGCTTGGCAGGGTATTTGGTGGCTCTGCAGCAGCCTCAGCCCTCTGCCCTAACCCCCTGCAGCTGGCACTGATGATCTTCAGGACCCCATTTAGCCAGGCGTGAGGGTTCAGAAGGAAAGGTCCTGGCCCTCCAGGCAGGTTTGAAGCTGACAGCACTCTTGTTTTCATGTCCTGTGGGTGGGTGAGGCACCAGACTCCACAGTTTTTGCTGGCAGCTTCTCCACAGTGCCAAACATGTTGTTAAAATGAGAAATATTAATCAGAGCCAGGGTTAGGCTGTTATTTATCGTCACAGAGCTGTGTGGCTCCAACCCATCCATGGCTTGTGGAGATGCTGAGCAGCTGCTGGATTGCCCAGCTGCCTCTGTCCCGTGCCAGAGCCTGGCCAAAGTGCCTAAAACACTGGGAAAGGAGGAAATAGGAGCCTCCTGCCCTACTGAGCTGGATTTTGGCAAGCAGGGTGGCCAGCAGGTATTTAGAAAAATTCTGGGACCATTTGTTTCAACCACAAACCCCAATCTGCCTGATGCCTCTCCATGTCATTCATTGCAATGTTAAGGATGGTTTATTTTCTTTTCTTTTCACTTTAATCTTTTGTCACCTGTAAATATCTTTATTTACAGGTGCCTTTTCTACTCTGCTTAAATACTGTTTGTAAGATTATAGGCTAATCTGTGGCTGGTTTATAAGTACAGTTATATTGAAACTGCTGTAAAAAGTTGCTTCATGTGTTAAAAGGTCAGAGTGTCTGGACTCTGGATTTGATGCAAACAGGAAAATATAATTTCAGTTAAGGCGCCACTTCAGTCCTCAAATGATCCTTTGGTGTTGTTCTAAAGTCACTACATACTGGCTGATTTAAATGCTAATTTGTAATTTTCTGATGAACTTCAGAGTAAGAAGCTTAGAAGTGAAACAATAAGCTTCAGGTGTTTTTTTTTTTTTTTTAGGGGATTCTGAGCAAGCCCCCAGGTTTGAGGCGGGAATAGCTGCGCCCAGGGTTGTTTTGTTCTTTTCTATTTCCATTTAGGAAGCTACCTGGGAACAGCTGGGCTTAGAGATGGGCTTAATCTGAAAGCTGGAGGCCAAGGCTTCAGGTGGCTGAATCACCATGCACTTGCTCTGAAATACAGGGTATTTTCAGACCATTTTCCACCCAGACAGATAACACATGCTGGGTGATTAACTGGCTCCCTCTTTTCCACCTCTCCTCGTGGCTGGCTCTCCTGGCAAGTTCTTCTTCATCTTCCTGGTGATCTGGGGCTGGAGAAAATGATAGAACTTGTAAGATGGGAGCTTCTGCTGGAAGAGATGGTCTTGGCAAACCAAGAATCTCTAAGCAAAGCCCGGGTTAGGGGGATGGCAGCAATACTCCACAGGGGTTCTGCAGGAGAACGGGATGTTCGGGGTGGGAGCTTGCGGCAGCTTTGCCCAAAGGGCCCTTTGAGATCCAGCAGCTCCCCCTGCTCGTCTCCCCCCTGCCCATGGAGCAGTGGGAACTGCTCCCATGAAATCTAAAGCAAGCACAGCAACGCTTGTCTTTTTGTTGTGAATAATGTCAGGCTTTTTTTTTCAGCACTGCTATTGAGGCAGCAGCTGTATTTCACCCAGCTGGCAGCGCTCAGGGAGGAGATCAAGTGTTCTCAGCAGAGCTGGGCCAGATCTAGGGCTGGGGGAAGGTGGTGCAATCCTGAGCTGGGCTCCCAGACTGGGGCTTGGGGGCATTTTGGGGAGGTGAAACGGTCCTGTGTGCTCAGGGGTCTGTGGGAGCTGCAGGATGAGGAGCTTGGCTGCTGCTGGATGGGATTTTAGTCGTGTGGGTCACTTGTTGTTGGACAATCCTCTTCTGAAGCCAAAAAAACTAGAGGCACCTGGAGCTGTGTGTGTATTTCTGTACTCTGCCTGAGCATGCTGCAAGAGCAGAGCTGCAGCCCTGCCAAAACATCTTGCAGTTCTGGGAAGTGTCCTGGGCACAGTGCACCCATTCCGTGGGGTATGCCGTGCCTCCCTCTGCCAGGTACCCCTGGGCAGGTGCCAGCCCTTCCTCTGGGCTTGGGAACAGCTTGTTTTCAACCTCAGTGCCATGGGAAGCAGAGCAAGCAGGAGCAGATGTGCCCCTGGGCACTGCTGGCCCATCTCCCTGGCACGGGCAGGACTCGTTCCTCTGTCCCCATGCTGAGGGACCCCCCCTGCCAGAGCCCTGAACTTTGCACAGAGAGCCTTGGGAAGAAAAGTCGTGTTAATTAGAGTTGCAGCTCCTCTGGATCCTCAGCTCAAGGCTCCTGTCCTTCTGCTGTTTGCCCACTAATGGGAAGCTCAGTGTGGGACATGGATGGGAAGGATGCTGGGGACAGGACAAGGCTGGAAGGCAAGGAATATGCTCAGATGAGAGGGGTTTGGTTTGTTTGTTTGTTTGGAATATTTCTTTGGGCCATTCATTATATTCCAGTCATGAGGAAACACATGACTTCTCTCTGTAAGAAAAACCTTGGATTTTGGGTTTTTTTTTGTTTGTTTCGTTTTTTTCTGTTTTGGTGGGGTTTTGTGTTGTCTGTTTGTTTGTTTTAGTTTTTGTTTTAGTTTTTGTTAGGTTTTGGTTGGTTGTTGTTTTTTCAGGTTTTTTCTTTGTTCTGTTTTGTTTTCTCTCCCCTCCAGAGATCTGGTTCTTAGTCCTGAGGGGACCTTTGCTACCAGAGCTCCATCTTCCCTCTACCTCTCAGTGATTTCCCCTTGCTTTGCACCTCCCTCCACCCTTCACTGAATTAACAAAAGCCTCTGCCCTGTGCTGTTCCCAGTACCTGTGCTGGCTGTTTCCAGCTTGCCAAATCTGCAGGGATCGCAGTGGCTCCTCCAGAGATGTGCCCCCAGCACAGCAGCAAACAGGAGCAGTGGGAGATGGAATAAATTGCACCCCTGGGTGGTTTTTGCTGCCTGACTTGGTTGCTCTCACCCAGGGTTTATTTCCTTGCACATTTCTGCCCCATCCCCAGGTTCATTTGGGTGTGCTGGGCTCATGGCTCCCTGGCATGGATCTGCATTTCCAGCTGTTGACATCTGCTGCTCCCTTTCCAACCATTAAACCCAAGACAGAATGGGAGGAGGGGAAGACACCTCATTAATTTTTACTCCTCCCTGCATCCTTCCCAACTCTTTCCCCTGGAGGAGACTGGGAGGAACATCATTTTGCACACCCCCTGCTTCCCACTGCCATCCCAAAAATCAGTCTCACTGTTGCCACAGCAAGGTCAGGTCTGGATTTTTTGGGGGTTGTTTTTTGGCATTTTGGTTTAGTCTGGTTCTGTGCTGCAGGTGGTGAGGCAGAACACTGTGCTTCACAGCAGCTCTGTATTTAGAAGCAGAAGCAAGGCACAGGATGCACGTTTTTAGCATCCCAAATACATCGGGATCCAAAAGAGTTTGCATGGAAAATCCAATTATTGCTATTCCAGAGTGCCAGAGAAGCCTGGCATCCAACAGCCACAGAGTGGATGAGCCTGGTGGGTCCTGGCTTGGCTCCTGCTGCTCTCCTGGGGCAGGGATGGGCATGGGCAGGAGCTGGGCTGCCCTGGGAGCCCATTCTGCTGGGACAGGCTTGAGCTTCCAAACCACCCAACAGTGCTGGGAGCAGCCAGGTGACACTCAGACAGCAAATTCCTCATCAGAAAGGCTCCACTTTCCTTTTCTCTGGTCCCAGCTGATGTTTGATAGGAGTTGCAGGTGCTTAATACCCAAGGGCATTTTTGGTTTTTTGTTGTTTTTTTTTTTCCAGGTGGGCTTTTTCCAAGCAGGGAGTTGAGAGCATGGACAAAGAACAGGATGATATTCTAAAAATGGTCATATTTTCCCTAAATGTGGCTCCTGTGCCAAATGGAGATTCATTTGTTCGTGAACAGGGATTGCAGCAGTGCTGCCTGCTGGGCCGGTTTTGGGTGATGGGCCAGGCAGTGTTTGTCAGGAGAGGTAAAACATTGTTAGACACTGGGAAATAAACAGTTCACCTGCTGGCACAAGGGAAAGAAAACAAGCAATGTGTGAGCAGAGACGTGGCCAGCTTCAAACAAGCAATCAGAGCTGCACCTCTGCTCCTGGCCAGGCCCTGATTTGGCGACCTCTTTCCCCATCTCAGACCTGAGGTGGGTTTGGGCCAGCATCAATTTCTGTTTTCCCCAGCTGTTCTGCTAGAGAATAATTCCTTTCCCTGCAGATTTAAGGACTTGACACCTGTAGTTTATCCACCTTCACTTTCTTGGGTAAACAGGGCTGAAAGATCCTGTGACTCTGAAAGAGAAGATGTGTGAGGTGCTTCTCACAGCTCCTCCCTTGGGTGGGAGGTGAGTCCCAGGGAGACAGGCAGAGATGGGGATCTGAGAGGGATTAATGCAAACACCAGGTGGAGCAGATCATGGCCAAACCCCACCTGGATTGTTCCTGGCCCGGAATTTTCCTGGGGAAAGGCAGGAGGGGGACAAGGCCAATCCCACTGTGGTTTCCAGCACCTGGGAAACGCTGCTGGAGATTTTTTTGTGGAAAGATGACTCCACCTCATAGGTGCCACAGCAGGGCTGGGGTGAAGCAGCAGGCAGACAGGAGGAACAAAGGCACCTTTGTGGCCCTTCCCCTGCCCTGCAGAGCTGGCCCCAAGCCAGGGAGGTGCCTGGCTCGCTCCTGGGAAAAACGCCAATCACTTGGTTTTGAAATTTTAAAAGTAATAAAATGGTTATAAAAATAGTAATATAATTAGAGTAATAAAAATCTGGACAATTTGAATGAGGACAATATGAGGCAATAAAAACAAAGAGTTACAGACAGCCCAGGTACCTTTTTCTGGGCAAAATAAACCCAAAAAAGGACCCATGTTAACAGAGGATTAACCCTTAAAAGCAACAGCCTGTTGCATATTCATACACCTCATACATGATGCATCAATTCCATTCAAACACAGGATTCTGTCTGGGCAGTGTCAGCCTCTTCCTCTGAATCCTGACGGTGTCTTCAAGGCTGAACGAGGCAGGAAGAAGTTAATTTCTGATAATGGGGCAATAAATTCTCTTTCTCTGATAGATCAGGTGTCCTGTGGCTGCTATCTCAGTGCGAGTCCTTTCTTAGAAAAAGTATCTTACATAGCATGGTTTCTATTTTAACCTTATGTAATAACCTAAAACTATATTTAACACACTACTTAAGAAAATGAATACATTATTTTATATATATATATATATATATAATTATACATAACTTTCTAACATAACACATATATTCATTTGAATATTTACGAAAAGCCAACCATAAAATATGCATTTTTCACACTCCCAAGGCCTGGCCATGGCTGGCTGAGCAGCCAAGAGCTTCCCAGAGCTGGAATTTGGGGCAGTTGCTCTCTCACCTGGAAAAGCAACCTCTCTCCTGCAGCAGCACAAAAGGGGCTGGCATGGGGTAACTCCTGGAAGTGCTCCCAGCCCAGCTTAATGTGCTTGAGATGCTCCTGTACACCTCGAGGTGGGCAGGAGGGTGCAGGAATGGCCACAAATTCCAAATTAAATGTATGACTGCTGCCACACCAAGCAGGGCTGGAAGGATATAAGACTATGGAAACATCAAAACAGCCTAGATAAAACTATGTGCAACTGTAGGGAGGCAAAACAGGAGCTTTACACAAACACTGAAATAAGGCCCTCAGCCCCTTCTGTCTCCTGTAATCTTTCCCATCAGGAGGATTTTCCCCTTTCAAGATTTGAAATGCTGGAGATGTGTGACACAACAGAAGGAAGGAATTTAACCAAGGTTTAATAGAACCATGAGGGACAAAAGAGTGAGTTTTCCCCTGTCCTGTAGGTTTCGCAGAGATATCAACGTTGCTAAGAGTTTTGCTCACACAAAACTGGCACAGATCTTTTCCAGCACAGAGGGAGTGGGCACAGGCAGGATTCCTGTGGGAATGGCAATGTGGGGACAGTGCCAGCTCAGCATCACCTCTCTCTGTGCCAAACCAAGCTGTGCCATGCCAGGACATATCCTCTGGAATGGGAGGAGATGGATCTCTGTGGGTCTAGCACCCTTAAAAATCTCAAATTCCACTCAGGGAATGGGAAAAAAAATACCTCTGGAATGGGAGGTGATGGATTTCTCCAGGTCTAGCACCCTTAAAAATGTCAAATTCTACCTAAGAAGTGAAAAAAATCTTCAGGAATGGGAGGAGATTGATCTCTCTGGGTCTAGCACCCTTAAAAAATATTAAATTCTACCCAGGAAGTGAAGAAATCCTCTGGAATGGGAGGAGAAAAAAATAATCTGGAATGGGAGATCTCTCCAGGTCTAGCACCATTAAAAATGTCAGATTCTACCAGAAAATGAAAAAATCCTTTGGAATGGCAGGAGATGGATTTCTCCAGGTCTAGCAGCCTTAAAATTGTCAAATTCCACCCAGGGAATGGAAAAAATCCTCAGGAATGGCAGGAGATGGATTTCTTTGGGTGTAGCACCCTTAAAAACATCAAATTCTATCCAGAAAGTGAAAAAATCCTCTGGAATGGCAGGAGATGGATCTCTTCAGGTGTAACACCCTTAAAAATGTCAAATTCCACTCAGGGAATGGGAGAAAAAAACCTCTGGAATGGGACGTGATGGATTTTTCCAGGTCTAGCACCCTTAAAAATGTCAAATTCTACCTAAGAAGTGAAAAAATCTTCAGGAATGGGAGGAGATTGATCTCTCTGGGTCTAGCACCCTTAAAAATATTAAATTCTACCCAGGAAGTGAAGAAATCCTCTGGAATGGGAGGAGAAAAAAATCATCTGCAATGGGAGATCTCTCCAGGTCTAGCACCATTAAAAATGTCAGATTCTACCCAGAAAATGAAAAAATCCTTTGGAATGGCAGGAGATGGATTTCTCCAGGTCTTGCACCCTTAAAAATGTCAAATTCTACCCAGGGAATGGAAAAAAATCCTCAGGAATGGCAGGAGATGGATTTCTTTGGGTGTAGCACCCTTAAAAACATCAAATTCTATCCAGAAAGTGAAAAAATCCTCTGGAATGGCAGGAGATGGATCTCTTCAGGTGTAACACCCTTAAAAATGTCAAATTCTACTCAGGGAATAGAAAAAATCCCATCGTTTGTGATTTCCCACTTGTTTGCACCAGCATGAAACCCACTTTAATTCCCTGTCCTTGCTGGGGGAGGAGAGGATGAATGCCTCCAGGAATGGGATGAATCCCTTCATGAATCCTTTCCTGAGTCCCTTTGGTGTTCCATCACCCCAGGGGAGGTGGGAATGGCTCTGCTGGCACATCCCCCTCCCCTGGGACGCCGTTCCAGCCTCACATCCCTGCTCCTAATTGGAAAACCCCTGGGACTGCGAGAGTTAATTCCTCATCCCAGCTGCTTTCCTCAGCAGGAAGAGGGATTGTGCTAGGCAAGGGGCGCCACTGCAGAGGGGGAGGAGGCAAAAAATAAAAAAATGCAAGAAAACTTTCGTGTTTAGACCTTTTACCTAATTTCCCAAGTTGCAGACCTGAGGGCCATAGCAACGAGAGCTGCCCTGGGTGTGATTGGAGGCAGTGCTGGGCTGCCCCCCCAGCTTCCCCAGCAGCATCCCCTGATGGAACACAGCAGTGCTGAGGCCACTGTTGGCTCTCTGCCTCCCCTTCCCCACGGGAAGAGCTCGAAGCATGTGGCTCTGTGTGCAGTGTGATTTTATTTTTATTTTTTTTCCCCCCCCAGATGATTGCCTTTGCTCGTTTCAATTCCGTTTTCCCTGGTTTCTGGGAGTTGTTTAGAAAGTTCTTGGGCGCTTGTGAAACCAGAGGAGGGCTGTTCTCCTGGAAATCACAAACCCAGCGAGGTGTCCTGTGTATTTGTATAAACACAGATAAGTGACAGGGGCTGGCACTTTGCTGGAGTCCAGCAGCACTTTCCTTTTTCTATCAAATAAGTCTTTGCAAAAATACCAGGGGTTCCGCAAAACAACAGCAAAGATGTGATTTGGGGCATATAAAGATAAAAACTGCAAATTGTTGTTGTTTATGCTTACAGCTTGCTGATTCTCCTTTTGGGTTTATCAGATGGGTTCAACCAAGTTCCTCTCTGAGCACAGCCCAGCCTGGGGAAATACTGTGGTTGTACCAGCTGTGGGTTTCTCTGGGTCTGGATTGAAGGCGCCTGAGACACTAATTCACATTCAGACTCGCGTGTTTATTATTTCTTATCAGCAAAACAGCCTCACTGCTGTGAGTTCTGCAGCTTTTCATTAGAAGGCACAAAATGGCCAACAGTCTCTTGTTACAAGGTCTTTTAAGATTAAACTATCCAATGAAGAACTGACACCTAGATTATTGTCACTGTCATGGAAAAAATCTCCTTCACCCAGGATTTTTCTCCTGGGAAGCTGAGAAGCCTCAGGAAAAAAGGGAAAAAATAATTATCTCATTTGCTTCTCCTGTGTTTTGCTGCTTTGGAATGTGGTTGGACTTTGTTTACCCACAGGTGATTGTTTCATTGATTTCACGTGAATTGTTTTTACTTAATGACCAATCACAGCCAGCTGTGTCAGGGCTCTGAAAGCGTAATGAGTTTTTCATTATTGTCTTTTAGCCTTCTGTCTGTATCTTTTCTGTCTTCTTTAGTAATAACATAACATAATATAATATAATATAATATAATATAATATAATATAATATAATATAATATAATATAATATAATATAATATAATATAATATAATATAATATAATATAATATAATATAATATAATATAATATACCTTCTAACAACATGGAGTCAGATCCATCATTCTCCTCCATCCATCCCCCCTCCTGGGGGACCCTGAAAATACCCCCAGCTCTTCCAGAGCTGCTTTTTTGGAGCAGAATTCCTTTTCAACCTGCAGGTGTGAGCATTTCTGACTGTACTGAGTGGTCAGGGAGAAGAGAGAATGAGAGTGGCTGAAAGGAAAAGCGTTTGCAAAGGAAAAGGTGGGGGATTGGAGGGAGCCGCTGAGCTGATGCAAATCAAGATGATCTGAATTCCCCAGACCTTGAGGATCACTCCAGGCTTCAGCAGGGCAGCAAAGCTTGATTATATCTGGTTTATATTATATAACCATATTATATATGGTTCTCTTGTGCAGCAGGCAGTGCCTTCCTTCCACTCTTCCTCAGTGAGCCACAGGCTTCACAAAAGCCACTCACTGATTCCCCTTAATTCTCCTAATTCTTAATTCTCCTCACACTCCTTTCACATAGATTGTCTTTGTCATGGGGAAAAGGTTTCCAGCACAAAGCTGCCAGAATTCCTGCTCTTCCCATCTTGGGCATGGCTGTGTGGGCTTGCAGTTCTTTTTCCTGGAGAGAAGCATGTATTTCTGTCAGTGTTCTGTATCTTCTCTTCTCTTCTCTTCTCTTCTCTTCTCTTCTCTTCTCTTCTCTTCTCTTCTCTTCTCTTCTCTTCTCTTCTCTTCTCTTCTCTTCTCTTCTCTTCTCTTCTCTTCTCTTCTCTTCTCTTCTCTTCTCTTCTCTTCTCTTCTCTTCTCTCTTCTCAAAATAAGAGTGAAATACCCCAGCCAAAACGCACCTTTTGTGTTTCCTGCTGTGCCCAAAGCTTTCTGTGCATCCCTGTACGATTTGAGCCCTCCCCAGACCACTGAAACAGGGTTCATCCCCAGGGGGCTGTGTGCACAGAGAGCATCACCTTCCCCAGGATTTTAATAAGCCATGAAATTGGGTGTTCAGCTGTTTGCATTATTCTACTACTCTGTGTGTAAAAGAATCACTGATTTTTTTGCCATTCATCCCAAAGATCTAGTGTGATTTTCTCATCTTTTTGTGACCTTTGAATGTCAGGCTGTCTCTTCAGCCACTGATTCCTCACCACCCCTCTCCCTTCCACCTGATTTACAGGATGTAAATATATATATATATATTCTGAAGAAATATATATAAAAATTCTGGAGAGTATTTATGTTTATGTATTTTATATATTTTATATACAATATATTTTATTTTTATACACAAGTATCTTAATATATAAATAGATAATCTATTATTATACATTATGTTTCTAATATATAAAATAAATTATATTCTATTTATAATATAAATATATAATAAATAAATATATTATTTATTCTATATTATATATATATATATATATAATTTTGGTTTGGTTTGGGTTTTTTGGGGGTTTTTTTTGGGTTTTTTTTTAATTTTTTGGGTTTTTTTTTCTTTTTCTTTTTTTTTTTTTTTTCTTTTTCTGCAGAAAACCCTCAGGAGCCTGGAGCACCTCTCTTTCCCAGGGCTCTGAGCCAACAGATATATTTCCCTGGCAGACAAGAGCAGGATGGCTCACTTGCACTCAACTTTCTGTTCTCTAGGAATCACTGGAATATGAATAGGATCCTTATCAAAGCAGGTTCATCCGGGGGACAAGGCCACATGCATTGTTTGCAGAGCTCCAGCACATAAACAGCATTATTCCTGATTCCTCATTTGCCCATTCTGATCCAGTGGCCAGCTCAGGCAGGGCTCAGCTGCAGGGGGTGACAGCTTTTGGCACTTTTGGCACCTTCTGGACATACCCAGCTTCCAAGGTGGTGTGATGCAGCATCATGGCAGGAACTTCCATCTGAGCCCTTCCAATTATGGATTTGGGAGGTAAAAACCCAGTGTCTCTCCCACCTGGGGGTCTAAAAGTCAAGGGGGGAGCTGCTGTGAGCTCAGCATTTTTCCTTGGGGCTCTGCACTGGGGTGGGGTGACGGATCCTGGTCATGAAATGGAAGTTAGGGCTTGGCTACATTCCCAGGCCAGATCCTGGTCATGAAATGGAAGTTAGGGCTTGGCTACATTCCCAGGCCAGGACTGGCATCCCCAAATATGAGAGGCCACAAGTGACCCAGGAAAGAGGCAGGTGACACAGGGCATGGCCCAGAGCTCCCAACATCTGACCCCTCACTGCTGGGAAATTCTCTTTGTCATCTGCTTAACAAGGAGAGAAAAACTTGCAAGCTTTTTTGATTTTATTAGGAAAGCTTCTCTGAAGGATCAACTGAATCAGCACAAAATGACAAAAACAGTCAAAAGCAATCATAAGACAGTTTTTCAAAATGCAAACAATTCTGAGTTCCCAATGTCCCAATTCTGAGTTCCTAATGTCCCAATGTCCAGATTTCTTGGAGTGCCTTAGAGCTGCCAGGAGGGATGTGCGGTTTTCTTAGCATGGTTTATCAGGTTAATGAGGAGAAAAAACTTGCAAACCTCTTCCTTTGTCTTGCTGCATTTTGGATGGCCAAAAGAGCTGTTATTGCATCCAGGGCTGCCTTGCCCTGCTCTCCAGAGCACTCTGGGGTGTTTCTCTGCCAGGAATCTGCCCCTGGAGCACATCTGGGGGCTGCAGGCTTGGGCCTGAGCTCGAGGCAAAGGAAGGGGCACACACGAGGTTGATGTTGATGCTGGCCAGGCTCTCCAGAAGGGCTCATGTCTGCACAACTTCAGTCTGGGGCTAAATTTAAACACTAAAATGCAGCGTTCAGGAGCCCAGGGAATAGCCCAGCCCTCGTCTCCTGTGGCTGCCTGCAGCCAGAGCTCCCTTTGGCAAGGAAGGAGCTTTTGTTTCCCTTGGACTCCGGGCCAGCTTGGAATAATAACAGCAGCAAAACCCTGCCTGCCCCAGCACAATGAAGCAGAGCTGTCAATTCCCAGATGTGCAGAGGGGAAGTGCCCAGTGGTGGCCCTTCCTGTTGCTTCCCTTCCAGATGTGGAGTGGCAGACAGCTGGTTGCCAGCCAAGAGAGGAATGGACAGTGGATTTTTGCCGTGGAGACCCTCTGGATCTCACTGCCCGTGGCTGAGGGAAGGGGTTTGGGTGCCCTGCCAGCTGCTGAGCTGGTTTGAAACAGCTTGAGAGTGCTGTGTGTGCAGGGAGGAAATGGCCCACCAGGAAAGGTGAGGATGCCCTCCCTCTCAGACGGGTCTGCATCCTCGAGGAGCCCTCAGCCCCCATCTCCTCCCCCTCAAGCACCTCTTGCTCCTCATCATTTCCTCCCGAGCATCCCCAGCAGGGCTGGACTCTGTTAGAATCCCTGCAGGGACAGAGTCACATCCCCTGCCCAGGGAGAGGGGCAGCAGGGAGCCACCCCATGCACGGATCCTCCTGCCAGGCCAGGCTGAGTGAGCCTCAGGGGAGCTGCTGTGGGGTGAATCTGGAGACTGGAGCCCGTCCCGCTCGGAATGAGGTGGGAATTTTTCAGGTTCAGCCTCTCCTGGGCAATGCCCTGGGATTTGGGCAGCACAGGAGGGGCACAGCTGCCTCTCAGGGTGCTGGGGGTGATGCAAGCCAGGGCACTGCATCTTGTGACCCAGGGCTGGCTGTACCCACCCAGTGGAAAATTCCTCCTGCCCATGGACAACGTCCTCCTGCCTTTGGTTTGAAGCAGCTCCTGAGGACAGGCAGGAGATAACGGGTGCTGACATGGGGCCTGGCTGCTAATTGGGGTTTTGCCAGGGCTTCCATGATGTTTGCAATTAAAGGAAGGTGAGAGGGAGGAGGAGGAGGAGGACAGCACACATGTGACAGAGAGACAGAGCCCATGGAGGAGCTGGGGGTGCCTGAGGAGGTCACAGGGAGAGATCCTCACCCCAAAGGCAGGGCTGGGATTGCCCACAGCCATGACATCAGCCTGGGGTCCTCCCAAGCTGTGCCTGTGCTGGGAAGGCTGGGACAGGGCTTTCCCCTGTGTGGGATGGTGATCCAGACTCTGAATGGGGTAAGGCTGATCCATCCCCACATGGCAGCAGTGCTGAGCATTGGGACAGGTCACCTGAAATCTAGGGGTGCTCATGGCATTCCCTGCAGTCCCTCTCACATCCTTCTCTTCCCTTTCTCCTCTCATTTTCATGCAGCACTACTGGCCACCCATATTCCAGAGCCATATTCCAGAGCACACCCCATAGGGTGGATGCTGCCCTGACCCTTTGCAAACCCAACCATTTATTTTAAAAGCTTTTTTTTTTTTTCTCCTTTGCCCAGATTGAATTTTCCACTGGGTAGCAAAGGTGTTTTGTTTGGCTGTTTGTTTACAGGGGGGAAAATGCACAGCAGAATAAAGCCCAGGAGGTTTGAGTGAGCTTGGGGCTTGGAGCTGTTTCGTTCGCCATGGAGGAATCATGCAGGTGTCTCAACAAAACACTTCAGAGGTGTTTGCAAGATTAGGTCTTATAGTTTGTCTTCCTGAATGTGTAAAATTATCCCAGGGAGACCTTTGCCCTAATGGCAGCTCAGGATAGCTTCCAGTCTATCTCAAAAAGAAATCTGGAATAAAAATAGAAAGCTTTGGACACACAAGACTTCTGAAAGGTGTAAACAATCTGTCTTGGGATGTATTTAAAGTTAATCAGACAGAAAATAGCTCAGAAGTCCTGAGGAGGTGCTGGACATGATGCTGGAGGTCATGGGGGAATTTGGATGGGCACCAGGTAAAGCCCAGGTGTGGGTGATGCTGCTCCCAAAAGAGAGGGACAACAAATAATTTCCACCAGGCTGTGAAGACAGAGCTGGGCTGGGCCTGGCTGAGGAGTGGTTCAGTTATGGCATCCCCGTTCAGAAAAATCTCTTTTATCTATCCCCCTGAACTGAGAGATGGGAAAAATCTTTTACCCATCCCCTTGAATTGAGAGGTATTTAGGTATTTTTAGGTATATTAGGTATTTTAGGTATATTATACCTAATATATAATAATATATTATGTATCTATATAACAATGTATTTATGTTTATTTTTTCTTTTTTCTTCCTTTTTTCTTCTTCTTTTTGCTTTTTTTTTTCTTTTTTTCTATTTTTAGGCATTTTTAGGTATTTTTAAGGTATAATTATACCTAATATATAATAATATGTTTTAAAATTTATATATAAATATACTTATATTTCTTTTTTCTTATTATTTTTTCTTTTTTTATATTTATAAATCTATTTATATTTCTATATATATATAATATATAATATATAATATAATATAATATATAAATATAATATAATATAATATAATATAATATATATGTAATATATAATAAATATATATTAAGTATATAATATGTGAAATATATTATACATTCTGATGTATCCTTTCTCTTTCTTTATTATAGTTTTAGTATATAATTTTCTTTTTAATATAATATCATAACATAATAAATCAGCCTTCTAAGAACTTGGAGTCAAATTCTCATGTCTCACCTCGTCCTGGGGACCCTCACAACACCACTACAGGGGCTTGTCTGAAATGGCTGAGGACAAGGACACCGTGAGGAGGGGATGATTTTGGTGGGATGTGATCCCCATGTCTGTGTCCCTGCTGTGTCCCCTGGCTGAGTGTTTTGGTTTGGAAAGACAGGTGCCTGCTAAGGAAGGCAGGAGCCTCCCCTGAAAGAATCCCTGGAGAATGTAAACCCCCCCCTCCCTCCAAATTGCTATAAATTTTAAATTAAGGGGCTCTCAGGCAAAAAATACGGGAGCAGGAAATAACAGTTCTTTACTAGGGAAGAAAATAAAAGGATAAAATAATGCAGTAAACTAAAAACAACATGGACAGAGTCAGAACCCAGCCTGACACCCTGTGGGTCAGGCTGTTGGTGGCAGTCCCATTGGAAATGTGATCGTGGCAGTCCCATTGGAAATGTGGTTCAGCCTCCTGCAGTGTCAGGGGTGGTTCTGCTGGAGCAGGGATCCTGGAGAAAGGTGCAGTTTTCCTCTGAAGATCCAGTGAAGAAGAAGGCCAGCTGCTGTTCCTCTGGGGAATCCTGTGGAGAAGCTGAGCTGTCCTGGTGTTCCAGAATCTCCAGATTGTATCCAGGTAGGAACGCTTGGCTCCTCCTTCTGGGCTCACATCTCCCAGTGGGATGCTGTAGTTCTCATCAGCCATGCAGTGACATCCCGTAGCTGTTATCAGCTGATGTTCCCCAACCCCAGAGGGAGGAGTGGGTGTGGAAGAGATAAGGAAAAGTGCCCAAATAATAGAAGACAACTGCCATACAGATGCAATAGAATCATCTTGCCCTTGCAATCTGGGACCTTGAGGCAGGATGAGAGGGGCAGCAGGGTGATCAGAGGGATGGAGAGATAGGACAAGCTTGGCTGGTCTGGTTTAGCAAAGCAGGGAGTGTGAGGGGCACACAGAACCTTCCTGCTCCTCACCCTACATCCAGATCTGCTAAAATTTGCCCTAATTTTCAGCCTTCAGCTGAATTCCTCTCAGCCAGGGAGGCAGGGCCTGGCTGAGCAGCCCTCTGTGGGACATCGGGCTGGGGCTGGCTGCCCCACTGCTTTATTTGTATTTTAGAGCACTAGGTCACTGCAGTGAGTGAAATTCCACCCTGGAGCCTACAGCAAGTCCTCATCCCCATCCCTCTCCTCAGGGATGGACTGGAGTCAACAGCTGAGCTGGGGCTCAAGTGTCTCAGCCACCACAGTGCCACAGAGGGGTGGGTGGCAGAGCAAGGCAGGTCTGGGTGGCAGAGCAGCAACAGGGGACAGGGGACAGCCCTGCCACTCCTGGAGAGTCCCAGGGGAGGGAGAGTCCTGCTGGGACTGAGCTGGAGACCCCACTGTGGGCAGAGGGGGGCTCTTGGTGTGACTGGAATTTGTTTGGTGGGCAATAGTTTGCAGATAGAAATTTGCAAACTTTGCTGGATTTCTCCAAAAACTAAAGCTGCCAGCTACTAGGACTCTGCAAGTCCTTAGATCCCCAAATGCCACGTTTGAGCTGATACCCAGACCCTGGGGAAATGACTTCTTTTAACCATGAAAATGGCCTCCATTTGCAGCCTCTTGCACTGGCAATAATAGGGTTCCAACCAGAAATTGGCAAACTTTGCTGGATTTCTCCTTGTGCTAAGGGAGCTGAGTGCACTGGGATGCTGAGATGAGACTGGGACAAACTGGAGAAGGGTGGGGGAGGAGGCCACCCCTGCCCTGCTTGCTCAGTGGAGAGATGAGCTGGCAACGTGGTGATCCAAAGCTGGAAAAGGGGGAAAATACCTTGAAAATGGAGAATGTGTGGGGGCTTAAAACAGCACAGCATATCTTGAAAGCACAGCTTGGGTCCTTCATCATCTCCAGAGTGACTGATGCAAGGGAAGCTGCTCACCAGGGCTTGGCTCACAGGCAGTGAGTCAGGAGGGCTGGAGTCCCACCTCTTGAGTCACTGCTGGCAGCACTGGAAGTTCCCCCTGCCCTTTCACTTGTGAGTGGTGATGGAGTCACTGTCCCCTTGGGGAAAAAAATCATCAATTTCTCATTGAAGCCTGAAATAAGGAGAGAAATTCTCCCCAGGGATGCTGACCCAGCCAGCACTGGTGGCAAGAGATGCTTCCTGGAAGGACAGTGAGTATCAGATCCCTGCTTCAAGGCATGAGGTTTTCCTGGAAATGAGGCCAAGCAAAATGTGCTGGGAGCTCTCATCTTCTGAGAGCTCTGCCTCACGAGGTGTGAAATATCTGCCTTTTTCTCATCATCCTTCCAGGAGATGATTTTCTCTGCTTGAGCCACCCCAATTCTTAGCCTCACCCGCTCCAGGTGGCCCAAGCAGTGATCAATCCTACACTGCTTTCATCCAGGGGTGAAATCCCACTGATGGCATTTAGCAGGACCAACACTCCAACCTCCCTTGAACATGAAAGGCTGTGACAAACCCCAGGAGCAAAGGATACCAAGCACTGGTTTTTATTGCTGCAAACAGCCAGACATGAGGACTGGGGTTTTTTTGTTCCTGAGCCATCACACAATTTTGGGATGATTTTTCCCTTCTATACACAACCCAGAGTGTGCCTGCACTTCCCTGTGTCCTACTGCCAGCTCTCATCTCCTCTGGTGTTTTTTCCCCCAGCCATTTTTCTCAGAGATCAATCTGCTTTTTTTTCCCAAAACAGGGCATTTTCCCCTAACAGCAAGCACCCAGTGAATGGCAAGCTGATGGCTCAGTTGCTTTGCCTTATGCACAATACTTTCCACTCGTGCTTTTCATCTGCCCAGCTCAGGAAGTGCCTGTCCTCTCCTGCAGGAGGGAAATGTCTGCCCTCCTGTGTCCAAAGTCCCCTGCAGAGAGCAGCCGAGGGTGCACTGACCTCACAGGGTAAATATTTTCCATGACAGCTCCTCCTGACGTCTCCTCCCGGGCTCTGTACCTATAGGCTGGCCCAGCTCTGCCTTTACAGCAGCTCCTTGCTTCCCTGCATGTCCCAGGCAGTGTCACCCCCTGAAGGTCTCAGTGCCCTCTCTGGACACTCTGCTGGCCAAGGAGGTGGCCTCTGGACACCCCAGGGACACCAAATCCTTCTGGCTGGCTGTGATGGCATCTCCAAGGTGTCCCCAGCCTGCTCCAGCTCTAACACCCGTGGGCCATGGGCTGAATGCCAAGGAAAGTGGAGCCAGCAGGCACAAAGCACCCTGAGGTGCAGGGAGGTTGTCTGGAAGTGGGAACAACTTGTCAGCAGGTCTGGATGGGGATGGGAGACAGCCACTGACCCCATCCCTGCTGCTCGCCCAGGTGGATGGGAAGGGGGGGATGATCCAAGAGGTCTTTTCCACCTACCAGTCCCTGGCTGTGTTTTGGCTGCACACAGACCTTCCCCAGACTGTCCCTTCTCAAGCGGGACGGTTCACTCTGGTGTGTGGATATTTCCTGCACAGTGCTGCAGAGCCCAGAGCTCCTCATGGTCCAGGTGTTTCATTTGCAGCCAAGAGAAGCCCTCCACCATCAGCTTTCTGAGACAAGGTGCTGTGCTTACTGTGTTGGAGAGGTTTGTTTTTCACAATCAGGACAGGACTGCTGGGGTATGTTCATTAAGTTTTATTTGCAGCATCAGCTTCATTATATGGCTGAGACAATAGAAAGGTGGCAAAGCTCACGTACAACCAGCAGCAGCTAAAGATTTCTTTGTTACAGAGCATTTTAAAAATCTTCTAACCAATGGCACATTGCTAAAGCTTATAGACAGTTGTTCTAGCTAATCACTAAAAGCACACATACACCTGCTTCACACAATGCTTGCTTCTCTGCTCTCTATTAACAAGACACAATCCTTCATTATTAAGTTTAAAAACTTTTACTATCTTGCTAAGTATATTTCCTGCAGTCCTTAAATCTATCCTAACCAAACCTAAAACTCAAACTGTTGTTTTATCTTGTTTATACTGTTTTATTATTTTTTATCTTTACTTACTATACTATTATAACTTTTCCTACCTTCAAACTTTACAATTACATCTAAGTTTCTCTACTCTTTTCTGTTTCTAAAACTTACTTTCTAAAAATCTTTTTACCTTTCCTATTTCCCACAGCCACTCTGCTGCTAGGGTTTTTCAAACCATGTGCCAGGCCCCAGCTCCAGTGCACTGTCCTGAGAGGGGAACAGGGTATTCCATGAGCTGGATTCCTGAGGATTAGATCTCTCCCCACCCACCTCTTGTGGGAAAGGGAGAAAAACACAGAAATATTGCCAAGGAGGTGTCAAAAGATGCTCCTGTCAGCCTCGAGGGCAGCCCTGAGGGGAAAATCACCCAAATAATTTGCTGTGGGCATTTCAGAGCCCTTTATTTCTTTATTTCTTTCTGGAGCTTCATTTCTCACCTACAGCAAAGGTTCTTCCTCAGGTGAAGCAAGGAGAGCACCTACACCTGCCCTTCTGGGAACTCCTCCATAATTTGTAGGAAAAGTGTTTCCCAGTTTTTCTGCATGGGAGAGGTTTTGTTCTTCTCTAGGGGTTGTTAGTGCTAGAGGGAAAATCAACATGGAACATCTGTTAACCTGGGGGTAGGTTTAAATCTCCTTTTCCTGGCTGCTCAGTAAGATTTTTCATTTTAAACATCTCTCTTTTTGGCAGACAGGGAAGGTTTTCCCACCTGCTCCTGGTGGTAGCTTCACAGGAATGCTTCAGGATGCAGTGGAGAGCTCAGCCTGTGATTCCAGGTATTGTCCTGCACCTGCTGCAGAGCAAGTCATGGACCTCCTTCCTCCATCCCGTGCTCCTGGAGCAATGTGGGTGTCCCTGGGAGATCCCAGCAGGGCTGTGAGTGCAGCACTCCCACCCTGGAGCACCCCAGGTGCTGTCCAGGAGCTCTTTCACAAGAGGCTGAGCTCTGAAAATCCACATTTTTGCTCCTGTTTTTTGGCTTCTCCTCTGTGGCATTCACTTCTCTGGAAAATCCCTTTTGCCCAAGGTTTTTCTCCTGGGAAGCTGAAAAGCAGGAAGAGAGGCCTCAGAGAAAAGGAAAACAATTCTTACCTCATTTGCTTCTCCTGTGTTGTGCTCATGTGGAATGTGTTTGGGGATTGTTTACCACAGGTGATTGTTCCATTGGATTCTGGTATGAGTTGCTTTCACTCTTTGGCCCATCAGGGCTGAGCTGTGTCAGGACTCTGGAAAGAGTCACAAGTTTTCATTACTATCTTTTTAGCATTCAGCAAGTATCCTTTCTGTATTCTTTAGTATAGTATAGTATAGTATTCCTAATATAATATAATATAATATAATATAATATAATATAATATAATATAGTAATAAATTAGCCTTCTGATAAGATGGAGTCAGTCGCCATCCTTCTCCTCCCTTGTGGGTGGCCCTCGCATTTACAGTACTCCTCAGAGGAACACAGGTGGATCCCCTGTGGAAACCCAGGGCACTGGGAATATTTCCCTGTCTGCTTGGGGTGTCCTGACCCCCAGGGCAGCACTGGACTTTGACCCTCACTCATGGAGAAAATTTCCCAGACTTCAAGACAGACTGGAATCCACAAAAGTGTGAAACAGATTATAGAGAGCAGCGTAGGTGTATCACTGGGTGAGAAATTTAGGTTTTGGGTTTTTTAGTATGTTTTGGATGGAAGCAAGATGGAGGGCACAGGGTGTTGTCCTGGGTTTCTTCTTCATGCTTCTTCTTCTTGGGTTTGGGTGGTATTTTGTAATTGGGCAGAAAAGTCTGCACTGTGGGCTCTGTGGGATCAGTTATTGGGTTAAAAGGGAAATCATCTAGGTGTCAGTTCTTAATCAGATAGTTTAACTTTAAAAGACCTTGTACCAAGAGATTGTTGGCCATTTTGTGGTGTTTTTCCAGTGCGCTGAGCCTGGTGTGGACAGCGTGCAAAACTCTAGATAAGATAACAATAAACAAGAATCTGAAGACCAAAAAAAATCCAATGAGTCCTCTCTTTCCTGACACAAAACCACTCCAGGAGGATCTCCCCCGACAGGGGAGCCTCTGAGAGGGCCCAGCCAGAGTCCCAGAAGTCGGGGGAATTGGCAACAGAGATCCCAACAGATTCCTGCTCCTGGGAGGATGCAAGGGCCGTGCTGGGAGGTGACAGCTCAGCCTTGAGGAAATGGTTCCCTGCTGGAAGCACCTGCCTGTTGGACAGCGCAGAATTTTGGAGGTGGGGGTCTTGGGTTTCTGTGGTTGAGATGATCTCCAAGGTATTAGAAAATCTTCTTTTCCCTGCCCCACGACCGAGAAGAAGTGGAGATTTGTCGGTTTTGTTTTTCAAGGTTGCTTATTTTCTCTGATCTGTCACATTCTTTCTCTGACCTGCTGAGGTCTGTCCAGCAGGTCGGGCTGTGGCGCACAGTCCCTGCCCTTGGGGGGGTGTTGGCTTTTCATTACTAAGAACTACATGTGCTTTATTTACAATAATTTTCCAATACCTATCACCTATGTTAGACAGTCTGTCTCTATTCTAAATGAATCCAGAAGTGTCACCATCACAGCAGAAGATGGAGGGCAAGAAGAAGGAGAAGAAGGACAGGACATGCCCAGATTCCTCCATTTTGTCCTCTGAACCCCCATTCTAAATGCCCAAAATTCTACCTTTTCACCCTGTGACAAATTAACCATCATTCTACTCAAACTCTTGTGGCTTGTAAATCTTCACACAAAGTTGGTAATTGTTTCCATGGGCTCAAATCAAAGGCACAGGTGTCTTTGACTCCATGCCAAGGTCTCTGAGCCCCTTGCCAGGGTCTGGATTCACCCAGGGCAGCCAGAGGAATGTCCCGGGTTCCAACAGTGGGGATGTAGAATTAAATATTGGATGTACAAACCTTGGCTTTTCCAGAGGCCTGGGTCTTCCCTGGGTCTGCTGCTCTGCCTCCCTGCATTTGTGGGGAGAGGAAACCACTGTCACATTCATATTTTCTGAAAAATCCTTTTTGCCCAGGATTCTTCTCCCTGGGAAGCTGAGAAGCCTCAGAGAAAAAGGAAAACAATAATTATCTGATTTGCTTCTCCTGTGTTTTGCCGCTTTGGAACGTGGTTGGAGATTGTTTATCCAACGTGTGAATTCTTTTGACTTAGTGACCAATCAGGGTCAGGCTGTGTTGGACTCTGAGGAGAAAGTCACGAGTTTTCACTATTATCTTTTTAGCCTTCTGTAAGTATCCTTTCTCTATTCTTTAGTATAGTTTAGTATGGCATTATATAATATAATATAATATACTAGAATATAATATACTATACTAGAATATACTATACTATGCTAGAATATAATATAATATAATATAATATAATATAATATAATATAATATAATAATAAATTAGCCTTCTAAGAACATGGAGTCAGATTCACTCCTTCCTCCCAACGACGGGGACCCCTGCAAATACCACAAACCACAGCCAACCTCACCACAAACACAAATCAGTTGGGTTTTGTTGCTTTTTTTTTCTTTTAATTGTTTTTTGGGTTCCGTGTGTTCAGCTGGAACAATAAAACATCTGTTCCCAAGCCCAGCAGCTGGACTGGAATGAAATGACGTTAGCATCAATTATCCTCCGGGATGGGGAGGCAGATTTCCTCAATGCTGAATAACAAATGAGAACAACAGCTTGGCTCCTGCCTTGTGTGCTCCCAGAGAGCTTCTAAACCCCCCCTAATCCAGCCCTGGGGTTTGGGGTGCCCCTGCTGTGTGCCCCTGGGCACCACTCTGAGGCACAGCAAGGGAGGTGCTTTTGCAAGAACTGGGGGATAAACCCCAATTTTGGTGTCTTGGTTTATGGCTGCTGTGGTGGGGGAGATTTTCTTCAATGCACCAAGTGATTCTTTGGGGCATAGGGTGGGGGTCAAGTGATTCTTTGGGGGGATGGGGCTCAAATGACTTTTTGGGGACATGAGGTGGGGCTTAAGTGATTATTTGGGGCATAGGGTGGGACTCAAGTGATTTTTTTGGAGGATGGAGTGGGGCTCAAGTGATATTTTGGGGGGATGGGGTGGGGCTCAAGTGATTTTGGGGGGAGATGGGGTAGGGCTCAAATGATTTTTTGGGGGATAGGGTGGGGCTCAATCACTTCTTGCAGAGCCAGCACGGAGAGCCCCAGCAGGGACGTGGTCAGGGGTGGGTGCAGTTAGCCAGCCCGGAGCAGAGCTGGGGTTCACAGAGTGATGGGATGATGCAGAATCACGTTCCCTGGGGACAGAAAGGGGCCTTTAACGGGGAGAAAGGGGGGAGTGATGGAGCACAATGCCTGTGATTTGTTGGCAGGCGAGACCTCCAGTCCCTGGCAGCACCTCAAAGCAGCTGTGAAGTGCCAGTCGGTGGTGATGCTCGTGATGTGGGGCGCCTGACCCTGGTGTAAGGCTGGGACACAGCCTGGGACACAGGCAGGGACACGGGCTGCTTGCTGGGGAGGGCACTGACCCAGCTGCTCCTCCCCAGGATAAATCCCCAGTGCTCCCCCAGGGATATGGTGGTCTGGCTGCCATCCTGTGCCATCCCAAGTGTTAAAAATAGGTAAGAAACTGTTGTAAAATAGTTGATAGATCATTAAGCATGTACTGTTAGTTTGGTTATTATATTGTAAAAGGGGTTAAAAGGGTAGTTATAAGAAATTACACCTCAGTAAAGTGCACCACCCCCCAAAGCAAAACAAGCCAGCCTGGACAGAACTGTAATGGGCCAATCAAGAGCCTTCAACCTTCATGCAAATGAAAGATCCCAACAGAAACCAGTCCAAAGGGACAAAAACAAGGACAAAAAGGTGCATCTGACCCAGGGAATCTGTGCCATTCCCCTGGAACATCGAGGACTGAAGAGAAGTCCCAGCGCCGGCGCTGCAGCATCCTCGACAGGAACGCTCCTGCTCGGCCCACGTGCCCCCTTGCTTTAGGCCTTTCTTTTTTTTATAATAAATTCTGAAATCACTTTTAGTACCCCTTGCTTTAGGCCTTTCTTTTTATTATAAAAAATGCTGAAATCACTTTAGTACTGGGAGTCTGGTTCTGTTTTTACCAGCTTGGGGACCTGTCCGGGAGGAACCCAGGACCTCCCCCAAGCGAAACAAGCCAGCCTGGACAGAACTGTAATGGGCCAATCAAGCACCTAAAACCTTCATCCAAATGAAGGATCCAAAAAGAAACCAAGCCAAAGGGGCAAAAAACAGAATAAAAAGGGGGATCTGACCCAGGGAAGCTGTGCCACTCCCCCTGGAACATGGGGGACTGAAAAGAAGCCCCAGCACCGGCGCTGCAGCATCCTTGATAGGAACGGTCCTGCTTGACCCACAGGCCCCCATGCTTTAGGCCTTTATTTTTATTGTAATAAATACTGAAATCACTTTAGTACCAGGAGCCTGCTCTTCTTTTTAACATGTACTCTTTGTTTGGTTATGGTAAAAGGAGTTTATAGGGTAGTTGTAAGAAATTACACCTCAGTAAAGTGCACCATCCCCACAGCGAAACAAGCCAGCCTGGACAGAACTGTAATGGCCAATCAAGTGCCTCAAACCTTCATGCAAATGAAGGATCCAAAAAGAAACCAATCCAAAGGGACAAAAAACAGGATAAAAAGGGGGATCTGACCCAGGGAAGCTGTCCAGGTTCACCTGCAACATCGGGGCCATTGCTGCTGAGCAGTCCAGCACCGGTGCTGCAGCGTCCCCGACGGGATCGCTCCTGCTTGGCTCAGGGGCCCCCTTGCTTTAGGCCTTTATTTTTATTGTAATAAATGCTGAAATCACTTTAGTACCAGGAGCCTGCTCTTGTTTTTAACAGGTACTGATAGTTTGGTTATGGTAAAAGGAGTTTATAGGGTAGTTGTAAGAAATTACACCTCAGTAAAGTGCACCGCCCCCAAGTGAAACGAGCCAGCCTGGACAGAACTGTAATGGGCCAATCAAGCACCTAAAACTTTCATGCACATGAAGGATCCAAAAAGAAACCAAGCCAAAGGGGCAAAAAACAGAATAAAAAGGGGGATCTGACCCAGGGTATCTGTGCTGTTCCCCTGGAACATGGGGGACTGAAAAGAAGTCCCAGCGCTGGCACTGCAGCATCCCTGACGGGAACGTTCCCGCTCGGCCCAGGCCCCCTTGCTTTAGGCCTTTATTTTTATTGTAATAAATGCTGAAATCACTTTAGTACCAGGAGCCTGGTCTTGTTTTTAACATGTACTGATCATTTGGTTATGGTAAAAGGAGTTTATAGGGTAGTTGTAAGAAATTACACCTCAGTAAAGTGCACCATCCCCATGGCGAAACGAGCCAGCCTGGACAGAACTGTAATGGCCAATGAAGCACCTTAAATCTTCATGCAAATGAAGGATCCAAAACAGAAACCAATCCTAATGGACAAAATACAGCATAAAAAGGGGGATCTGACCCACTGAATCTGTGCTGCTGCATGTGGAACATCAGGGACTGAAAAGAAGCCCCAGCACTGGTGCTGCTCCATCCTTGATGGGAACGCTCCTGCTCAGCCTCCTTGCCTTTATTTTTACTAGAATAAATGCTGAAATCACTTTAGTGCCGGGAGGTTGCTCTCATTTTTATCACCAAACACACTCTCCAATGTTGTGGATGAATTCATAGCCTGTGTCAGAAATAGGCCGATGCTTTTCCTTTAATTTTTTAACAGAAAAGGGGGAGGTGTTGTATTGCACTAAACAGTCATTTTGTTTGCACTGGGTGCTTTGGTAATTTGCACTGTTCACATGATTTGCATCCTATGACCACATGTTCTTCCCCCTTTTTCCCTCCCTCCCCAAGTGCCACTGTTGGTGGTCTCTTCCTGGGTTACCCCTCCCCACTTATATCCCATTGGTGGTGGTTCTCCTCCACCCCCCATTTCCCCTGGGTATAAAAGTCTCCCACCATCAGGCCACGCCCTCTTTTTCCATGTATTTGTCCATCTGATGTGTCTCTTGGAATAAAGAGAGAACATTACCATGTGGAGAAGAGTGCTTCTGGTCTTTTGCTTTTGTCCATGTAAGATGGTGTGGGCTGGGGTTAATAGCTAGCCAGAGTGGACCCAAACAGCCTGCCCAGACACGGTCCTACACTCCAAAGTCGTTTCCCCCAAATCCCAGCAGCACAGAGGAAAACGTGCCTGTGGGAAAACTGAAAGAAAAGCCAGCAGGGAAAAGCATTTTTTCCTCAGCGAGCTGCTTTTGTACCTGCGCAGCGAGATGCTTAAATAACTTAATGCAGGAAATCATTTTGGCTGCTGCAATTTTGAAGGCTCTGAAATAGCTTTGCTGCTCCCTGGGGAGCTGGGAGCATTTTAGGCCTGGCAGCTTCCAGCACCCTGCAGGTGAGGTACAGCTGCTCCGGGGAAAATGGGGCTCCTGGGGATTGTGTGATGCTCATCTTGAGGTTTGTTGGGTTTTTTTTTTTGTTTTTTTTTTTTGAAGGAAAGTGTTTGGGGTCAGCAACAGGGGAGAAATAGCTTGTAAAGGGAATAACACCTTGCTCCAAAAAGCTGAGAGCATCAAGCAGCCAGGGAGCGCTTTGTGCGTCTCCTCCCCTGAGTGTCCCTCTTGTGGGAGTGTCACCCACATGAAATGGTTTGGGTTGGAAGAGACAGTAGAGATCATCCAGTTCCACCTCCTGCCATGGGCAGGGACACCTTCCACCATCCCAGGTTGCTCCAAGCCTCATCCTGCCTGGCCCTGAACACTTCCAGGGATGCAGGGGCAGCCACAGCTTCTCTGGGCACCCTGTGCCAGGGATTCACCACCCTCAGAGGGAACAATTTCTTCCCAATATCCCACCTAAACCTGCCCTGTGTCAAGCTGAAGCCATTCAACAGCACCCAGCACACACCTCCTGTTTTCCTCTACTCACTTGTTGCTTTTGGCCTCCAGCCTTGGTTCTATCCCCAAGCCACACTGGGCCAGCCCCAGCCCAGGTGTCACATCTGATGTTTTTCACCTCTCTGCTCCCAGACAGGCACTCCTGGCCTCTCCTACCAGACAGGGAGTCCAGCTGGGAAAATCCCCACAACTTCACTCAGAAGAGACTTGGCAGATTTAGAAGCAAAAGTAAAGGAAGCTTTGGCTTTATAAAAAAAAAAATTTGAAAACCGGATCACTTTGTCCCAAAGCAACTGAACGCAGCCCAGTACGTCTATTTTTTGTTACATTATGTACTGTACTCCAGCCTGTTTTCCCAAGCCTTACAAAAGCAAGTGGATCCTCATTTTGTTTGCCTGTCCCAACCCTCAGTAACATGCTGAACTGGCTGGTTTTGGGGAAGTCTGGCAAGGACATTAATTCCTCCCAATATTCTGGTCTTGCGGGCTGTATGAAAACAAGTGCCAGTGCTGGAAGCTGGCTTGATCCCAAGTAGTGAGGGAAGGGCTTGTTGGGTCCTTGGTTTCCCAAAAATCCCCATCTGGTGGGAATTTGTCAGCTGGAGCACTGAGATGGGGCTGCCCCGATTGCAGGCACCTCCTCCCCTCCCAGCCTGCCAGCAAAAACAGCCTGGGAGGATTCTCTGGTGTATTGGGATCCTGATTCTGATTCTCCAGTGATCTTTTCCTTCTTTCCATCCCTCTTGCAGTGGCCTGCTTTTCCCAGGTTGGTAATCTTAAAGAATAGGAGGCAACAGCCTGAAATGTCTCCTGAGGAGCTGGATTTTAGTCCCTCCCTATGGCACTGCTGCTCTGGCTCCCTGTAAATTGTCTCACCTCTGCCAGGACTGAGCCTTCAGTGCATCATCCTCCCCCAGCCTCGGCAAAATGTGCCCTGAGGGTGCTGGAGTGGTGGGAAATGGGGGTCTGTGCCACCAGGCCAGCTGGGATATACAGCAGCCACCTCTGGCTCGTCAAAGGAGAGCTGGGTAGGACAGAAAAGGCTGAGCAAGGCTCAGGAGGGTGTAATGCAGCTAAAGGGAGGTGAGATAAGGGGGAAAAGGGAATAAAGCAAGGCAGGGGCAGCGTTCTGACCACCACAAGGCATCTGAAACAGGGTGGGATGCTTCGTGTGGGCAGCCACCAGGCAAGGGACTCGTGGCTCTGCTTTGTCCCAGCAGCTCTGGGGGGCAGCTCTGGAGCTCTTCCTCCTGCCAGGCCAGGGCACAGCCTGGAGCTGGGGCTAGAAGTGTTGTAACAGCGTTTGCATCCCATCTCAGTGGGCGTTGGTGCTCTGGGAGGCTCCCATGGAGCCCCTCCCAGCCCAAGCCAGAGTCAGCATCACTGCCTGGGGCACCTCGGCAAAGGGAATGAGGCACCTGGGGAGCTGCTGGGGCAGGGGCCTCTCCTCCTGCCGGCCTCCTCACCCCTTCATTTCAACACACTCCTGCACTGCCAGCTTGTTTGCACAGCTCAGAATGTTCCGAGCATTATCAGTGTTTGCACTTTTGCCACTGTTTGTGCTGGTTGCACTTTAAAGGCAATAAAGTCAAGCTTTGTTTGCCTACAAGGAAGCCATGGGGTTTTTCCCCCCAGCACGCCAGAGCTAGCCCTAAAACACGGCACCAACCACCCCTGGAAGGGCTGGGCCTGATTGGGAGGGTGTTCCTGGGGGAAAAAGGGGCTTGGTGTGCACAAACACATGGGGTGCACATCGTGCACCACCCCAAGGCTCTGCTCAGCTTCACAGGGGAGCCTGACCCAGCATCCTCCCCCTTTCACCCCAGAGAAGCCAAGGAATCTGTCCTGGGGTGACTTTAGGATGTTTTCACCCCCATATGTCTGTTTAGCCCAGAAATAAGTTTTGCACCTTTAAGAATAGAGGAGATTCTGAAATCTTCTTCCCGAACCAGTTGGGGAAGGGGCCGCTTGAATTTGCTTTCTAGATGAAACCCTTTTGGAGGTTTTTCTCCCCAAACTGCCCTAAACCAGGACAGATTCCCACATCCCACAGCCCCAGCAGCCCCTTTCCCGAGTGGCAAAGCCACTTCCCTCCCAGCCTTGGGGTTCAGGGGGCAGTGAGGAGCCAGGTGCTGCTGCTGCTGCTGACACATGGGGGTCCCACGGTGCAGGGAGTGACCCCACGTGTGTGCCCAGCCACCACTGCTGTCCCCACAGCTGGCACCACCTCCCTGCTGGCTGCAACACGCTGTCCCTGTCCAGGGGGTTGAACATTAACACTGCAAGGCCAGGGGAGTCTCCAGAGTGTCTGGGGAAGGGTGTTATTTCTGGAGAAAGCCGTGCTGGGAAAGCTCCGCCGCGCTGCTCAGTGACCTTCTCCCAACTCCAGAAAAGGTCCCTCCATCATCCTCCTCAGCTCCCCAGCTGCTTTCTCCACCTCTCAGCCAGCTCTGGGCTGCCCAGAACAGGGTATTTTCCACACTGCCCAAGTCTGAGCTGCCTGGGTTTGTGCTGACCCTTTGGGGTGATGCCAACTCTGTCCTTATTGTAATTCAAAGGTGATTCCGAGGAAGGGGAGAGAATGATGTGTCTGACTCCATGGATATCAGAAGGCTAATTAAATTACTTTATTATACTATATTAGTCTATACATCTAAAACTGAATCTGCCAAGCACTCTCACCCTGCACACACTGCACAGAATCTCGTGACTGTCACCCTCAGACCCAACACACACACACCTGGCCCTGACAGGCCAAGGAAACAAAACACACCTATAAGAATTATTCTATTCTATTCTATTCTATTCTATTCTATTCTATTCTATTCTATTCTATTCTATTCTGTTCTGTTCTATTCTATCCTATCCTATTCTATTCTATATTCCTTGACAGGCCAAGGAAACAAAACATCCTCACTCTGGGTAAACAATCTCCATATTGCGTTCTACTGTGGCACAAACACGGGCACAGCAAATGATAAGAATTGTGTTTTCCCTTTCTCTGAGGTTCAGAGAATGTGAATTTCAGAAACCCTTGGGAAGAATTGTGCCTTGCTTTTCTCTGGGAAGAAAAAAACGAAACCAAAAACCAAAAAAACCCCAAACAAACAAATACAAAACCAAGCCACAAAAAAAACCTCAAAAACAAACAAACAAAAAAAAAAAAACACCAAAAAACCCACAAAAAAACCCACAACCACCCCCCCCCCCAAAAAAAAACACCACCAAAAAAAAATCCCTAAACATAAACAAGGTGCCTGCTGGCCAGGGGCTGGGAGGGAAGGAGAAGGAAAGGCACAAACATCAGAAAGAAAGAAAAAAAACAAACAAAAAACCCCCAAAACCCCAAAACAAAACCAAAACAACAACACCACCAAAAATAAACCAAACAAAGAAAAAAACCCAACCAAAATCCCACCCAACCCCCCCCAAAAAACCCCACACCAAACCCCAAAAACGAAACCAAAAAACCCTAAACAAAAAAACAAACAAAAAACCCCCACCCCAAACATCCCCCCAAAAAACAAAAGAATAAAACAAAAAAAACCCCCCAAAAAACGCCAAACCCAAAAAAATACCACTCCAAACCCCAAAAATGAAACCAGAAACCAAAAAACCCCAAACAAAAACCCCAAAAAAACAAAACAAAAAAGAAAACAAAAAATACCACCAAAAAAACCCAAAACCCCTCCCAACCCCCCCCAAAAAACCCAAAACAAAAAAAACCCCAAAAAACCCCCTAAAAAAACCCAAAAAACACTCAAAAAACAAACTAAAAGAAAACAAAACAAAAACGAAAAACCATAAAAAAACAAAATTAAAAAAACATAATACCCCCAAAACATAAAAGAATAAAAAAAAATTAAAAAAAAAAAAAAAAAAAAAAGAAAATTAAAAATTAAAAATTAAAAAAAAAAAAAAAAGAGTAAAGCTGTGTCTGGGTTTGAAATAATGCCTCGGCAGGACCCAAAACGCAGGTGCTGTGCTGGCTCACCCTGCCCTCTCCTGGACACCGGCTCGCTGGCAAGGCGCTCCCTTGGGGAAATATTTGGGATTTTTAAGTGCCCTCCCTGCAGAAATCAGCCTGAGCCGGCTGAGGGGTGCGGCCCCACAGGGCTCTTGGGCCAGGGAAGGATTGTGCCATGAAATCATGGATTTGTGGAATGGTTTGGACTAAAATTCAGCTTAAAGACCATCTTGTTCCAGCCCAGGGAAAATTGCATCATTTGCTGTGGGCCGGTGCCTTTCTTGGCCAGTCAGCACCGAAGGCTCCCTGAATTCCCCATTTTATTGGTGGGGAATTTTCCATTTTCCAGACCAGGAGGGAATGGCTGCAGTGCTGCCTCCATCTCAGAGGAGGAGGAGGATGCTGTGGCACAGCACTGAGGGCTCTCAGTGCTGCTGGGGGTGTTTTTGGCAGGCCAGGGTGGCTGTGCCCTGCTCTGGGGAGGAGCTGCTCACTGCAGCTGGAATCTGGAAAAGCTGAAAAGCAGCCTGGGATGTTCCTGGTGCTGCCTGCTGCACAGGGCACACGCTGGGGAGCTCAGCCCTGCCCAGCAGAGCCTTGGCTGCAGCTCATGTCCTCCTGCTTCCATCCTCTGGAGCATCCCTCCTCCTGCTGCTGCTGCTGCCAGCAGCTCTGCCCTGCTCACAGCCCCACCAATGCTCCCTGGAGTCACCCAGGTGTTGTTTTCCCTGAGGAAATGTGATGCCAACATGTTGCAGGAACCAAGCACAGTCTAATCCTGCCTTGGCTTAAACCCAGGGATTGAGGCATGGGGTGAGCTTGGGCTGGAGGCACAATCCAGTCCCCATTTTTATCCCAAACCTTGCAGACAGGGAGCACAGGGTGACATGGACATACCCCTGATGCTAACTGCTGCCTGGAATCCCAGGATTAGGTTTTACTGCTGGTTATATCCCTGTTATGCTCCCAGTTCCATTCCCTACCCCTGGCCAAACCTGAGCACAGCAGGCCTCGGGATCCTCCTAATTAAATGCTATTTTTTAACATATATATCACGTTTTTTAGTGCAATTTAAAACACCTGACATAAAGAAACAGCTCAGCTCAGAAACCCTCCAAACACACCCAGCATGTCCCCAGGGATTAGAGAAGATTAGAGAATGAGCTGAGACCTGAGCAAGTGCCACTGGGATCACAGTTGATCCTCCAGCCCCATGTCAAACTAGCAGGCCTTGGGATCCTCCTAATTAAATGCCATTTAAAAAATTATATATATATACATATATATATATATATATATATACACCTGTATGTATATATATTAATATATATATAATATATATGTGTATATATATTATATATATAATATATATGTATATATATTTTTATATATATAATATATATATCACATTTTTCAGTGCAATTTAAAACACCTGACATAAAGAAACAGCTCAGCTCAGAAAACCTCCAAACACACCCAGCATATCCCCAGGGATTAGAGGCCAATCACAGACCTGAGCAAGTGCCACTGGGCTCAGTTGATCCTCCAGCCCCTTGTCAAACTAGCAGGCCTTGGGATCCTCCTAATTAAATGCTATTTTAAAAAAATTATATATATATAAATATATATATAATTTTAATATAAAATATATATTTTACATATATATCACAGTTTTTAATGCCATTTAAGACACCTGACATAAAGACACAGCTCAGCTCAGAAACCCTCCAAACACACCCAGTATATCCCCAGGATTTAGAGGCCAAGCAGAGACCTGAGCAAGCGCCACTGGGCACAGTTGATCCCCCAGCTCCTTCTCAAACTAGCAGGCCTTGGGATCCTCCTAATTAAATGCTATCTTTAAAAAATTATATATATATATATATATACACACACACACATATATATGTATATATATGAATACATATATATATATATATACACACACACATATATATATATCTCACAATTTTTAGAGCAATTTAAAACACCTGACAAAGACACAGCCCAGCTCAGAGACCCACATCCCTCCCAGCCTCCAAAAACACCCAGGGATTAGAGGTCAAGCAGAGACCTGAGCAAGTGCCACTGGTGTCACAGTGGATCCCCAGCCCCTTCCCGTGGCCTGGGGATAAAAAAAGGGCCCATTTTGGGCATTGCTCACCCCAGAGGCAGCAGCTGTCTGAAGCATCCATCCATCCATTCCCCCTTGGGAATGGCTCTGTTGGACCTGGAGCTGTTTATGGGATTATCTGGGCCAGATGAATGGTGATTTTTGTTCTAGCAGACAGGCTGCACCTTGGGAACCTTGCAGGAGCTAAATCACTGACGCAGTAATTGTATTTCTGCACCTTCATCCCTCCTTGGCTTCAAATAAATGGGTTTAAACTGGTCCCAGCTCTCTGAAGAGGTGGTGCTGAGAGATGGGAAGAAAGGAGAGGGAAGGGGCAGCAGGAGGCTCTCCCAGCCCAGGGTCTGGAAGGTCCTGAGGGTCTCCTCACCATGAACCCAGGTGCCTCCTTCCTGTGCAAGGAATCCCATCTGTTCATGCTCTTCCCTCCCTCCCAGCTCCAAGACAGACCACAAGCAAAAGGATCTGCTGAGGCTGGGGAGGTGGGACTGGAGAAAACCTCTCAGCAGCTCTTGCTGCAGTTCTGCAGAGCTTTTCTGCCTGTAGCTTTTTTACTTTATTTGGTTTCCCCCACGTCTGATTTTATTGGATATTTCTGCCTTTTACATGGCCCAGTACTGAGAACAGTCCATTTGGGAGGAGGCTTGATCCACACACACATCTCCATGTATAAAAGCAGGGAATAAGGAGACTCAGGGCACATAAGTGAGAGAGAAGAGGGGGATTTGATTTATACTCCCACAGTGGGGCACCAGCAGTAGGATTTGAGGATCTGCTCAATAAATGAAGTTTCTAAAAGACACAGAAACCTGGAGCCCTTTCAAGCTCAGCCCCTGAAATAATAACCAATAAAAGATTTGAGGTTTCTAAACTACACACAACCCCAGAGCCCTGAAATAATAACCATTTCGGAAAACATTGCTCTAAAAGAAAAATCCATACATTGATGTATTTTATATGGCAGTCCATGAACACCAGCACCAGTTTTGAGCTCCCAAAGGCCATCAGGGTGGGTCTCTGCTCCCTGTTCCTCCACGTGACAGAAATTATTCAAATTCTTCTCTCCAGGCAGCGATCCCGCGCTGCGTCGGCCAAGGAGCAGATGCAGCTCTGGCAGGCACTCAGCAAAACACCAAGTGAGCAAGATTTTCTGCTGCTCCTCACATCCTCACCATTCCTCAGAGCAGGGTGTAATCAGCCCCCGTTTGTTTTCACAGTTCAGCTCCAGAAGGGATGGGAACACGAGCACACAGCTCGTGCTGCTGGAAAACGGGGGTGGGAAAGGTGCAATTCCTGCTCTCTGTCTCCTTGAGCTTTGCCCATGAAGCAGTTAATAAGTGAGACAGCTCAAATCAAGGCTTGCAGGTGCCAAAGGTGCCTCCAGACAGGTTTTTTACTGTCAAAAAACACAGGCACTTGCTATGATTCAATATCCATGAGCTCAGCCTGCTCAGCCTGCTTCTGTGGGTGATTTACTTCCCCGGTGTTGCAATGCATTTGCAAGAGTTAAGCCACAGTGTGCACCAGCCAGCCTGCTTCTAAGTTTGTTATCAAAACCCCAAGAATTCATCAAGGCTATTAGAACATAAATTGTGCCAAATTAAGAAAGAAGAAGCTGAGAAACGGAATACCAAGATTGCAAGAACTAGATAACAGAGGGCTGTGAAACACCTAAGCTATAACCAATCACATATACTGAGAAATTCAAGCAGAAAATGAGTGAACAAAACAAAGGCACCAATCAAGAAGTGTGTACTTAGTGCTTTGTAGAATCTATAAATATGTGTGTAATGTAAACAATGAACAGCTTCTACTTAATCATATTAGTTGTACAAGAGTCCTGGATTTCCCACAATACCCCAGCTGAAACATATCACCCTTCCTGACTTCCCATCAGCTGGAGAAGGGAAAACAAGCTTTATGTGCCTCTATACTACACCCCAACCAGCCTGGGAATATTGGCAAGGTTGTTGGACATCAGCTCAATTCCCACAAAACATAGCATGGGATGTGAGGGATCAAAAAGTAGATTTCTTGCGTGGAGTGGGAAAAACACCAACACTTGAGCTAGTGATGAAGACCTTGCATTTGTAATTTTTTGGTGATTTATGCAGCTCTCCTGGTAGCTGTGCAGTGATGGAGAGTGTTGGTGTGACCCAAATATTTCAGGGCAGAACAGGGAGGGTCCTTCCACTCTTCCTTCTGCACGTGGCTGCTTCACACCCTGCTCCCCATCCCTGGGTGCCACTGAGGTGCTGGGGATGATGCCTTGGGAAGGCTGACCTAAAACTGAGGCTAGACAGACCTAAAGAATAAAGCAGGGATTTATTAGGAGGTATTAATTAGATCCACCTTGGGCAGCACAAGAGCCCAGCCAGGGCTACATTCCCAATGAACCAAAATGGTCACGAGGTCTCTCCCTGTAATAAGTTCTGGTCCATTTGCATATTGGAGTTAATTGCCCAACTACAGCTTTAGCCCATGCAGCCCCATCCTTCTTGTTTTTCTCTCTTCATCCCACGTTGTTTGTGCTCTTGGGCCTGAGATTTGGATCATTTGTCCTTGGCCCCCAGCTAGAGAAGGAATAGTGCGGAGAGCTCACCATCCCCTCATATGAAGCTCAGAACTGCACGCTAAAGCAGCACAGAATCTGAAAAAGATAAAAACCAAAACCTGAGGCATCAGGGATAACTGTCCACCCCCTCCCCACGAGGCCAAGGACAGCAAAGGGTGTTTGCTCATCCTCCCACCTGAGCCCTGCAACCCGCCCAGCACGGCCGCCCTGCTCGGCCAGGCCTGGCACGCCAGGAGTGAGTTGTTGGCAAACAAACACAGCCAATTTCCTCATCTCCAAGTGATT
Organism: Calcarius lapponicus; assembly: GCA_039654755.1. Classification (NCBI taxonomy): domain Eukaryota; kingdom Metazoa; phylum Chordata; class Aves; order Passeriformes; family Fringillidae; genus Calcarius; species Calcarius lapponicus. The sequence goes on from CM077471.1 coordinate 3,152,678, forward strand.
TATCTGCAGAAGGGAAAGCTAACCCAGCCTTGACATGCTGCTTTTTATTTTCTTTGCTTTTCCAGCCAGGGAGCCGGGGCCTGAGGAGTGCAGCGAGTGCGGCCGAGGTCAGGCCACAAATCAGGCTGGGGGCCCTTGCAGCTGATTTATCTGCTGCCTGATGCTTCCTTATTTTTAGTGCATCTGCTGGAGTTCCTCATTGCTCACCAAGAGCTTTTTTGGGACTCCCTGTCCCCAGGGATGGTCCCTGCTGGGCGTTGTGCAGGATGCCTGAGCAATGGAGGGTGATTTTCTTCATCCCACAGTCATCTGCAAGCAGCCAGACACAAAGATACAAAGGAAAAATGTGGAGTTTCCTCTGCTGGGATCGTGGGTTTGGGGCAGCATGGTGGAGATCAGTCTCTGGGGGCTTTGCAAGTCTTTCCATGCATGCTGGGGCTGCAGTGAGGCACGAGATGCTCCACAAGCCCGTGTGAGCAGTGTTTTTATTTCAACCATGGCACAAAGATAATTCATTTCACACACCCT